>CM065471.1:36980717-37421800 GCA_032872505.1 Leptopilina syphax
GTTTAAAATTAAAATCTTTGAAAATCTAAATTTTTCATACTTTTAAGTAAAAATTCTTTGGAACTAATAATTTTTTTCAAAAAGATTAATCTAAATTTTTTAAAATTATTTTCAAGTTTCTATTATTAATGTATATATAATAATCAAAATTTCAAGAACTTATTCAAAAATTATTAAAATAATTGATTTAAAGAAGAATTTTTTTTAAAAATTGTAGAAAATAGTAATTGAATTGAAATGATGTCGAAAATAATTTTGAAGAAGAAAAAATAAATTTTTCCAGTACTTTTAACCCTCGGATAACACACCTCTTTTTTAGACCATTTTTTAAAGCTCAACTATAATTTTAAACTGATCATCTAATCAAACTAAAGAATTTTTTAAATATAGTTTAAACTCTGTAGAATAAGTCTGTATACTTGAAAATCTTTATTAAAAATATTAAAAAAAAGATAAAAAGCTTTTCGTAAAAAAGCGTGGGGTCAAAAAGACCCCCATGTGTTCTCCGAAGGTTAATAAAAATCCCTGATTTTTAGATTGAATTCTCTAACCTGCGTTAACCCTGTTAATTTTGATTAATTTTAAAAGAAAAGTGTGGGTAGAACACAAAAAAAATCGTTTAGTTTCCTAGAAGTGGAAATTCCTTATTGACTTAGGAAAACTTAGGAATTGACATTACTTTTGCAACAGCGAAACTTGATAACACCTTTTTTTTTTAAAAATTCTTGTTTCAAACTGTTCATGAAATTATTATATTTTCCATAAAATAGAAAGAGGAGGTTGATGGTTACGATCGACTGGAGTTCTTGGAGATTATTGAAAAAGGTTACAGGTGAATATTCTCGGATAAAGGAAACGAAAATCTTTAGCTTTGTGATTAGGGTTTCCGGTCATGAGCGAGAGGAATAACATTGAGATGTGTATATATATATATACTATATTTCCTAAGGATTTTAAACGTTTCGTTTGTAACTTTTGTTATTGCTCAAGAATGAGCTGTAGGCTCTGGAAGCAAAATGCTGGAAGGTCACTTCATAATAACTGGACAAAAAATGAAAATACGAGCAAAGACTTGAGACGCCTCGAGGCCAGGGACGAAAGTCCTAAAACAAAAACAATCTGCTTCAGTGGATATTGTTTCTTGCGGTCAAGCCTTGGGTCAAGACTGCGTTGGCGGTTTTCCCTTCCTCTATCGCTTTAATAACAATACACCCCCGCACAATTATCAGACTTATAAAGGAGAATAATTAAATATGAAAGAGAGTTCAGAATAATTGCCAGCAAAAGTCAATATCGTATTTCTCCAACAAAAGAAATCTTCTTTCCCCCAAAAATTTTCTATGTTGTACAAAAAAGTTAATTAATTTGTTTTTTCATATTTCAAACAACGATAATAATTAGGTACTATTGCTACAAGTTATAGGCTGAACAGGATTCCAAGATTGTAGTGACTCTGTATAAAGTTACTGGATTACAATTACTTGAAAAGAATTATATTATTTATGACAATATTTTCGTTCCTTTATAATTTTGTCCACTTACATATTTTAAAAAGTACTTAATTATTCATAAGAGATTCTCGTGTTGAAATGGAGCTTGTGATTATGTATATAGTCATGAGAAGAGATGAAAAAGTGCCAAGTGACGAGCGAATCGATTATCCGATGTCCTTGTGTCCAATAATATCGTAAATGCTTCTTGAATTAAGCGAACTTGATCGTCCGATGAGTAATGAAAGAAAGTCTTTTTTGAGGGTGGGGAATAATTATATTCCATTTTTTTAAAGTTTTTCTTTTCTTGAATAGTATCAAACAATTTAACATTATTTCATTCGATCGAGGGCGACTTCTTTCTTAAAAGAAATCATTTTTATTTTAAAACTTGCTGTTTGCGCGATGCTTTCATTTTTTATTCTTTTTAACTCATTTTGAAATTTAATAATCTGTATAACGGTAGAATAAATGGTAATTTATAGATTTCTGATTTTTGTTAAAAATTAAAATACCCATGGGTAAACTTATAATAAGGGAGAAAGGCAAATAAATAGTGGTCGATTTTAATGATCCTGGTTGTTAATTAATTGTCGATGAATGGAAATTGGGAAAATAAAAATGTTTTTTTTTAAATTATTGTAACTAATAATTATAAAAAGAAAACTTTGGAATTATATTGTGATGAAAATGCTAATTATAACAGTGTTATATTCGGCTAAGTGTGCCAGTATTGTTTTCCGAGAAGGTCATCATCTTCCCTCCTAAGGTGACAGATTCTTATGCTCTTAACATTCACCTGCCTTAATCCTAACCCGCTGAGAGATATTTCCATAAATTTGTTTTGTTTCGCTTAATATATATATTTCCGATCCTCATGTTTAATCTAGTGGAAAAATTTGTTGCTTCTGGTTATTTTTGTTTTCTTCCTTTCTAAATGCAAACTACTTTTTGAAAACAAATGTTTGTTTTGTTCAGTATTTTTGTTTTTTTATGTTTTTATACTTTCTTTTACACTTTTTCTTATGCTTTTTTATACTTCTTTATACTTCTTCAACTTTGGTTCGCTGATTATAAAATATGAAGTCCGATTTGCAAAATTCAAAATGGCGAAAGATTTCTAAAAACTTTACGTGTACTTCAGTGAATCCGATTGTCTCGATCCAAAAAAAAATCTTCCGCTACTTTTAAATATTGCAAATCTTATATTATGTTTTCTAAGTAACTTTGTAGTCCACTTCTAAGATATAAATAACTGTCTCATTTTTATTATAAGCCCAAAAATGAGTTGAATTTAAGAAAAAAAACACGTTTGAGCTGTAAGTACTTTAAGATTTTTGCTTTTTACAGTGTCCTTTTTGGAACTAAAAGAGAATTGCAAGGTTTCGAAAACAATAATTTAAAATAAAATCAGTCGCACTTGTTATACTTTGGTTTAAACCTGTAACACACGTTACAGAATTCTTTTTTGTTCGTGGCACCTGCAAAGATTATTAGAAGGGCCAGGTTGGACGACTGATGCTTCGGCAAACAATACCGGCGATGATGTACGGTCCAAGTATATTGTCTGCGGCGAGTTAGTAGTTGGCGGTAGATTTATCTGCGTCTACTTTTATAGATACAACCAGATAGAATAGAACCGAGAGAGAGAGAGAGAGAGAAAGAGAGAAAATTCCGGGTCCTCGACCCTCCAGAATCTTTCAAGATATACGATGGTTTCTTAGCATGTGTTTTCTTTTCCTTTTCGACTATAACCTGATGGTCGAGGAAACTGTGTATAATTTCCACTAAATTTTCCATAAACTACTTAAGAGCTAATTTATTTTGGTTCAGATTGCGGAGATCTACATGAATCTGCTATCAAAGTTTTACGACTCATTTCCTATTTTTTGTTCTTGTATTAATGTATAAATACATCCGTACGTGGTATGGAATTTCGGTCTGCGACAAAAATTTCTTACGGTACATTTTTATCGATTTCAATATATCACTTTGTCAGACGAATTTTCCCTAAAATACTCGTAAAAAAGACGAATGCTGTGAATAATCTCTACCTGCCGGGTTTTTCAAAATAAGGAGAGAAAATATAGTGATAGGGAAATTAGATAAAAGAAAAAAAAATTCTATCCAAAAATAAATGGCATTACTGCTGTTAAAAATGCTTTCAGTAGTAAAATGTATTTTGAGGTAAAATTTTATTATCTTTTAAATAAATGTTTTTTTTTTAATTTCAGTTTAATTAACTAATTTATATTTCATACTCTCTAAATGCGAATTAGTTACTGATGCCCCTAGAAAGGGAGGAGAAAATTTTTAAACATCAAATATGTTATAACGCTGATTGCGAATGGCGGTCAGTTTTTCAAAATCAAAAATGGCGGATTTAATATGGCCATATTGGATCCTTCATTTTGAATTTTTAAATACGTGTTCAGATAGTGTTGACGGGCAATTATTTTGACAGTAATTTGGCAATTATTTTAGTTCTTTATTTGCGGTGTACCTTAAATATCTTGATATTAAATGTTTATTTATAAATTAAGAGTTGGATTTTGATGAAATTTCTTGATAATAAATAATGTCTTTTCTGATTTCAGATAAAACGTAGCTTAAAAATAGTGATTGCCTTCGGTAGTGTCGTGTCGGTTATGCATATAAGTGATAAAATGTGTTTAGCTCCGGGAGTGTCCGACTCTTTTTCTAAGTACCGCGATCGAGTGTTTAGGATTTTTTGCACGTGTTTCCGTACCAAAAAATTTGTTTGGCAATCCTATTCGTGTCGCGCCGGGACAATTTTAGAAATTAGCTTCGGGAGTGTTTCGATAATTTTTAAAAATAGAGATCCAAGTATTCAGGGGAGACCCATTGTTTCTTCAAATCACTTAACAGAATTATCAGTCTTTCAAAATTTGTTATTTCAATTAAATATTTAAACACAAATAATTTACTTCGAATTATATAATTGATAAAAAATAGTTTCCGTAAATTAATTCAGTTGTTCAGGAAACTTTAGCTCAGTGGTCGCGACTTTACTATGTCACGTTCGTTTATAAGTAAATGTATCTGTAATTTAGTTCAGTTCATCAGGAAAATTTTAGTTCCGTGGTCGCGAAGTTTGTCACGTTCGTTTAGGTAAATGTTTCTGTAAATTAGTTCAGTTCAGGAAAATTTAGTTCCGTGTTCGCGTTTTTTGTCACGTTCGTTTAGGTAAATGTTTCTGTAAATTAGTTCAGTTCAGGAAAATTTAGTTCCGTGTTCGCGTTTTTTTGTCACGTTCGTTTAGGTAAATGTTTCTGTAAATTAGTTCAGTTCAGGAAAATTTAGTTCCGTGGTCGCGAAGTTTGTCACGTTCGTTTAGGTAAATGTTTCTGTAAATTAGTTCGGTTCAGGAAATTTTAGTTCCGCGGTCGCGATTATGTCACGTTCGTTTAGGTAAATGTTTCTGTAAATTAGTTCAGTTCAGGAAAATTTAGTTCCGTGTTCGCGTTTTTTGTCACGTTCGTTTAGGTAAATGTTTCTGTAAATTAGTTCAGTTCAGGAAAATTTAGTTCCGTGTTCGCGTTTTTTTGTCACGTTCGTTTAGGTAAATGTTTCTGTAAATTAGTTCAGTTCAGGAAAATTTAGTTCCGTGGTCGCGAAGTTTGTCACGTTCGTTTAGGTAAATGTTTCTGTAAATTAGTTCAGTATAGGAATCTTTAGTTTCGTGTTCGCGATTTTTGTCACGTTCGTTTAGGTAAATGTTTCTGTAAATTAGTTCAGTTCAGGAAAATTTAGTTCCGTGTTCGCGTTTTTTGTCACGTTCGTTAGGTAAATGTTTTTGTAAATTAGTTCAGTTCAGGAAAATTTAGTTCCGTGCTCGCGAAGTTTGTCACGTTCGTTTAGGTAAATGTTTTTGTAAATTAGTTCAGTTCAGGAAATTTTAGTTCCGTGCTCGCGAAGTTTGTCACGTTCGTTTAGGTAAATGTTTCTGTAAATTAGTTCGGTTCAGGAAATTTTAGTTCCGCGGTCGCGATTTTTGTCACGTTCGTTTAGGTAAATGTTTCTGTAAATTAGTTCAGTTCAGGAAAATTTAGTTCCGTGTTCGCGTTTTTTGTCACGTTCGTTAGGTAATGTTTTTGTAAATTAGTTCAGTTCAGGAAATTTTAGTTCCGTGCTCGCGAAGTTTGTCACGTTCGTTTAGGTAAATGTTTCTGTAAATTAGTTCAGTTCAGGAAATTTTAGTTCCGTGCTCGCGAAGTTTGTCACGTTCGTTTAGGTAAATGTTTCTGTAAATTAGTTCGGTTCAGGAAATTTTAGTTCCGCGGTCGCGATTATGTCACGTTCGTTTAGGTAAATGTTTCTGTAAATTAGTTCAGTATAGGAATCTTTAGTTCGTGTTCGCGATTTTTGTCACGTTCGTTTAGGTAAATGTTTCTGTAAATTAGTTCAGTTCAGGAAAATTTAGTTTCCGTGGTCGCGAAGTTTGTCACGTTCGTTTAGGTAAATGTTTCTGTAAATTAGTTCAGTATAGGAATCTTTAGTTCCGTGGTCGCGAAGTTTGTCACGTTCGTTTAGGTAAATGTTTCTGTAAATTAGTTCAGTATAGGAATCTTTAGTTTCGTGTTCGCGATTTTTTGTCACGTTCGTTTAGGTAAATGTTTCTGTAAATTAGTTCAGTTCAGGAAAATTTAGTTCCGTGTTCGCGTTTTTTGTCACGTTCGTTAGGTAAATGTTTTTGTAAATTAGTTCAGTTCAGGAAATTTTAGTTCCGTGCTCGCGAAGTTTGTCACGTTCGTTTAGGTAAATGTTTCTGTAAATTAGTTCAGTTCAGGAAAATTTAGTTCCGTGGTCGCGAAGTTTGTCACGTTCGTTTAGGTAAATGTTTCTGTAAATTAGTTCAGTATAGGAATCTTTAGTTTCGTGTTCGCGATTTTTGTCACGTTCTTTTAGGTAAATGTTTCTGTAAATTAGTTCAGTTCAGGAAAATTTAGTTCCGTGTTCGCGTTTTTTGTCACGTTCGTTAGGTAAATGTTTTTGTAAATTAGTTCAGTTCAGGAAATTTTAGTTCCGTGCTCGCGAAGTTTGTCACGTTCGTTTAGGTAAATGTTTCTGTAAATTAGTTCGGTTCAGGAAATTTTAGTTCCGCGGTCGCGATTATGTCACGTTCGTTTAGGTAAATGTTTCTGTAAATTAGTTCAGTTCAGGAAAATTTAGTTCCGTGTTCGCGTTTTTTGTCACGTTCGTTTAGGTAAATGTTTCTGTAAATTAGTTCAGTTCAGGAAAATTTAGTTCCGTGGTCGCGAAGTTTGTCACGTTCGTTTAGGTAAATGTTTCTGTAAATTAGTTCAGTATAGGAATCTTTAGTTTCGTGTTCGCGATTTTTGTCACGTTCGTTTTAGGTAAATGTTTCTGTAAATTAGTTCAGTTCAGGAAAATTTAGTTCCGTGTTCGCGTTTTTTGTCACGTTTCGTTAGGTAAATGTTTTTTGTAAATTAGTTCAGTTCAGGAAATTTTAGTTCCGTGGTCGCGAAGTTTGTCACGTTCGTTTAGGTAAATGTTTCTGTAAATTAGTTCAGTTCAGGAAAATTTTAGTTCCGTGGTCGCGAAGTTTGTCACGTTCGTTTAGGTAAATGTTTTCTGTAAATTAGTTCAGTATAGGAATCTTTAGTTTCGTGTTCGCGATTTTTGTCACGTTCGTTTAGGTAAATGTTTCTGTAAATTAGTTCAGTTCAGGAAAATTTAGTTCCGTGTTCGCGTTTTTTGTCACGTTCGTTAGGTAAATTTTTGTAAATTAGTTCAGTTCAGGAAATTTTAGTTCCGTGCTCGCGAAGTTTGTCACGTTCGTTTAGGTAAATGTTTCTGTAAATTAGTTCGGTTCAGGAAATTTTAGTTCCGCGGTCGCGATTATGTCACGTTCGTTTAGGTAAATGTTTCTGTAAATTAGTTCGGTTCAGGAAATTTTAGTTCCGCGGTCGCGATTTTTGTCACGTTCGTTTAGGTTAATGTTTCATTAAATTAGTATTCAGTTGTTCAGGAATTCGAAGCGAGAGAAATTCGAGTAAATTATAAAATTGGAAATGAATCACTTTGTGTTAAATAATAATTCAAAACAACAAATTTTCTAAAAATGATAATTCTGGAAATGATTTTTATGGGATAATCAGAAATCCCAGTTTTTAGGGTGTTTCTAAACGTTCTTTGTCTTGTTCGTTTTAATAGATAAATCGTTTCGGGCGCGTACGACTTTCTTATAATCGCGATCGTTTCATGTTTTACAAAAAAATGTGTATATAAAAGAGGACGATGGGTGGAAACAGATTAGACCTGCCTATATAACTTGGAAAATCAGTTTTTCCTTACTCAACATGGTGGGATAAGTGCGAAGCTATACATACCTAACTGCACATCATTTGTGAACTTCATCTCATTGATTTCTCAACAAGAAGAGTTGGCTTCAAATGAATAAACAAGGTTAGAATTTTTTTTCTTTTTAATTTCGAACTCGTTGAAATGAATTCTACAATTGAAAATTTGAACATGTCAATCTTTAATTAAATTTTAACACGCAATTGAATTACGATTGAAATGTAAAAATTGTTAACAATTTAATCGTGTGGTTTCTTATTTTTGTCAGACATGTTATATTTTAGGGGTTGAAATTCATTACGTCTCTGATTACGAATATTTACAAAATAAATAATAAATTTCACAAAAAGTAAATAAATAAATAATAAAAATAATTATGTTGTCGTATCTACAAAATTCAAAATAACAAATCCAATATAGCGGATGATTATTTTTAAAGATATTTTCAAGATATTTTTTTCTGTTTAACTTGACGTGTTAGAGACTTCCATGAGGTCTTAAATTAAATTTTGAAACGTGCACTTTAAGTACAAAAATTAGCAATATTAAAAAAATAATGGATTTTTAAAAAGTGGGGGTAAGGCCCAAAAAGAATTTTGTTGGGGTAATTTTTGATATTGTAGTGATTTTTAATGTATTTCTGTCATCTGATCACCATCCCGGGTCTCAAAATTGTCTAGCACGTCAGGATTTTGAGAAAAGTGTTTTTTACTGACCTAAAAAAACGTGTTTAACTCCAGTTTTTTCAGAAATTTGAATTTCTTTGTCCTTGCATATATATGAGTCTTAAATCTTTAATTTTAAACCTCATGAAATTCCTTAAAACATCAGGTTAAAGAGAAAAAAAATCTTTAAAACACCCAAAAACACATTTTTTGAGACTTTACCCCACTTTTTTCAAATTCCTAAAGTGCTAGATAATTTTGGGCCTGGGGATGTGAAGATTTCCGGTAATCCTTTCACGTGGACATATAAAGATATAATATTAAAACTAAAAAATTTGAATATTATAAATTAACATACAGTAAATAGAAATAAATGTGTAAAATACTTTAACTTCTTTTTTTTTATATTGAATATTCGAGAAAAGCATAAAAGATAGGAATTTAGACGATTTGATTTATATTGAATTTTTATTAAATTTTTTACCTATACTTTGGATTGTTTGTAAATTATACCAAGCTCTCGCAATTGTTTTCGAGGAAGAGATTTATTGTCCTTGAAAATATCAATCTTTTGGTGAGAAAGATATTTTATGGTTTCATATTAGCACTATCATTTGAGACCCTTATAGAAGAACTTTACCTGGAAATGGTGTCATCGACTTAATATATATACGTGAAGGTGCCTGTCAACGACCTTAATTTTTTTCACGCATTTCATTATTATAAAGAAGTTGTTCTTATTTTTCCGGGAAAGTTATCAATTTAAAAAGCATCAAACACTTTATATATATGAGAATAATACTATTTATAAATGTGTAAAATGCTTTATCAATTTTTTTAATTTGAGTATTTATTTATTAACTTATTCAATTAATTAATTAGTTATTAATAATATATATTTTAATGTACGACTGACTAATAGTTTACTTGTACTACTGAGATGATAAAATTATTAATATTAATACTATTAAAAATAATATTATTAATGTTAATAATAATAATTTCAAATTTCAAATTATAATATATTTTTTCCTCTTGTAATCATTTTTCTTGAATCAATTTTTACGGTTTTAATCAGTTATTATTTTTTGGAAATTTTTTCAAATTTATTATCAAAAAATTGTCAACGTGCAAATGAATGAAAGTTTTTTTTTTAGAAATTACTATTTGAATTAACAATTAAATACATAAATAAAACATTTTAAAACCTTATAAATTATTTTTATTACATGGCCCAATATATTATTGCAAATAAAATTTGAATTTGAAAAAGAAATAAGTAAACCTCGTTCATTTGAATATTCAGAACTTTAGAAATACTTCGATCACATATATTTTTGATGCTTATAATTATTTCTAAAGTTTAATTTACATTACCGAAACAAATAATAATTTAATAAATAATTTATTAGTTTAATTTTAAGTATTAGTTCTTTTTCTGTAATAATCTTATGGTTATTTCTAAAAAAAATTTTTTTTCAATATTTCATCGTGTGAGATTCAATAAAAAATGTAAATTATATACATATACGTTGGGTATTAAACTAGTATTTCATAACAAATGGAATATTTTTGATTTTTAATTTTCACGCAGTTTTCGCAACCGTTTATTACAGTGACGACCACTGAAAGCATTTATTTCAGGTAGTCCAGTGAAATCGTAAAACTTTTATGTGTTTCACTCTAGGGAGATAAATTCTTGTCAATTCTTTCAAAAAACATTGTTCAGTAACTTTAAAAATCGAACTATAACTATTAGAAAGATTCTTGATTTTTTTTATTAATATCTACTAAAAATTATGACTTTGGTATTTTGTTTGATTTAACTTTCAATTTTATTGCTAATATTTAAAATTTTAATTTTTATTTGTTACCAGACAAAATTTCAAAATAAGAAGACATTATTATATATTATTATAATATAAAAATTAATTAGTAATTGATTAATTAACAAATTAATTGAATAACTTAATTATAATTTAATATTTAAATTTAAAAAAGGATGAAGCATTTTACACATTTATTAATATTATTATTCTTATAAATAATTTATAATTTTTTATATTTCATTCTTACTCTCTCTAAATTTGAATTAGTACATAAATTTGACTAATAAATAGTAATTTCTACTAATTTGTTAGTAATTTACTAATATTAGTAGTAATGGTTAAAATGTGTTGGATGTAAATCATTGTTCTAAATGTTCTTCACTTATAAAAGAGATAGGAATCGTTGAAATTCAAGGTCGAAATTTTTATCTTTCTGTTTTCCAAATATTGGTTCATTTCTGTTTACTGCTGTAAAATATTTTTACTCTCTAAGAGTGGTTTTATGACAGTCGCAAACATCTTTGACGCTAATGCCTGTTTACCCACGAAATAGTTTTAAATCTATTTCTTCGAAATACATCGGTCACTAATTTTTTTGTTATACATAAATTTCTATTACTTTTTCATTAATTTCCTTAGTTCTTTTTTTGTATTCAATTCCTTTAGGATTTTTTTCTTCTTTTAAACAAACAGTTTCGATTGTATTTTGAGAAAATTCTTCGAAAATCTTGTTTTTCTTTCATAGAAATAGTTATTCACAAAGGGGTTTTGTCATTCTCCATATTTTCTAAATTAGAATTTTTTCGGTAAATTAAAAATTTTTTTAAGTTAACTTTTTAAAAGTTTAACTTCTTTAACTAAAAAGTTTAAATTTCTTTAAATTAAAATATTCAACTTAATTTAGATGTTTGTATAATTAAAATACGTCTATGAAATATTTTATGGAAGACATTTCTTGCCCATCGGGTAATTAATTATGACGTGGTGAATTAGCGAAATTTTCTTGTCTCACTTAGAGATTTATACTTATATATCTCTGCCATTAGATGTCATCATTCTTTAATACACTTAGAAATTATATTAATTTTTTAATTTTTCGATGCTCCTAACTTTTTTGTCAACTCATGATCTTATAATGTCGGAATATTAATTTCAATTGTTCTGGAATAGAAAATAAAATTAGCAAAAGAGTAAAAAAACAAAACATATGCGCAAGACAATTAATCCTTTTTGTGCATAAATTAAAAATGATAGTCAACTAGAAAAACGAAGTGAGCAATAGTTAAATAGTTTTGATTATGCATCATTCAAATTTTACACAATCGTTAGTAATTAGATTTAAATTTCTTTAAATTTAATGATCGTTAAAAAAAAATTAGATATATTTAAACTAACCTATTTCTAAACCTTAGGAAACTTTAGTTCCGTGTTCGCGATATTTGTAACGTTCGTTCAGGTAAATTTTTCTGTAAATTAGTTCAGTTCAGGAAAATTTAGTTCCGTGATCGCGAAGTTTGTCACGTTCGTTTAGGTAAATGTTTCTGTAAATTAGTTCAGTTCAGGAATATTTAGTTTCGTGTTCGCGATATTTGTCACGCTGTAAATAAAAAGTTCTAAATTAGTGCTGATTTTCTGTATTAAAATAGAACCAAATCACGATTTAGTACCCAAAATTTGTACTAAATTAGGACCTTTCTTTTTACAGTGCACGTTCGTTTAGGTAAATGTTTCTGTAAATTAGTTCAGTTCAGGAAAATTTAGTTCCGTGGTCGCGAATTTTGTCACTTTCGTTTTTTTAAATTTGTAAAATGTAGTGAACTTTAGTCTTGTGGTCGCGATGTTTGTTACATTTGTGTATATGTCAGTTTTTTGATAAGATTGATAAAATTGACCAAATAGTAAGTACAATGTACTAATAAACTTTTGCTAAAATTGAGTTAAGTTTGATAATTCTATTATAGGATAGAGTTAGATTACACGGAGAGAATGTTATAATCAGATTTTATAAAGTATTTTACAGTTGAATTTTGATATCAAAAATACTAAACTTTAAAAAATATTACATGAATTTGAGTAGTTATATGTAAAATATTGAAAAAGTTTAATAAATTGTAATATAGCTGTATTAAGTTTCATATAAATTGTTTTATAGTTTAGTATTTTTGACATCAAAATTTAGCTTTGTTTCAATTAGTCCTAAAATAAAATTGTAGAATATATGATATTAATTTTCTTTCCGTGTAGTGACTAGATTACTGAAATGGATTAAAATATTCTTTAAATTGAATGAAAGATTTTTTAAATTGTGTATAAAAGGTTACTAGTATCATTGTAAAAATAAAGTCAATGTACTTACAGATAAAACGTGTTTTCTTTCTTATATTTATCTCATTTTTGGGCTTAAAATAAAAATGAGTCGATTTTAGGTCTCATAATCAGTTTTCTAATCAATTTGTTTAGTCATTTTTATTTAGTTATTACCGTAACTATAATTAAATAGGTAGACTAACAAAAAAAGTATTGAAATCAACTGATAAAATAGCTAAGTTTACTAATGAAAATGATAACACCAACCAATAGTTTTGACTAATCGTTAGTAGTTTTATAGTAATTGATAGAAAACTACTAACTCAGTCGTATTTTTTACTATTTTAAATTAGTATAAAACTACTTGAAATTAGTCAAAACTGTTAATAATTCAATTGGTAAACGAGTCCGCACTATTCCATTAGCAGAAAACTACTAATTCAAATTTAGAGAGTAATAAATAATACTTAAATTACTAAAAATAAGTTAACTAAAAATGATGACTAAAAACTATTAAAATATTATTAACATATTGCTGACAGATTGCTGAGACTACTGAAAGATTTTCAACAAGCCTAAATTGCATGCTTACTGAAAGATTACTGTTGGCTACATTATATGCTTATTGTAATCTCCCATTGTAAGCACAATGTAACCTAACAAACTATACACATAACCTTACAACCACCAACTCACACATTAATATCAAGTGCTGTTTAGGGTCCTATTTAAGTATTTCTTCTATGAATAAAAGAAAAATTGCGAGCGATAAATTCAAAAGTTTCCGGGCATGAAGTTACGTAGAAGTAAAGGGAGTGTCGGCGGTAAGTCAGTTCTTCGCATACCTTACTCTCAGGTAGGTAGGTAGGTAGGTAGGTAGGCAAGCAAGCAAGCAAGCAGGCACTTTAGTATAGTGTACTCTAGCTGCTCGCTGCCGCGGAGAGTCGAGTCGAATGTCGAGGTTCGTGAGCGAGTGAGAGCCAGCGAGCAAACGGGCCCAGCGATCCCCTCTCCAAGATGGCCGCCGTTGGGTCCAGTGGTTGAGCCGAGCAAAAGCAGCAACTCGCTTAAAGTCAGGGGAAGGGAAGACCTAGCAGGTGCCGCCATGTCAGTGCATGCCTAACCTCGAAGCCGCGCGGAATAGACGCTGGGCCTTACGTCGCGTTAAAATATCCTCGTGTACTGTTATACTCGATTACAATAGAAAAAAAACGAAAAAACGTGATGTTCTGATAGATATAAATATGATAAATAGTGGCCCCATTGCACAAATCAAGTGGATTAAAGTGAATTATCTTTGAAAATTGATATATTTTGGCCTTATGGTGTGCAGTGTGTTCTGCGAGGCACCGGCTAGCGCGGGTTTATTGCGTTAGGTGATGTGAGATTCCGTCGATACTGTTCAGGTTTTTCATCCCTGTTGTGTGCTCGCTTGCTGTGGATCGCGTCTAAAGAGAAGGCCACAAGATCTTCTTGGAGAAGACCAGTGTCAGTTTACTCTCTTTCTTTATCTCTCTCTCTCTTTCTCTCTTCCTCTCTCTTCTTTTTCTGCCTCGAGACCAAGAGGAAAACGCTCTGATTGAAATTATTCCAGCATAAAATCCATGTTGTTTTGATCAGTTGGAAAGAAGTCGCACGTGAAGGCTGAACTGCAGGCATTCAGAGAGAGAGGTCATCGCACGTCTTTGCTGGAATGATCACGATGAGCTGTGTATTACACTCACTATGATCAGACACCACGTGTGGATACTTACGCATACAGACATCTATAAGAATATCAAAGATTTAATTTCTTTCTTGCATCCTGATTTTTGACTTTGGATTTAATACCCTACAAATAAGGTGTTTTGTGATGTGGTGTTTGTGAGTGAATGGTGATGATAAATAGATTAAAACTGTGAAGTGATTTTACGCGGTTATTCGAATGGAGATGAAAAGATCAAGATAGTATACGGAAAGTGGCGGTGACCCAGGATGCGGGTCTTGCTGCTGATTCTCGTCCTGGGAGTGACGAAATTCCCGGGTATGAGAACTGAACGCGTGCAATATCTCGAGGTCTCGGAAAATGCAGCGCCAGGAACGAGAGTTGGATATATCGATGCGGATTTAATTGTTCCTGTGCCTGGTTCGGCGGTTGATGCTGATTTGATAGTGGATCATGGAACTGGGGAGATAAAAACACGAGTTCCTCTTGATAGGGAAACTAGACCATCGTATAGTCTCGTCGCTCTACCTCAGAATGTGAGGGTGATCATCAAAGTTCTGGATGAAAATGATAATGCACCGACGTTCCCTGCCGAGCATGTGGATGTGGAATTCCCGGAGAATTCACCACGCGATGCTAAACGAGCCCTACCACCTGCTAAGGATCCCGATTTGGGTCAATATTCAACCCAACGATATGAAATTGTCTCTGGGAATTATGGAGATATGTTTCGACTCTCGCAACATAGGGGTCGAGATGGAGTTTTGTATTTGGATTTACAGAATTCTGGTTCCTTGGATCGTGAGGCGCGTTCCTGGTATCATCTCGTGATAGAGGCCTTGGATGGTGGGGCACCACCTTTAAGATCCCGACTCCATGTCAATGTCACTGTGCAAGATGTCAATGACAATCCGCCGATCTTCAATCAGACGAGGTACACGGCTAGTGTACCGGAGAATGCCACCGTCGGCACACCGATTCTCATGGTGAACGCTACCGACTTGGACGCCGGTGACAATTGCAGAATCGAGTACTCGATCAATCGTCGTCAATCGGACCGCGAGGAGATGTTCCGAGTGGATCCGGAAACGGGTATGGTTTATGTGAACAAGCCATTGGACTTTGAATCAAAGGAGCGACACGAACTTGTAATCGTCGCTAGGGATCGCGGTGCACAGCCCCTTGAGGCAAGTACCTTCGTGTCAGTCCATGTCACCGACGTGAATGACAATCAGCCAGCGATCACGGTCATTTTCCTGTCGGACGACGCAACGCCCAAGATCAGTGAGAGTGCACAACCCGGTGAATTTGTTGCGAGAATCTCGGTCAGCGATCCTGACTCGAGAACTGAATACTCGAATGCCACCGTCACACTGTCCGGTGGCGACGGACACTTCGGATTGACGACACGTGACAACATTATCTATTTGGTTGTCGTCGAACGACCACTTGATCGTGAAGAAAAGCCGGTTTATGATCTTTTAGTGGAAGCAACTGACGCCGGTACGCCACCCCTCAGGGCATTAAGGACCTTTCGACTTTTAGTGACGGACGTGAATGATAATGCGCCGAAATTTCTTCAGGAAAGATACGATGCTCATTTATTAGAGGCCTCTGAGCCGGGAACATCGGTATTGCGTGTCAGTGCTACGGATTTGGATGAGGGGGCAAATTCAGTTATAAAATATAGTTTATTGAATACAACGTGGTTCACGATTGATGAGAATTCGGGTTTGATCAGTACCGTGACTCACGTGGACTGTGAGGCTGATCCGGCGCCTATTCTTGTTGTTGTTGCTACCGACTCGGGTCGTCCACCTCTCAGTAGTAGTGCTACCGTTCGTGTGACAGTGCATGATCTTAATGACAACGAACCCATCTTCGAGAAGCCATTGTACAACGCCACGGTGCCCGAGGATCTACCGGTTGGACGCTGCTTTCTCAAGGTAAACGGCTCTCGTAACGACTACTATTACGTGAATTCTTTGTTTATATATTAGGCGTGTTGTTGGAAAAAAAATTCCTCCTCTCTCTCTCCTATATGGAATTTGCGAACGTCTTCTAAAATAAGTGTACACCTAAAAGTATATACAATGTCTTTTAATTAGAATCATGGAAAAAAACACTGCACCTTCACATATATTATGAATGTAGTAATACATGTAGGCATTAGGTTAGACTGCATGAGGCTTGAAGTCCGCAACAATTTTAAAAACGAAGAAAAACAAAATAATACGACGATTTATTTTACTTCTAATTCATCTTATTTTTGAGCAAATAATTTTTAAGTAATAATTATAAAGTCTTAAATTTACCCAAATGAAAAGTACACTTTTGATTAAAACTTACATTAGCCCAAATAGTGCTCTCTAAATTTGAATTAGTAAAAGTATTTACTAATTTGAATTAGTGATTAACTTTTTGCTTTTAAATTAGTAAATTTTA
Organism: Leptopilina syphax; assembly: GCA_032872505.1. NCBI lineage: Eukaryota > Metazoa > Arthropoda > Insecta > Hymenoptera > Figitidae > Leptopilina > Leptopilina syphax. Next base: position 36,997,504 of record CM065471.1, read on the forward strand.
CTAATTACTAGTAATTTCTACCAATTTATTAGTAAAATTTACTAATTCAAAAGAAAAAAGTCAGTCACTAATAATTTAATCCCTTGATGCAAGAACCAGACGCAGCCCTTTTAATCTCAATGGTCTGTCTGGTTCTTGCATCAAGGGGTTCAATTTAAATTAGTAAACATTTTTACTAATTCGAATTTAGAGAGTGACTAAATTTCTAAATAGAAATCTGATTTTAAGACTTAAACTTGTCTAGTATTTATATATTTTAAGCCCAAAAAGTGAGTTGAATTCAAGAAAAAACAGATTTAAGATGCATAAGTACTTTAAGACTTTTGTTTCTACAGTGTAGAGAAGAATTTAATTTGAAAAAAAAATATTCGATTTTAAAAAACGTTGCGGACTTAAAATAGCCTTATTTAGCCTGTACCTTTTATGGTGAATAATCTAACAGACGTAACGATTGACAGTTTTATTAATTCGTAAAAAAATGACTTCTATACCAGGCTTCCTACTTATCTGTATTAAATGAAAATTTTACTACTTTTTTACGATTTGATACTATTTGGATACTTTATTTAGATTTGTGGCACTAAAAGCAAATTTTTTTCTATTTTTGAGAATTGGCACTACTTTAAATTTGCTAATAGGTGGGATAAAAAAATTATTATTTTAATAAAGTACTTAATACTTTCGGCATATTTTAATAAAATTCTTTTAAACGATTCAATTATTTTCAACAATTTTTCAAAATTCAATTACTTTGAATGTCTACTATTTTAATAAAATTTTCCCAATGAATTCAATTATTTTGAATGTCTATTATTTTATTAAAACATGTCCCAAAAGAATTCAATTATTTAAAAAAAATTTTTTTATAATATTCTTAGCAAGAATTTAATTATTTTTATAACTAAATAAAAATTATTGCAGAATTTAAATTATTTTTAAAAATTGTAATAAAATTCGTTGCAATAATTCAATTATTTTCATAAATAATAAAATTCCCATAGAAATTCAATTATTTAAGATACAAATTTACATAAAAAATTTTGGCAAAAAAATCAATTATTTAAAAAGATTTTTCAAAATTCTTCCCAAGAATTCAATTATTTAAAAAAACTTTTATAAAATTCTTCGCAAGAATTCATTTTTTTTATAAATAATAAAATTTGTCTCAAAGATTTAATTATACTTTTAAAAAATTTAATAAAATTCGTTACAATAATTTAATTATTTTTGTAAATAATAAAAACGTTTGCAAGATTTCAATTATTTTAATACAATTTTAAATAAATTCTTCAAAAAATGCAATTATTCCTGAAAATTTTATTAAAATTTCTCCAAAGAATTCAATTATTTGGAAAAAAGTTGATATAATTTGATTTATTAGAATTTAATAATTATTCTTAATTCATTTTTAATTAAATTTCTTGAAAGAAATTAATTACTTTTAAAAACAGTAATGAAATTCTTCGTGGGAATTTAATTATTTTTAAAAGAAAATTTAATAAAATTCTTCGTAGAAAATTAATGAATTTCAAAAATTTTTCGAAATGTTTTCAATAAAGTTTCCCAAAAGAATTCAATTATTTATAAAAAAAATGTTTAATAAAAATCGTCACAAGAATTCAATTATATTCATAAATAATTAAATTTTCCTAGGAATTTAATTATTTAATTTATTTTAATTAAATTTCAATTATTTTTAATACAATTTTAAATGAATAACTCTTTGAAAAATGCAATTATTCTTGTAAAATTTATTAAAATTCTTCCAAGGAGTTCAATTATTTAAAAAAAAATTTTAATAATGTTCTTTATAAAAAATTGAAATCGTTGAAAACTTTTCTGGAACTGATTATGTGACATTAAAATTTCAAATTTATTTATACAAAAAAAATTTGTTGATATTATGTAACTTGTTATAATGCAAAATATCTGAATTCAATGGAAGAAATAACAGTTTATAATGACTTATTATTACCCGCGTGAAATTGAAAAATAACTGCTGTTGGAAATTAAAGTAGCAAAATAACAAAAAAAAAGTACGATGATGATGATTAAATTACATTTTAAAATTGTAATGGAAAAATTCCAGAATATCTTAATCGCCAGGGATATAATAAACACTTTAATTTAAATTCTAAACTCAAAACGTATTAATAGATGCGCCAGAAGGAAATTACAAGCTTATGCATTCAAATTGCTTTACATATTTCAATTATTGTGGAATATATTTATTTTTGATGAAACTATATAATATAAATTTATTAGCTCTCTTCATTGGTTTTGGTTAATATGCGTTAAATATTAATTTCTTCCACATGTGCGCTCGAAAATTTCATTCATTCAATATGTTTCATTATTCAAATATGTAGAGAGAATTCTTTGGTAGATTCGCCATAACTTACATCGTATTTCTTGTTAATTGAAATAGGAAATAAAAGTTTAATATATAACCACACTAAAACCGCAGAATTTTGGTTGAGGTTTTTTTCGACAAATATTCCTCTCTGTTAATCTTAGAATAAGAGATCAAAAATATTTTTTTAGTTTCTTCTACTCTAGAATAATAATCAGTTAAAATTGGTTGAAATTGGATCATTGGTTTACATTCTTAGGTTTGAAAATTGATCTTCAGTTCGAATTGATTTTTAAAGAAGGGAAAATTTTTAGTTCTGAAAGAGTGCAGTTGACTCTAAAAATAAATTGAACTAATTAATAGAGATATTTAATATCAATGGGTAAAATTATTTTATTTTCTGCTTCTTGAAATGTATTCCAGTTTCAGTTGGAATTCTCTTAATAGACATTTCATTAATTCCGCTATAAGAAGGACATAATCATTAATAACAAATAACTAGGTTTCAGATGTTCAACTCTGGAATTTTATGCTCAAGGATTACGTTAATAAAAGACATTCTTTTTCCGGTTGATGATATTCCTCGATGCAAGGAAGTTGTATTTTATATGAATAATTCTTTTTTTAGAATCTTGAAGGAAAACATAATTTACAAATTGCCAGTTTTAGAAGAAAAAAAACCCTTCCTTATTAATTTATTCAGGTTTCCTTTTTAATAATTTATGTATTTTATTTTTTTAACGAGAATTTATAGATGTAATGATAAAAGTATATTTATTAAAATTAATGATTAAAAACTTTATAATTATGAAACTTGAATTTTAAAATCTAATTTTAGTTTAAATTTTACAATTCCAGTATTGTTTTAAGAAAGTTTAGTTTTGAACTTAATTTTAAATTCCATTCGTGGCGTGTAGGACACTAATCGGTGACTCATATGTCATGGAGTGTCAAAATATTTGAATATCTAAAACTCATTCACGAATCTGAGGTAAAATTTTTATGGATACAATGTCAGAATGACACAATCAATTATTGTTTCTGTTTTTTTCTCTTTAAAATTAGAATTTATTTTATATTTTAATAAATAGTTTTTAGTGCAATTTCCTTGGTGAATAAAAGAAGTAAAATCGATGACTTTTTATTTCTAAAAAACCCCAAAAATAATGATTAAAAAAGAAACTTTAATTTTAGACACTGAAAGTCGGTTTTCTAATTAAATTTTTTTGAATCAAATATCCATTTGTTACTTTCAAGAAAAATGTGAAAATGTTACTAAAGTGTTACCTGAAGTGTCAAATTCTTTTGGTGCAATTTTAAATTTCAAGGGGTGTGAATGGGGAATCATGGAATGAAATGAAAATGAATTCTAACTCGAGTGATACGTCTTGAAGTTAACAAGTATCGTTTGATACTTTGAGGCATGTTATATAAGTATACAAGAGTGAATGTCCAGGTCGAAAGTCTCTATATATGCGAGAGGTTCCTCTTCGCCGAAGTGACACGATAGCACGAATCCAAAGTCAAAGAGCGAGTTCACAGATAGTGGAGTCCGGTCGCGGGACCCAAGATCCAAGAAGTCGATAGGCCTTTCTTGGAGGAGGATGGCACACCGTAGTAAAAAGCTCGTCCCTGCCATTATCGTTGACGTTGACAGGTCTTCGTTAAACTTGGATTGCTCTCTTATTTTCTATCTTTCTTTATTTTACTTGCTTTTCAATCTATATTATTCACTCTCGCTCATCATGTATATACACACATGCGTCTGTTTCTCTCTATCCTTTATTTCTTCTTTCTCTATTCCTTATTTCTTCTTTCTCTATCCTTCTTTCTTCATCCTATCCCTTCTTTTTCTTCTCTTTCTCTCTCCTTCTTTTCCATCATCCTTTCTCTAGATTTCGTTACCAGAGTCGAGATTATTTAATATATATATATATTTTTAAAGAGCCCAAAAATAATCGAGAGCTAAATCGAGCTTCAGCATCAAGTTCATTCTGGAGATTTTTTTGTTTTTTTCTTCATCGCTATATGCAATACTTCCTTTTCCTTCACTCTTTTGTTTCTTATCCAGAATGTGACTGAAATTTCTATATTTTTTTATTGTCTATATAATGATTGCGAATGATAATTTAGAATAGTCGTCAGGGTTTTTATATTGATAAAACTTTGCGAATTTCATGTCATATGGAAGATAAGTATTTCTAAAGTTTATGATAGTCGCAATCGTTAAGTGATTGTTAGTCGTTGTTATTTTATATATATATGGGGTTCGATCCCAGTGGGGGTTGGAAATTTAAATGCTAATAAGCTATTTTTAACTGACAATTAGTAATTTTTAACTGAATGATCAGTTTATTATTTGAGTAAAAATGTTTACTAATTTGAATTAGTAACTTTAGAGAGTATGGTTACTATTGTTTTATTGATTGTTGAACCTATTTCAAAACCCTATTATCAGGACAATATTGCAGATCGTATTTTGCACCTACCGTAAATTTTCTCATTGTTATATATATATATATATTATATATATATATATATTGTGCGGAATGAAATTTGAATCAGAAATTCTCACCTTAGGCTAGTGGTTAACTATCATCCTCCGTTTTTGCCAGAGAGAACGAGAGATTGAAAGAGAGAATGAGAGAGACTTGCACATGAAGATTATCCAATCGGTTATTGAGATTTCGGAAGCTGATTGGTTACAGAGAGAGATGAATTTTAAGCTGATGGTATTGGTGCTTGAAATGTTTAACAGTGGCTAAAGAGGATTGATCGTATGAGAAATATGAAGAGAATGGGAGAGACAGGTTCTTCTTTTGCAGTTGCGGTGTTATTTTATTTTATTTTATTTTTGATTTTTTTTAACCCTTCTCTATATCTTGAGCTTTAACCCTCTCGTGAACATTGCTTCGCAAAAGGCAGATGGACACACGGGAGAATAAATGAGTGCATTTTTCAAACCAGAAGGCGCGCACAAACTACACTGATTCATTTATGCTTTCTTTTCAAAAGTTTGAATGCAGAATGGAATGTTAATGGAACGCAATATTTTATTTATAATTCTACATATATACATTATCTCGTTCGATAATTATTTATTTCCTATATATTATCATGATAATTATACATCTGTTTTTTTTTCGTCACACCCACAAATTTTTTTGGGAAAGAAAAAGAAACTTCTCTTTGGCTCCACCCTCTTTGGTTATATTTTTTCGTGAATCTATTATTCATATGGTTTGAAGATTTATGTCTTTTTAATCTTTGGCTTTTGTTTCGGATTTTATTTGTAAATTATATTTTTGAAAACTTAAAGTATGTTTCAGTTTCGTAAAAGGTATTTATTTTTGTAATTTAGATTTTTTCGTTTAGTAATGATTTTTCATTTATTTGATTTTTTGGGGGTTTTTTTGCTTCGTCCTTTCTTTTTTTTTGATCCTCTTGCATCCTTTTTTTCATCCTTCTTCTTCTTTCTGTATTCTTTTTTCTCTTTCCTTTCCCTCTCTTGCTCGGTTGCTTCTTGGCCTCGACCTCCTCCTCTCACAAGTCAAATCTACGGCCACGTCTCGCCTGTGGAAACGGGTTCTGAAAGTTGGACTCTGCATGAAATCTGTATTACTCCTTCTCTGAAAATCGCTTCTCAAAGAGAGGTGAGGAGGTTCCTCACCCAATGGAATGACGTTTGAAAAATCGCTCGGCTTTAAAAAGGGTAATTATTGTTGCTCAGATGTGTTGTAATTTTCAGGCAAAGTGCGCATGGAATTCAGAAGTTTGTTTCAGTTTTGTAAATAACAATCGCGGATTAAAATATCAATATTTTTTTTTATTTCGATTTAGAATATTCGGTCACAATTTATTCCTTTTGCAGGGCTCGAACTAGATCCGTAAATTCAGTAAAGGTCCGTAAATTAGCTTCAAGTCTGTAAAAGTCAGTTTTTTTTTGAAAAAAGGTCCGTAAAGTCCGTAATGATATAAAATAATGATTTTATCATCTTTAATTATTATAAAAAATTTAATTTATAGTTTTAAGTAAAATGTTCTCGTATTTGACTCGGACTGTTTATATTTTTGTCAGTAAAGTTTATATTGGTCCGTAAAGTTCGTATTTTTAAATACTTTCACTGCTCTCTAAATTAGAATTAGTTAAAAATAACTAATTTGATAGCAAAAAGTCTGTCACTGATTCAAATAGTAATATTTTACTAATGAAATAGTTAATAATGACTTTTTACTGTGTAATTTTGGTTAAATTCATTTTTAGGTTATGTAAAAATTACTGAAATTTGTAGTAAGTAATTCAATTAGTGAAATTTGACTATTTTTTTAGTTAATTATTTACTATTGATTAGTGATTCTCTACTAATAATTAGTTTATATTTTATTAATTGCTGAAGCAAAAAGTTGTCCACGATTTTAGTAATAATTAGTTATTTTTTACTAATTGCTGAAGCAAAAAGTCATCCACGATTTTACTAATAATTAGTTATTTTTTTTACTAATTGCTGAAGCAAAAAGTCATCCACGATTTTACTAAATAATTAGTTATTTTTAACTAATTCAGATTTAGAGAGTAGTTCGAGCCCTGCTTTTCAAGAGGAATATTTATGTGAGTAGGAGTATTTATGCATATATCTTGGAATAATTTATCTAGACAAAACACGAAAGTCTAGAAAATACTGAAAAAGGAGGGAAAAAGGGAAATTTTCTCCTCGTAAAAGTGTAGAAGCGAAGGAGGTAAAAAGCATCTTGCTTGTGGTAAAAAGTTCGTTTTTTTCCTAAAGTGTACTACCACTTTTGCATTCTTCTTCTACCTTTTAAATGAAGGAACGGTGTATTTTTACTTGTTGAAAACGGATAGGGCAATTTGCGGCCTCATCGCCTATATGTAATTGTCCAGATGAGCAGGTGAAGTTGAGGATGTGTACACTGTTGGAGAAAATTGAGCTTTTGCATAGAAATGGCACTAAATTGGTAACAAAATTGGCACCCATTGGTACCCTAGAGGTTATAGGATATGGAAAAAAGAAAAGTTCCATCGGAGAATTTCAAAGTGGCAATGATTGTAATATAATTATGTGCGCGGCATTAGATACTTTGTATATATGTGCGCTTTTAAAGTGGCAACGCCCGCAGAACAATTGTTTGCCGTTTATGACTTTAGTGATGGCGCGACATATATATATATATACTCTCCTGTTTTCAATCCTACGCACCGCCAGGTCACATTCTCAAGTTGAAACGTGAATAAGACGACGTGTGCATTCACGTGCATTGCGGCGGTCATGCCGAGCAAAAACCAACAACTTGTTGTAGTACGTGACGCGGATTGTGCCCTAGAGATTCTGGAAATGTTTACGTTTCTTTTGCATACTTTCCCACCAACCTTGGCAACCAATTTTCTTGAAATCATATAAACACTTTTCTTCTTGGAAATCCTTTTTAAGAAGTTTTGTCGTCGCACTGATATATTTAAAATAGCTGCTTGTAGCGCATAGCCTTGGGTGCATTAGAAATTGTGTAACATGTCGAACAATATGGTATTGTGCATTAACATCCACATGTAAAGCATATGTGAAACAATGTCCTATTGTACAATACAATGTATGTGGAATTTTGCAATAAAATTTATCTCAAACAATAAGGAATTACACCCCTAAAATGTTGAGCACCTGAAAATTTATGCTCCCATTGAAAGACAAATATTCCACGCACCAAAAATGGATGTACATTAGAATATTACACCAAATTCTTATATTCTTTCTAAAAGAATTTTCTACTTCTGAATTTTTCTCTATTTTATTTTATTTTGAAAAACACGCAAAAACGAAAACATTTTATAATGTATAATGAAGGTGCATCTTATTTTAAGATATCCTATTGAAACTGGCCCTAAATATCTTAAAACTGACTACAATGACAATTAAGATAATTTTTGCAGTGATTTCAATGAATCTTGCTGGAAAATTTTTGGGTTTGTAATTAATATTTCTATATGTAAAGAAAAGGAGAAAATCCGCGCGTGTTTTCCGCTGGAACGTTATAACTATAGAACACAACTCACGTGACATGACGTACCGTGCGAAAAGACAGAACATCAAGACACCAAGTAACGTTGCGTTTTACTATCCCATTTCAGGATCTTATACATATAGTCATCCCTCTGGTTTGCCCCTTCTTTGAAACGTCCCTCACTATAAAACACATTGCCCCATAATAGATTCACAAAGCCATCGTATATAATAGTGCACCTCTATTCCGCATCACAGTGGAATAAACATGAAATTCCATGCTACAAACATATCAATCCTGCTATACCCTTTCTAGAACCGTTACCTTTTCTTATATATATACACAGTGGGAGAGAAAATATTTCGCCTGCGAATAGTGGATTATTTTCTTTTTTCGTATTGGCTGTTTATTTTTTTCTTTTTGAAATTAGAAAAGGAAAGCACGGATTATGTAGAATTAAAATTTCACAGAACTGTCACTTGAGCGAATTGTTCAGGCTGAAGTCCGCAAGGTTTTTAAAAAAGGAAAAAGCAAAAAGACTTTATTTTTCTTTGAATTCGTCTCTAATTTCCATGTGCTTAAAATTTTATAAGAAATGAGTTGTTACTTTAAATGTAAATTTGCTTGTTTGGCACTTCGGCTAAATGACAATTTCAGGGCTTGGATTGTGCTCGGATTTATGCGACTAAAGCGACTGTTTTAGAGTCTTAAAGTCGATTCGAGCCCTGCAATTTATATAAGTAAAAAACCTCTTAAATATGAATTCGTTTATTTAAAAATTATCCTTAAGGAATTTCGATGAAAGTGACAGTTTTGTGAAATTAAAAATAAGAGCAAGTTTGAAAATAAATCGTGCCAAATTTCAATGTTCAAAGGAGCATTTTCTCATTGTTGATTAATCAACTCGAAGATTACGCATGAGATATACAAGTTTGATAAAAGTTGATACCAGTAATTTTGCTTCAAGGAGTAGCGCCTTATTCATTAGTTAGCAAAACGCCTTTAAACGACTAGCGGTGTTATTACGCATTTCTCAGTTGTGTTGTGCTTTGGTGTCTTCTAATATCGTAAAAATGATAATGATTCTTGGATAATAAATGGCAAACTATTTTCTTGGAAGGTGTCCTCTCGCCTAACCACATATAATTTAGCCTATCGCGCGTATCTCATCTCTCGCAGTTGCACATTGCTGGCGAGCTCCCGCGTCCCCATTTTCCTTCTCTTTGTATTTGTATATATATATATATATATTGTTCGAAACGGCGGTCGATCTTCCGCGAGCGGCGGACAAGAAACCGTGGAAAAATGTCCATACCTGTGGCAGGGACGAGGGACGATGGTGTACACCAGGTTTTAAGAGGATGCGGGAACGCAAGAACCCTCACCTCACCTCAACAAGAACGAATGGCGCGCATCTATACACTAGTATTTTCAAAGGCCTCGGAGTTCACGATGCATAACGCCGTTGTGAAGAACTGCTCGTAAAATTTCTGCCAAGCATAAGTAGACGAGTCACCGGGAGTAGCGGGGGGGAAAAATCACGGCTCTTTCCCTCGATCTTCTGCTTCTGCCAGGTCTTATTACATGATTACGTGCCCGTAAAATTACAAGGCTTTTTCAATTAACACATTTCCTTCGCTGAATTTATAGTCACGTGTTTATTTTTCTCTTTTGTTTCATTTTTTGAAAAATTAGCTTCAATTTTTGAAAAGAGGGAAATCTGTTAATGTTTTGATGAAGATACCACTGTCTCTACTCTGGAAAAACTTTGCTTAGAGACACTAACGTCTTAACCTTGGCTAACTATGGCAAAACTGTGGTTAAAGATATCATTAGGTTCAAACCTAATTTAAAAATCTGGTGATGATCCCAGGTGGAAAAGTTAATGTTAGTTAACGTTAGCTAATGATACTAATGTTAGACTAACGTTTCTAACATTTTTTGGACACTAACGTTAGATTAAAGTTAATTAAACGTTAGTCTAATGTTAGCCTAACGTTAGTTAACGTTAGTATCATTAGCCAAGATTAACTAACGTTAACTTTTTCAGCTGAGATCCTATTACCAAAAATCGAAAACGACGTTCTTTAAAATGTGCATTTAAGTAATTACTGTGTGCATGATACGTCTTTTCCTAATCCAATTAACTATTCGAAAATCCGCCTACGATATTAGAAGGCAAAAAAAAGCCGTTCCCCCTGAAGGATTAATGCCTCACTGAACAGAATTTATCGTGAATGGAGAAAACCTGCATCTTGGCATAGATCTAAGTCTGATGATTCTCTAATCGCAATGAAAAGAGAGAGAGATTATCGTTTTAGGTTGATTTAAGTGAAACTGTTTGTTGGGGGTTATCTAAAGGTATATAACCAGAAATTGAACACATGCACGACAACTAGCTGGAGGGCAATAGGCTTGCACTTTGCCAGCACTTTCCCAATACGGCTTGTGAGTCCTTTCCGCATGTATTGGAAAGTCGATTCTCACACGCACGTTTGTCTCGTCACCAATTTTCTCATGTGTTGGTCAGGCAACCTGACTAGCCAACACCAATTCATGTATAGAAAGAGAACCGCTTTCTCTCGACGCCTCGAGTCAATGTATGAACAGTTCACGCACACCTCTTTCTCTCTCCCAACATCAAACTAACTTCATTAAGTCACCAGAATTGAGCATCTCTTGGAAACATTTTGCAGATTACTGACTTATAAGCCACGAGGCATTAATGTCGACTACGACCCACTTCGCGTATATGTGAAAATAGAAAACGAGAGAAAATTCTGCAATTAGAAGAATAAAATGTGCTCTTTGTTAGGTGTATAAACGGGTCTATCAGATATCAAATTTCCCATGAGACATCGTGACGAAAAAAAAGCAATTAAAATTGACGGATCACTGCAGGAAAGTTCTTGATTCCTTAGGTAGTGCCAAGGTCGACACTAGTCCAATAATTTTCTCAAAGATCGCGAAATTCAGATTTCGGATTTTTCGTTTGTTCCTTTTCGCCGAGTCGAAATAAGAACAACTTCCATTGATCTCAACTCTTCTAATAAATTTTAACTCCATTTAATTAACTTGTAAACTTTTAATTGCGTAATAAATTTTAATTTTCATTTAATTAACCGATAAATTTACATATTTATTTAATTCGCAAATAAATCGGCTCGAATGAAGGAAAATTATGGGTGAGAATAACAAACCAGAAAGGAAAATGAAGACACAAGGAAGTAGGCTAGACATAAAAGGCGCACATGATCGTGTAATTGTAGATATTGTCTGCGCTAGGAATTTTTTTTCAGGAAATAAGACCATTAAACTAGAATCTTATCTCAATCCATTCATTCTCAATAATGTTATCGAACAGTAGATGTGTCTACTAAAATATGTTAACAAAAGTTAACAAAGCTAACACCTGCATTATTGAAATAATGCCATATTTGAAATTTCAGTCGTTCAGGGCAACTTTCACCCAAGTGTAGTATATAGTATACGGAACTCCATTCGCAAAGTGAGCAAGGAAGTGAGGCGAAAAATCAATTTTTCACAAAATTACACGCGGTTAACCCACACGTCCCAGTTGGACGATTAAGAACGTGGTCGCTGCTCTCACTCATGTTGAGAAGGAGAAAGGACCCAAAAGTCGTTTTCGCAATGAGGCATGGAAGCGAGCCTTAAACTTTGCCCTGGGACGCATTGCTCTTTCGAATGATGATGATGATGATGAATCCACTTGAGTAGTAATAAAAATTTCTTTCAACTTCTTCTTTTCGATAGAAGGACTTCTGGCTAAAGAACTAATTTTTATTGCAGACAGAAACAAAATTTGTTTTGGCAATCCTGCTCTAATAATAGCCAAAGGTTTCTTTTCGAATCATTGTTATAGATTAGTGTCATCTAACGTTAGTTAGAGAATGGTTAGAGAAATGTTTAGAGAATGCTATCGAAATTTACGTGTAAGATGTATCCTATTTTGGGGTGCATTTCAATACATCGAATAAACGAGTTTTTTGTTTGTTTTTTCCTGCGTCGTTTCCTATATACCGAGAAAAGAATGTTTGAACAAAAACAACCGGCTGACGCAGCAAGAATGGCAAGTTAAAATAGAGACGGCAATAACGAATGGGATAAGTCTTTTTGTAGCGACGCCATAATTGATTTGCTACCGTAGCGAAATCTATAAGAGACCCCTTTTTTCTCCAATTACTTTTCAAGTCCACCATTTGTGTTGGCGAACATAACAGCAATCTTAACCTCGATACATTTCATATTTCAACCGAATATCAGAAAATAAAACTCTAAAAACTGCCAATGTTGTTTTTCATCCAGTCTTTTCCATACTATGATGACAATTTTTAAGTTTGGATCCGTTGAGTTAAATTAGTCGAAACTAGTCAAAACAACTCGGAACAACTCGGAACAACTCGAAACTACTCGAAACTACTCAAAATTTATCGAACTGACAATGAGTCAAAACCAGTCGATATTAGTCAACAAAGTAAAAATTTATAGAAATGGGTTAAAAATCATCAATACTATTATTATTGTTCTAAAATTTTAATCTAAGGGCAAAAGAAATGGAAGGAGAATGGTGTTAATGTATAAAAGTTCGCGGATGACGTAATATACGCGTTCAGCTAATGGATTCTTTGCCCTGAGGCCCATTCGTTTTTTCGTCGCGTCATCCTCTATATGTGGAATTTGATTAATTACGGAGCGTACAAAACCGGGGACCGTAATTACTTTCCAATAGGGATTTGAGGTTGCTTTTGCTATCGGTATTCTTACGTTAGAAAATTCCAACTCTTGATGGTTGTATAGATGAACTGAATATTACTCCTAATATAGAATTAGATATAAATAAACAATTTTTTTTACCACCGAAATATGCAGTCTTTAATTGGAGAACTCATACCCATACAGAGTCATCACTAGTTTAATTGATATTTTTCAATGGAGAAATAATATCAGGGCCACTCCTTCATATAGTCACCAATCAACTCTTTGCGGACTGGATTCCGAAATCTAATGGAAGATCTTACTTAAAAAAAAGTATTATATCTACCCTGCGGTGGATGTAAAAATTAGTTGCAAGTATTTTTATCCTGTTTTTCTAATGATATAAAATTGAGTGTTGCATTCGTAACACTTTTGATTCGTTTTTTGTCTCAATTTGATATTATTAGCAAAAATGCAGTTGTGCTATAGGTAAATTTTGCGAAAAAACTTAGAAGTGGACAACTTAACTTAAGTGACATAAAATAAGAAGCCTTCTTTTTACAGTGTAAGAGTAGAAAGAAAGACAGGAATGATTGGAAAGTTTGTCTATCATTTAGGTATTGAATTTCTTTTTGTTGTTGTACTGTTTTTTCTCCTAAAAATAAAAGGAACTTATGATAATTTCCCTTCTCGATTTGGTATAGTTTCGATGAGATATCGACTGCAACCTATTTCTGATATGTCTAACACAGCATGCTACTTCACTAATGGAGTATAATTATCGGGAATCGAGTAATTCCAGTATTTTCAAGCAATTAACGAACTGTACGACTCCAATTTCGCTTGTGTCTCTGTTTAGTGTGTTCAATCGTAAAAGAGTCGGATGAATCTATATTTGGCTGATCGTAAATTTCGCTAGACGTATTTATCAGAATACGATTGGTTTTCTATTCGTGACAACTCTTTTCGAATTTACTATTGTACTGAAAGGTTTCTGAAAGATTTCGGGAAAGGTTTTCCAAGATAATAAGTTTTTTGAGGAATTATAATATTTTGGCTTTAGGGGAAAGGGGACTGAAGCAGGTGGTGCAGTGACCTTTACACCGGACGTCCTAGTGTTCTGGACTTGCATAACTACTCTGGTTCATCTGTCGGTGCGATGCTGTAATACTTTTGAATGCTGTGAGAGAAAGAGAGGAGGAAAAAAAGAAAGAAAGACGGCGAACGGGTATCGGGCTAACGCAGCAGGTGGTTGGTTGGGTCAAATGCCTTCCCTGGAATCGGTTCAGTGTATGTTTGTTGCACGTCATAGTGGCTGTCGTAGGCGCGGTTCACGCATTGACTATATAGGTGTTGCGCCTATATATATAAATGTCAATGTGTGCGTTTGTCCTTATGATATTATTATGTCGTGCGAAGACGTGTATAATATAAGTTTCGTACACGTGTATCGCTAATATGGTACATCGATACCCTTTATATTTACCAACACACATCAATTGAGTCACGTGCTTTCCTCTTCTTTCGCTGATTGCCTTTTTTGGACCAAACGTTTTCATTGATGGCTCACTGACAGTCTCGTCCAGCATCCAATGATTAATCTCGTTATAATCCTTCAGCAGATCGCATATAATACCCTTTAGATGTCATTTCAACCAGTGCTCGATAAACATCATCATCAACATCATCAGCCTCGATATCGTCATCATCACCATCATTATTATCATCCTTATCATTATTATCTTGATCATTACCCTCATCATTATCATCTTCATCATTATCATCCTTGTCATCCTTATCATTATTATCATTATCATCCTTATCATTATCATCTTCATCATTATCACCATTTCCATCCTCATCATTATCATCCTTATCATTATCATCCTCTTCATTATCATCATTACCATCCTCATCATTATCATATTCATCATTATCATCCTTATAATTACTATCAAATATCAACGATTTGTCCCTCCAGATGTTTAGTCCAATACTCCAGTTTTCTCAGTGTATTTTCATAATTACCATCTTCATCATTAGCATCTTCATCATTATCATCCATATCATCCTTATCATTACTATCTTTATCATCATCATCCCTATCATTAGCATCTTCATTATTACCATCAATATCATCCTTATCATTACTATTTTTATTATCATCATTCTTATCATTAGCATCTTCATTATTATTATCTTTATCATTACAGGCTTCACACTCAATAATTAATTTTAAAAAAGTATCAAAAAGTAGCTTTAATACTAAAAAAAAGTAGCTATCGAAAATTAATTTTTAACAAATAAAAAAAAATTGTATTTTAGTCGATTCACAAAAATTTGATTCAGTATTTCCCTGACTATTTCCTAATAATTTTAATCAAAAACAATTATTTTTATTCTAATCTAACTTCTAAATTTTTGAAGAATTAAATTATTTTTTAAAGCTTTATCCTAAAAAATACAATTGTATTTAAAAGTAATTTTTAAAAGTAAACAAATGCAAATTATTTAATTAAATTTAATTTAAATTGTTCACAGGAATTAAGAAAATAAATTAATAATTTTTCAAAGTAAAAATTTAAATGTTATTACAGTTTTATAACAATTAAAATTTTCAATGATTTCAATATAATAATCTTTTAAAACTTAGTTATTTCTAAAAAAAATCGTACTATAACGCTTTTAATATTCAATTATCTAAAATTTCAACTGAAATTCGTTTTTAAATCAATTCTTATTAGAAATTTCAACTGAAATTCAACAATTTAAATATAAAAATAAATAATATATTGAATAATTTAATATTTCTCAAAATTTAATTCTTATAAAGAAATTATCAATTTCTTAAAAAATAATTCAATTTCTGAGAAGAATAAATTATTAGTTTTTCAAAATATAATCGAATTTCTGAGAAGAATTTTATTATTTATGAAAATAATTGAATTCTTGCGAAGAATTTTATTAATTTTTTTTTTAAATTATTGAATTCTCTTGAAAAATTGTATTATTTGGAAAATACTTGAATATGTGTGAAGAATTAAATAAAGAATTTATCAATTTTTTAAAAGATAATTGTATTCTTGCCTTGAATTTTTATTTAAATTTTTATAAATAATTGAATTTTCCTGAAAAGTGTTATTGCTTGTGCGAAAACAATTGAATTCTTGCGGTAGAATTTTACCAGAAAGTTTTTAAATTGATTTTTTTTTGGAAAAAATTTTAAGAAATATTTTATAGAATTCATTTTCTTTGAAAATTTGATTACTTATAAAAATATTGAATGTTTGAGAAGAATTTTTTCAAAAATCTGTGGGTAATTTAATTAAAATTTTATAGATATTGAAAATAATTGATTTTCGAAAAGTTTTTGAGAATAATTGAAACGTTTTAAGGAATGTTATATTACAATTTTTAGAATTTTTTTTCGGTTTAAATTATTAGCGAATGTAAAGTGATGCAAATTTCCCCGAAAAATAAAGAAAATAGTAGCTTTTAGTGGTTGAAGTCTAAAAAAGAAAGTATGCAAATAGTAGGAAATTGTAAAAAAGTAGTAAATAGTAGGTTTTAGTAGGATTTAGTAGGTTTAAGTAGGTGAGTGTGAAGCTTGTCATTATCATCCCCATCATTAGCATCCTTATCATCATTAACTTTTAGGCGAATCATTAGTAATTAAAATTCGTTAAATTTTTATTTTCTTTTGGTGGTATTTGTGAATTTTTAAGTGTAATATCAAAGTTTTTGACTGGATTGAACTAGAATCGTAAGAGTTGGAAGTAAATTGAAGATTTTCCAGGGTTCGTGCGGGTGTTTCTCGTTAACTTCTTGCTTCGTTACATCCTTTGTTCGAAGCACAGACCCTGAGCATAACGATGAAACCTTTTCGCAAGGTGATGAAGAAAGTGTGAGAGAGAGAGAGAGAGAGAGAGAGAGAGAGAGAGAGAGAGAGAGAGAGAGAGAGAGAGAGAGAGAGAGAAGGTGTTGACGAAGGGCAAAGAGAGGACGAACGGATAGTTTACGACCCAAAGTTAACTCTAGAGAGACTCCAACCACCTGTCGCCTGGTGTCTTGTATCCCTGGAGAAATCGTAACTCTGATCCTTTGCGACCAAACATGTAGGTGTTGTTGTTGTTGTTACTCCCCACGTGGAGCATTCTGAGTTAATTATTCTCTCTTCATCCTTATTAATTAAAGAGAGAGTATTTTTTTTATTTTTCTTCAAGAAACAAACTTCTTAAGTCTACGATTTAAGTCAGGAGAATAATTTCGTTAGAAATAGGAACGTAATATTTCAGGTTACTACATGCGGATAATGTGGTAACGGATAATAATTTCTGTTTTAAAAGTAAGATTACGAGTGACTTATCCTGTTTTTCTTTGTAAATTGAATAACTTTTTACACTCACGCTGATAGGGCAATGAATTAAATTCAATTCCTGCTAATGTTCTCCACCTGTATATAGACTTTGATGTAACTGTCTAATGATTCTTGAATACCTATTTCGTTTTAGGCCATCAGCTCTCTCACGTAAATATAGTAAAACACTTTACTGCAATTTTGTTACTGGATCGTTATTTTCCCAGTGTCTCTCTCGGTGCACACTTGCTTTCCCAAGCTTGTCTCATAATTACGTCTATACAGATATAGTCAAAGGATTTTCACCTCGAAAAATGCTTACACTGCTTTTTCAAGTCTTCTGAACGTGTCTCATAATTTTACTTCGGCAGAGAAAGTATTTGGAATATTTAAAATAATAGACCCTGAGGTGGTTTGTTTGCTACATATTCCAAAAAGTAATATTTGATGCTAAAGAGTCTAAATTTTCCACTCCTGGAATGCAGAGTATTAACAAATTTAGATTGAAATTATTACATATGGCGGTATAATTTCCATTTGCCGCAGAAGCTGTTTTCTGTTGTCTCATTTCTTGTTGGGCAATAATAAACCCGAGTGATTCAGAACGGACAAAAGAAATGTGATTAAAGGACTCTCTTGTGGCCATGAAAACATTTTGTATTGAATTGTCAGTGTGTATATATGTATTTTATACATATATGTATAATAAAGAATTTCGCTTGAACACTTGAGATGCATTGAAAAAGATTGAATCAAGAGTATACACTCTGTAATGTAAATGAGTAGCGTATACACAATGCAAGAGGGGTTATTGAAGATTGCACTCGAATGTCGTGATAGGCCGTGAATGAATCAATGAATATATTTATGTTTATATATACAAAATCCCTCGAACTTGATGTGCGCAAACGTTGAACGAATGAATCCCACGTGTTTTATGTTATATACAGTGTAACATGCAGAATCGTGTATAAAGTCTTAAAGCATGGATTCGTTATTGTGCGTGTATACGCGAGCGAGCTCGCGGGCACGTTCCAAAGAGAGAAAGAGAGAGAGAGAAAGAGAGACTCTCTACCTAACCATTCTGTTAAAGTGTAACCGATGGTCTTCGAATGGAATGCGTGTTCTCCTCTGGCACGTGCTGACCAACAGAAAATATATTGCGCCTGCAATTTTGTCCTTCCGAGGTGTTACTGCCTCGCGCGCGACCTCAATCATTCTCAATCTCCTTCTTTAAAGCTCCAAATTCCGCACTTGAAATTTATTTCTCATTCGAATCGTTAACAAATCATTTCAATCTTAGGTTTCTTAAGTTGGCATCATCGATGCTTAGCGTCAGCAAGGATGCCACAGGTCAGGGAATTCAGGAAATAGTCAGGGAAAGTAGAGTTGGTCAGGGAAAAGTCAGGGATTTTTATTAAAAGTACTGGAAAAAATTATATGTTTAGAATTTATAAGAAAATTTAGAATTTTAGTGTCTTTCTGTTTGCCACATCAACTATATATGAAATTACCACGATTTCAAAAATAAACCTTCAATTTTTTTCTATTTCTGATAATAATAATTTATTTTAAATAACCCACTTCTATTGAAGAGCTGACACAAAATTATTATTCATAAATCATTCAATGAAGTATTCTTTTTTAAATTTTAATTTCAATTGTGTTGAAATTAGTTTCAATTTTAAAAATTGTAATGCAATTCATTGAAAGTATTTAACTAGGTATCTTAATATAAATATCAAAATTCTTTTCAGGATTTCAATTATTTTTAAAAATTTTTTTAAATATCCTCGTCCACTTTTCAATTATCTTCATAAATAACAAAATTCTTCGCCAAAAATCAATTATATTCAAGAATTTTTATAAAATTTATGGCAAAATCCAATTATTTTCATAAATAATAATATTCATCATAAGAATTCAATTATTTTCAAAATTAAGAGAATTCTTTGCAGAAATTCAATTATTATTTAAAAAAAAAAATATAAAAAAAAATTGTCAACATTTCAAATATCATTATAAATGAATAGCAAAATTCTTTCACAAAATTCAATTATTTTCAGCAATTATTTCAATAAAATTTATTCCAAAAATCAATTATTTTTAGGAATTTTAAAAAAATTCATTGCATAACTCAATTATTTTCATAAATAATTATATTCATCATAAGAATTAAATTATTTTAAAAATTAAGAAATTCTTCGCAAAAATCCAATTATTTTCAAAAAATATTTTAAAAAATTGTCAACATTTGACATTTTAAATATCATTATAAATAAATAGCAAAATTCTTCAACAAAATTCAATTATTTTCAGGAATTTCAATAAAATTCATTCCAAAAATCAATTATTTTTAGGAATTTAAAAAAAATTCATTGCAAAATTCAATTATTTTCATAAATAATAGAACTTATTGCAGAATTTCAACTATTTTTAATACAATTTTAATCGACTTCCTCGAAAAATGTAATTATTCTTAAAAGTTCGATTAATATTTGTCGAAAGAATTTAATTATTTAAAAATTTGTTGCTAAAATTCTTTATTGGAATTGAATTTTAAGAAAAATTTAATTATTCAATAAATTATTTATTTTTGTATTAAATAATTGAATTCTAGTAGAATTATCTAATAAAAATTGATTTAAAAATAAATTACGGTTAAAATTTTACATAATAATTGAATATTAAAAGCATTATAGCTTGAAATTTTAGAAAAAATTAAATTTTGAAAAGGTTTCAATTCCTCAATTCAATGATTGTCAAAAATCTATAATTTTTATAAAATTTTCCATAAGAATTTAACTATTTAAACAAAATTTTAATAAAATTCTACCTTAGAATTTAATTGTTTTCATAAATAATACAAATTTTACAGAAATTCAATTATTTACAAATTTTTTTTATGAATTTTATCATAAGAATTCAATAATTTTCAAAATAATTGAAAAATAAAATAATTAAATTCAATTCAAATTTTAATAAAATTCGTGGCAAAATTTAATTTATTTTCCAAAATTTTTCTTAATTCAACGATATTTTACTATTTTAATATAAAATTTCCCGAAAGAATTCAATTATTAAACAAAAATGTTGGTAATATTCTACACAAATATTCAATTATTTTTCAAAAAAAAAAAAAAAATTCACAGTAATTTAATTATTGAAAATAGAATTTGCATGAATTTGTTTCGAAAAAAATCAATATTTTAGAATTTAATTATTTAAAAATTTGTTGATAAGAAAGTATAAGAAGTATAAGAAAGTATAAGAATTCAATTTTAAGAAACATTCAATTATTTAATAAACTATCTATGTTTGTATTTAAATAATTGAATTCTCGTAGAATTTTCTAATAAAAATTGATTTAAAAATTAATTTTAGTTAAAGTTTTAGATAATAATTGAATTTTTGAGAATTTACTAATAATTGCAATTTTTCGAAATAATTGAATTTTGTAAAGATTTCAAATTAAAATCTTTGAATATCTGAATTTTTTCATATTTTTAATTAAAAATTCTTTGGAACTAATTTTTTTTAAATGCATAATCGAATTTTTTTTAAAATCATTTCTATAGTTTTTATTATCCAATGTATATGTAATTGAAGAATTTCTATCGAAATTTCACTTAAAATTAAATTGTAAACAAATGGATTTGAAAATTCTCAAAAAGAACTTTTTCAAAAATTTTTAAAATTAATTGATTAAAAGAAGAATTTTATTTAAAAATTGTAGAAAATAATAATTGAATTGAAATGATGAAAATAATTTTGAAGGATCAATTAATTTTGAGCATCAGCAAAAAGACGCTGGAGATAATTTTTTTCTTCATGTAAATATTATGTCTGTTTCCGGTGTTTATTTGTAAAGAATCTGCATATTTACTATGCAAACTATTGCAAACAGCGGAAAGTAGTGGGCAATTTTTTTCTTTTCGAAAAGCAGTTGGTGTAACAGTAATCATAAGAGCGAAAGTGCGTGGGCATAGTAACGAGCATGTTGCAAAGGGGCTTTTTTTTAACCAGAGACCCGCATTCATTTTACCCATTGAGAAATTGATTGCAAATTCCGGGATTTTATACATTGACAGTCAGTTTCCTATAGAGTTAGCGTCAACGACAAAAAAATGTCTTTTTTAAGTTCATTTTTATTAAGTTCTTTAAATTTAGTGTCGACATTAAGTGCGAAACAATTGATTGTATCATATTTTCTAAAGTTAGTGTCGACGCAAACTTTATTAAGGTTTTTAAAGTTAGCGTTGACGCTAAAGGTTAAAAAAGTTACTTTTTCAGTACTTCAATGTCAATGCATCAACACTAAGCGTGAAATAATTATTTTTGTCAAATTCTCTAAGGTTAGTGCCGACGCTGAACGTTAAACAATAATTTTTGTCTAGTTCTTTAAATTTAGCGTCGACGATAAAAGCTAAAAAAAATTGAAGGGAAATTTTTCGATTTTGTATAAGATTTACCAGATTTGAAAAGTTTAGAGTCAAATACTAAACTTAAGGAAAGAATTCGAAACCAGAGTCCCCTTGTCTTATTTATGATTCCTTCGAACAGGTTCGTATTTGTAGCGTCTTCAAGGTTTCACTATTCTAATTTTTTTTGCTCCCTCCCTTTGTGACAATTTTCCCCACGTTTTTATTTTCTAAAGGTCACTTTTTTTACGACACTTCTCTCACATTTTTCCTCTTCACTTTTGTTAACGATTTTCTTTCCGCACCTTATAAACGGATTTACTTTTCTTATGTTAGAATTTTACTATTTTAAAATAATTTTTTTTCTTGAGTATTTCTTTTGGGAGAAAGTGTATAAAATAGGTACAAGTATTTTTTTAACATTAAAATACTTTTTGTCAGTTGTATTTTTATTTTAGAAACATTTTTTTATCAGTTGTGTTTTTATTTGAAAAACATTTTTCTATCAGTTGTGTTTTTATTTGAAAAACAATCTCTATCAGTTGTGTTTTTATTTTAAAAACTCTTTTTATCTGTATTGTATTTTTATGTTTAATTTTCAACGTAGAAGGGTAAAATATTGTTTTAGAGGAAATTGTATATAATAAAGGGGAAATTCCCTTGAAGTGGGATTCAGTGATTGAGAGAAGATGGAAAGAATTTCAAAGAATCTGTTTATCGTTTATCCTGTGCAATCTGTTATAAAAGATGTTTCTGAATTCCACTAGTGAATAGTCCCTTTTCTAAGAAAACTTTGAAAACAGTTGCGAACAAAACGACAGGTTTGCCTCTTGTCTCCCACGAGTCATTTGGTCGAAATTACTCTACCATCAGGCTCTTCCTTCCCGTGATGTTTCTTGGAAAGTTATTCTTTTTTTCATTCTTCTTTTTTTAAATATTTTTTTTTTTTTGCTGTTCCCTCCTTCGACAATATATAGTCTCGAATAGTTTTTGAGAAGTGATTGCACAAAATTTCAGCTAAGGTCGAACCTGCTGATTGGCTGATTACAGAGAAATAATGAGGGACTTGATTTCTTGTGTGTGGGAAATGAAGCAAGTTCATATAATGGTTAATGAAGTTCAAGTTCCTTTCGTGGCATCATTTCTTTATGTATACTCATACACAGAGACAACACACCACAATTAGATCCTATCATTTGTCGTTATGAACGTCATTATAAAACGAATGGTATTTAATGGAAAGAAAAATATAATTTCTCTTGATTATATTGACCGGTATATACAATTCTCATTAAGATCAATTTACTAATTAGAGAAAATATAGCTTTTATTTATTTTTCTTTTTTTTTTTTGAAAGATTTATGAAATAGTATATTGGAGACAAAAGGCGATACGTGAAACGTATGTCATGCTTTGGAACGTGGAAATGATACGCTCGACTACACTTCTGTCAGGTGCGACCGACTTTATTAGACAACCTTCTCCAGTACTGGTTAAAAAAAAAGAAGAAAAAAAAGAAAAATAAAAAATCAGCCATAAAACCTCCCAGGCTGAAACATGATATACAAACGGGTTCGATATTCCAGTTTGTGCTTTTTCCTTTGTTAGTGTTTCAATATTATAAATATAATTCTATAGGTGTTGTTGAATATTATTATCAGATTATTTCCAGGATCATTGAACAAAGAACATTGACAATAACATTGAAATTTTCATCACTCAGTGTATTGTTTCCTCTATCAACATAAGCTTATTATGATTCCACGTTGGGTTATAATCAATTCTATAGTTTGACGTGCGGGGTTATTGACTCTTTCCCCTTGTTAATTACCATTCTCTTTTCAACGAATTACTTTCAAGTCATCAAATGATTGATGTTATAATCAACTATTAAAATTGATCTCGAACTTGGAATATTTAGGGAAATGGTTCATTAAGACGCTGTAAAAATTTCAATTTTAGTAGCTTTTTTATTATTACTGTTTATTATTATTACTTATTATTATTACTGTTTTTATTATTATTATTATTAACTTGATTTTAATTTAAAAATTTGCTCAAATTCGCTTAAATCTTCTTACTCAGGGGTTTCGGGGATTTACGAATCTAAGGGGCTGTTTAAAAAATACGTAAAGCTATTTTTCAGAAATTTTGACCCCCCACTCTCCCCCCAAAAAGCGATACATATTTTTTGAACGCCCCCTAAAGTCAGATAACTAAAATACATAAAATAGCGAAAATTTTTGTTCAAAATTGCTCAAATTCGCATGAAACTTGTTACTTGGGGTTTTTGAAGTCGCTAATTTGAGTTTTGAAAATCTAACTTCGAATTCTTAATGTCCACCATATTGGATCCGCCATTTTAAATTTTGAAAATCTGACTTCAGATTCGTAATCAGTATGACTCCCAAAATCTCTAGGTAACAAGTTTCAAGCGAATTTGAGCAATTTTGAAAAAATGTCCGCCATATTGGATCCGCCATTTTGAATTTTAAAAATCTGACTATAGATTCTTTATTTCAATTCAATTATTTTCAAAACTAATAAAATTCTTTGCAAAAATTCAATTATGTTCAAAAAATTTTTGAAAATTCTTGTTAAAATTTCAATTATTTTTAGAAATAATATAATTCTTCTTCGAAATTCAATTATTTTCAATAATTTTAATGAAATTCGTGGCAAAATTTCAATTATTTTCAAAAATTTTATGCAAACATTCAATTATTTTCATAAAATAATAAAAATTTCACAGGAATTCAAATATTTAAAAATTTTTTATAAATTTCTTCGTGATAATTCAATTATTTAAAAATTTGTTAATAAAATTCTTTAGGAGACTTCAATTTTAAGAAACACGCAATTGTTCAATACATTATTTATTTTTGTATTTAAATAATTCTATTTAAATTATTTTTAATACAATTTTAATGAAATTTTATTTAAATAAAATTTATTTTTTATTTAAAAATTTATTGATAAAATTCTTTAGAAGAATTCAATTTTAAGAAAAAATCCAATTATTTAATGAATTGTTTTTTTTTCTTTAAATAATTGAGTTCTAGTAGAATTTTCTAATAAAAATTTATTTAAAACTTAATTTCAGATAAAATTTTAGATAATAATTGAATATTAATAAAAGCATTAAACAGTGAATTTTTAGAAATAATTGAATTTTAAAAAGGTTTCAAATGAATTTTTTTTTAAATTATTTGAAGTTTTTATTTTTTAATATTACATTTAATTGGAGAATTTACGAATAATTGTAAGAAACATTCAATTGTTCAATAAATTATTTATTTTTGTATTTAAATAATTGAATTCTAGTAGAATTTTCTAATAAAAATTGATTTAGAAATGAATTTCAGTTAAAATTTTAGATAATAATTGAATATTAAATGCAATATAGCATGGATTTTTAGAAATAATTTCTTATTTATTTGTAGACCTTAATATTTTATATAAATCTTTTATTTTAGATTTGTGGTTTTATAGTTATGAAAAATTTAATTCGTATTTTTAAGTAAAATGTTTTTTTTTTTTTTGACTCGGACTGGTTATATTTTTGTCAGTAATTGGTCCGTAATTTTTTATTTTTGGTCCGTAATTCGAGTAACAAGTTTTAAGCGAATTTGAAAAATTTTGAAAAAAAGTGTCCGACATGTTGGATCCGCCATTTTGAATTTTAAAAATCGGCCTTTAGATTCGTTACCGCAGCGATGCCAAAAATCCACGAGTGACAAATTTTAACAAAATCCACTCTCTTAGTTCCCCGGGGACAAGAAATAGTTTATATTGTATTTTTTATTCAATATTTTCCATTTTTAGGCCCTTGAAGTTAGCATCGTCGCGTAGCGTCAAAAACTGTATTTCAGGAACCTCAACCAAATTAATTGCTATTTTCATTACTAAATTTTGTTAGGAAACACAATTTTTTTTATTTGGTTGCGAGCATAAAATTTTTTTTCTTTTCTCACCGCGTAGAAAATTTTTGTTTATTACGTCGGAACTACATGAGAGGAATATAAAACTGAGTGAGTGAAGAAACCCTCTAGGAATAACAAATACCTATATAACGTATATATATATATGGGGGAGTATATATATAAAAGCATTGCGGCAGGTATAACATTTTACTGAACGCAAACAATGATGAACAATGCTGGTCGCGAGTGTTTTGAAGCTCGATGTCAAAAGAGAGGTACCATATTCTTTTTCGAATGATCCTCTCTTGGAGGCGCTTCAATTTTTTTTCTCTCCCGTCTCTTTCTCTTTCTCGAGGTATTCTTTCTCTTTCACGAGGTAGTAGTGGAACTCGAGCGAAACTAGTGGAGAGTTCGCCTCGTTGAAACTCGGGATTTAGGTTTCCTAGGGGGCCCCTTTTCAAACCTTGTGGCCCCCTAGGAGGGACGGAGAGAGGGGACCAAGGAAACTGGTCAGTGGCACGAGGGTAAAGGGTTGGGGGCCAGAGGGGGGAGAGAGAGCCCCCAAAAGAGTGAGAGACGACCGGCATTCCATGAGACCTGTATTAATTATACCAGACCTCGCGATCCTGCGCGAGAAAGTGAGAAAGAGAGAGAGAGAGATTTTTATTTTTCTCTTTCTTCACTACTTGTTTCGCTTCTTTCTCTCTCTCTCTTTTTCTCATCACCTCTATCCTTGTTTTAACCTCTCTCTCTCTCTCTCTCTCTCTTCTTTATTTTTTTTCTGCTAGATGCAAAAGTCATAGGCGGGTGCGGAATGATATACCGAGCAAGATAGAGAATGAGGGAAAATTAATTTGAATCAACCGCTTCACAGGATAAACGCAGATAACGACGAAATGTTTATTTCTCTGGCATGTTTATGTGTGTCGCTCACTCCTGTTTATGTATCATTTTTTTAGACGATCCAATCTTTTGGAATCTTGATTTTACGTTTCGAGAAAAAAAGTTTTCTTGTTTTATTTTTTCTTTTTTAAAGAGCGGGACCTCTTTTTCTTGTAATTTGATATTAATTTTTTTGTAAAATGTGGCTTAACATTCGTGGAATTGGATTACGATGTGGTTTTAAGATCGTTTGTCTTTTTTTTGAAGAGTTACATTAGTAATGTTGTGGATTTTAAGATTTTAGGCTGGGTCTACAGTAGGGACTTTTAGTTGGGACGAGTAGCGTCGAGTTAACCTAAAAATATTAATTGTAGACGTAGCCTTAGCCGTAAAGCTTTACTAATATGGTAGATGATAAGATTTTAGGCTGAGTCTACAATGGGAACCTTTAGTTTAAGTGACGAGTGAATCTGTTTATAACGCGTCGACTTTAAAAAATATTTATTGTAGACGCGGCCTTAACCGTGAATATTAGTAATGTAGTAGATTTTAAGATTTTAGGCCGAGTCTACAAAGGGGACGTAGCTGAGTCTTACAAATGATTCCAGAAATTCAATTATTTTCAAAAGTTATGAAAATTCTTCGCAAAATTTCAATTAGGTTCAAAAATTAAAAAAAATTCTCGACGAAATTTCAATTATCTTGAATAACAAAATTCTTCTTCGAAATTCAATTATTTTTAAAAAATTTTAATAAAATTCTTGGTAAAATTTGTCGCAAGAATTCAATTATTTAAAAAAAATTTAACAAAGTTCTTTTCAAGAATTCAATTATTTTTATAAACTTGGATAAAATTCGTTGCAAGAATTCAATTATTTATATAAATAATAAAATTCTTCACAGAAATTCAGTTATTTTTATAAACTTGAATAAAATTCCTTTGAAGAATAAAATTATTTTCAAAAGTAATAAAATTCTTCGCAGAAATTCAATTATGTTCAAAAATTGAAAAAAAATTCTTTATCAAAATTTCAATTATCTTCATAAATAATAAAATTCTTCTTCGAAATTCAATCATTATTTTTAAAAATTTTAATAAAATTCTTGGTAAAATTTCACAGGAATTCAATTATTTAAAGTACAAAATTTCATAAAATTTTCTGAAATATATCAATTATTTAAAAAGCTTTTTATAAAATTTGTCGCAAGAATCCAATTATTCAAAAAAAATTTAACAAAGTTTTTTTCAAGAAATCAATTATTTTTATAAAATACTAAAATTTTTCACCAACATTCAATTATTTTTATAAAATAATAAAATTTTTCACCGAAATTCAATTATTTTTATAAAATAATAAAATTCTTCACCGAGATTCAGTTATTTTTATAAACTTAAATAATATTCGTTTGAAGAATAAAATTATTTTCAAAAGTAATAAAATTCTTCGTAAAAATTTAATTATGTTCAAAAATTTAAAAAAAATTCTCGTCCAAATTTCAATAAATTCAATTATTTTAGAAATATTTTGATAAAATTCATGGGCAAATTTTAATTATTTTCATAAATAATATAAAACTCATCGCAGAATTTGAATTATGTTTGATACAATTTTAATCGAATACCTCGAAAAATGTAATTATTCTTAAAAGTTTTATTAAAATTTACCAAAAGAATTCAATTATTTCCAAATTTGTCCATAAAATTCTTTATGAGAATTCAATTTTAACAAACATTCAATTATTCAATAAATTATTTATTTTTTACTTGAAATAATTGAATTCTTCTAGAATTTTCTAATAAAAATTGATTTGAAAATGAATTACCGAATAATCGATTTATTATTATTTATGAAAATAATTGAATTCTTGCAACAAATTTTATCATTTTTTTTTTTAAATATTTGAATTTTTTTGAGAAATTTTACTACTTTTAAAAATAATTGAATTATTCTTGCAAAGGATTTTATTAGGATTTCTGTAAATAATTAATTTTTTTTTTTAAATTTTATGACAATTTAAATTATTACAAAACATGAAGAAGGCATTTTTTCCGCATCTAATTATTTTTTGTGTAAATTAGAATATTCCTTAGGGTCAGGGAAAAAGTAAAAATTTTGTCTGGAAATCAGAAAAAAGACAGGGGAAAATAAAATTAAATCTTTGTGGCAGTCCTGTTGTAGCTTAAGGTCTGTCTTAATATTTTTTTTAATGAATTCTATAAGTAATTATTAGTAAATAGTAATTACTAATTAGTATAGATTGTTCGGATTTAGGCTAATTCTACAATAGACCTCAAGGTTTACAAACTGTATAAAAACAAACTTTTTAAAAAGAAAAATTTCTAAACTCTGTGAAAGAAATCTATAGTAATATATGATGTTTTATATAGCAAATAATAATTGTCATTTTGCAATAAAAGGACCATCAAAAATTTCATTCGCAGTAAAATAAATTGCCCCGCAAGGGAAGACTCATTACTCTCACTGTATTATCATACTTATAGCAGACATTATTATACTCAAGTCCCTCATAACAAATTTCAATAATAAACTTTTATAACCAACCAAAAGCAATTTTGTCAACTGATTGAAGCTTTCTTTAAAAAAAAAAAAATGAAGGAGAAGAAGAAGAAGATAAATTCTCTTTTTTGTTATTTTCTTTTCAGTTTTTTTAATATACGACCTCTACTTGGTGTATTATTTACTTGATGCAATTTCTTTTAGTGGTGCGGGTACAGTGGCAGAATATTTTCAGAGGGTGATAATTTATTTGTTTCGTTTTGGTAATGAAGTTAGTAGTCGATTTAGATAAAATCGACTTTTGATTTGTACCTCATACTTGACTTCGATTCTGGTTTGAACTCCCGCCGTCCTGGAGCCGGACCGTAAACTCTTTCTTTCTCTCTCTCTCTCTCTGCACCATCGGCACATCTCTCGTGAATGAAGATTCCTCTCGTTCGCACATACCGGGTGTCACTTTTCATTCTCGCACCGTACCATCTTTCTTTCTCTCTCACACACTTTTATCTCAGAGTTTCTCTCTTTTTCTCTCTACTTTCTCATTTTTTCGCCCTCCTCGCGTATTTAAAGACTCGACTTTTTTAAATTGAGAGGTAAAGCTTGAAAAATTAGAAAATTATGAAAATTAAGTCGATTGTTAGTGCATTTAAAACAGGTTCTCTTTGGCTCTGATTTTTGTTTTTCAAATTTTCTTTTTTTCTTTTTACATAATAAAAGCAACTCACAGCAACGTTATTTGGGATTTCTAATTTATGGACTGTACACGCGGTTTAAAACAAACATTTTTAACAACTTTCAACTCCCTTCGTCATCGGTTTTTCTCTCTTCTCATCGCTTATTTACTTAATTATTTTTTTCTCGACATTGAGAGTTATTAAAAAATTTGATTTATTATGATGCTGGGATTAGGTGGAGACTTTTTTTCTTTAAACTTTCAAGTGTATTTTTTTCAGTTTTGATTAATTTAATACACGGGGAAAAATTATTTGTTTGAATCACTCTATTTTGTTGGATGAATCTTTAATTATTTTACCAAGGAATTTTGATCGGAATCCTGGAAAATTGTTGTTTTCTATAAAGTTATTGTGTTTATTCCTGAAATCTGGTACAAAACCTTCAAAGTTTTCTATTTCTGACAATAATATTTCTTTTTAAATAACTAAAATAATTGAATTTTCAAAAAGTTATAAATGATTACAGAAATTCAATTATTTTCAAAAAGTAATGAAAATTTCCGCAGAAATTCAATAGTGTTCCCAATTTTTCAAAATTTTTGTCAAGATTTCAATTATTTTCAAAAGTAATAAAATTCTTCTCCGAAACTCATTTATTTTAAAAAATGTTAATAAAATTCATGCGGCAACATTTCAATTATTTAAATATAATTTTAATAAAATTCTGCAGAAACAATTTAATTATATTCATAAATAATAAAAATTTCACAGGAATTCAATTATTTACAAATTTTTTTATAAATTTCTTCGCAACGATTCCATTATTTTCATAAATAATAAACTTTTTTTTTACATTATCTTTATAAATAATAAAACTGTTCTCCAAAATTAAATTATTTTCAAAATTTTTTTTTAAATTCTTGTCAAAATTTAAATTATTTTTAAGAATTTTCCAAAAGAATTTCAATTTTTAAAAAGAACTTTTGATAAAATTCTACACAAACATTTAAATACTTTCATAAATTATAAAAATTTTGCAGAAATTCAATTATTTACAAATTTTTTATAAATTTCTTCACAAAAAAAAAATTGTAGAAAAAAAGAATATAATTTAAATGATGAAAATACTTTTGAAGAAGTTATTAACATAGCAACAATATTCTTGTAATTATAAAATGATTTTTTTAAATGATTTTATTACTAGATTTGCTTTAATTGTTTATAAAAAATGAAGAAATGAATCACTCCGAGTCTTCGACTCGGAGTAATCCATTTCTTCATTTTTTATAATATTCTTCTAAGTTGATGAATATTTCAAAAGGTTTGAATTTAAATGTTTTGAAAATTTTGATTCTTTTGGAAAAGTAATAATCATTAAATATTTATTTAAAAATGAAGTTATTAATGTTTTCGAATAATTTTACTTTTGAAGAAATTCGTAAATAAATGTAATAGAACTTTTTTTTGAGTATCTAGTCATTTTTAGAGTGAATCAGAATATTCTTTAGGGTTAGGGAAAAAGTAAAAATTTTGTCTGAAAATCAGAGAAAAATAAAATAAAATTTTTTAGTAAAATTTACTAATTCGAAAGCAAAAACTACTAATAAATTAGTAGAAATCACTAGTTAGTAGCAAAAATTAGTATAAAAATTACTATTTAGTAGTAAAAACTAATTCAAAAGCAAAGAGTGAGTCACTAATTCAAATTAATAAACGTTTCCACTAATTCAAATTTAGAGTAAAATTTTTAATTTTAAAGAAATATTTGGTGGGGGTGTGAGTTTATTTTGATTTTGAGTAATTTAATTAAAATTTACAAACGAGGGTTGCTTTTGTTTACGCGAAATTTAAGGGTTCATATTCTAAAAGTCAGTTTTTATATATGACTTGAAGGCATGAGGAGATGTCTTTTAGGGAGAGAGAAAAAGAAGAGGGGATGGGAGGGGGTAAAAAAAAGACAACTCTAAGAGTAAATTATTTTAGTGGTGCAATTTGGTTTACACGGACGCTGGCGAGATGTTGCAAAGATCAAAACCAGTACCGATTTTCGTGACACGACACGGTCTCGTTGTTGTATCTTGAAGGAATTTTAAATGCAAAAAAGGGGAGAAAGAGAGTCTCTCAAGATAAAGAAGGATGAGTGCTCTTTGGCCGTGACATGACGGAGCTTTAGTGGTGCAATTCCACTAGACTACCGTCGCTCGGCATTCCAGTTCAAGTCCTCTGCCTTACATTCTGCGTGTCTCGAGTGTCTGGGAGTTGGAATCACTATATATACTCATCCTACACGAACAACTCTTTTCTCTCTCTCTCTCTCTCTCTCTCTCTTTCTCTCTTATATACCAAACTACAGTCCTAGAGGTAATTTACTTTCTGTCCTCTTTTCTTTTCTATCCACTTCTCTCTCTCTCTCTCTCTCTCTCTGTTTCTTTTCTTCTGTTTCGGTCTTCTATACTCCACTCATGCCTATATACACTCCTTGCCGCCGATTCATAACGATCTCAGGCCAACTTGCTTATTTTTATCTTGTGTAGCTTCAATTTTTATTTTTTCTTCTCTCTTAACTTCAATTTTTATCTTGTTCAACTTGTAATTTGATTTTACACTGTTAAAACTTGAAGTTATTTTTTTTAATTCGATTAAATTGGTGGGTTTCGCTTCTAAAAAGAGAGAAAAAGAAGGGAATTAATTTTTTATTGTTTTTTCTTACGTGACGTAATAAGAAACATTTCTTAGCTTCAAGTAAAATTTATTTTGTTTTAAGTGAAGCTTATTGCAATTATAGTAAAGTTCACCGAACGTTAAGTAATGTTTATAATACTTTAAGTAAAGCTCACGATATGTTAAGAAGGTAATACATATACAATACTTTAAGTAAAGTTTACTATAAGTTACGTAATGTTTACAATATTTTTTTAATATTTACAATTTTTTAAGTAACGTTTACTATACGTTAAGTAATGTTTACCATACTTTAAGTAAAGTTCGCTATACGTTAAATAATATTTACAATATTTTAAGTAAAGTTTACTATAAATTATGTAGTGGTCACAATACTTTAAGTAATAAGCTTACTATACACTAAGTAATGTTTACAATACTTTAAGTAAAGTTTACTATACGTTAAGTAATAGTTACAATACTTTAAGTAAAGTTAACTATACATTAAGTAATGTTTACAATACTTTAAGTAAAGTTAACTATACATTAAGGGAACGTTCATAAACTACGTAGCACGTCTAGAGGGAGGGGAGGTCAAGCAATTGTCTACCATAAAAGGAAAAAATGGCGCTAATACATGTAATTGCGTCCACGTGGGGGGAGGGGGGGTTAAAATTTCCAAAAAATTTATCTACGTAGTTTATGGACGTTCCCTAAGTAATGTTTACAATACTTTAAGTAAAGCTCACTATATGTCAAGTAATATTTACAATACTTTAGGTAAAGTTCACTATACGTTATGTAATAGTCACAATACTTTAACTAAAGTTTACTATATACACTAAGTAAGGTTTACAATGCTTTCAGTAAATTTTACTATACGTTACGTAATAAAATTCATTGATTCAAGTAAATATTTATTTGATAATAGACTTTATTTTGATAATTAATAATCGATTATTATTATTTGAATTATATAATTACATTCTCATTTTTTTTTCACTGTAGAGTGAATAAACGGGCGAAGTGATAAAATCACTGTAAAGAAATAAATTAAAATATAAATGAAGTTCGCGATTTCAACACGGTATACTATAGAAAGAATAAAAAAAAATATGCAGTGATGAATAGTAAAAGTGCTACACACTATAAAGAAGTGTAAAAATGCTAATTAAAGGAAGGAATATTGTAAGGGTATTATAATGAAGACGTTTATACAAGAAAGGTTGCTGAAGATTTTAGAGCGACTTATGAATTTCTTTTTTCTTTTTTTTTTTGTCTAGTCCACTTATATTATCTTCTTGATCTTTATATACTATTTGTACCAGTCATTGCCTCATTTTTCCAAATTAAGATTTTTCCCAAGATTAGGGGATTATGCGTCGCAGTATAACTATATACATATGTGCGGTTAAAGGCAGGAAACAAAGAATACAACTGTTTTTTTGCTTTTGGTTCTTTTTCTTTTATGAAAATCCGCTTGCCATTTGTTCTTGAGCATTCACCCTCTATTGTGCGTATAATATGTGTGTTACTATATATATGCAGGCATTTTTCCAAGAGTCATTTCCCTCTTTTTTTGAAATTATACCTTTTCTTCTTTTTTTTTTTTTTTTTGAAATTACGGTTTCATTAAAAGCAGGAAGTGGGTTCTTTGACATTTTTTTTAAAGAGATGGGAAAAATGTTTAGACCTAGTAATTAAAATTTGGTTTGGGAGAAACTGTTTCGGTCAATGCAGGGCTCGAACTACACTGAGAAAACGATTTATTTGATTCAAACATATTATGTTTAAATCATACTTAAAATATCTTTGCTATACAGTCTAATATATATTTAAGTTTAATTCAAACATATTTTTTGGTTCATTTAAAGAAATAATGTATTTAATTCAAACATAAGTTGTGGTTGATTTTAAATTATTTATAATCAACTTTTAAGTTTGAATCAAATATAAAATTCTTTAACATAATTTTTGTTTA
Organism: Leptopilina syphax; assembly: GCA_032872505.1. Classification (NCBI taxonomy): domain Eukaryota; kingdom Metazoa; phylum Arthropoda; class Insecta; order Hymenoptera; family Figitidae; genus Leptopilina; species Leptopilina syphax. The sequence goes on from CM065471.1 coordinate 37,032,003, forward strand.
AATCAAAACAGAAAATATGTATGAATTAAGCATAATTATTCGAACAAATAATATTTTTGAATCAAAGCAGTTGATATTTTTTATATATTGGGAGTGATCCATTTTTTCATGTTTTATAGTTATAAAAAATTTAATTTATAGTAATTTCATTTACAATATAATTTATAAATTCAATTTATAGTTTTAAGTAAAATTTTCTCTTATATTTGACTCTGATTGGTTATAATTTTTGTCAGTAAATGGTCCATAATTTTTCATTTTTGGTCCTTAAAGTCCGTATATCTTGAAATACTTTTAGGTACGAGCCCTGAGTCAATCGTATTTTGTTAGTAAAAACCAAAAGTATTTATGAAAAAAAAATGATATACCAGCATTAAATTTTTGTCTATGTTATTTTATTATTTTTGTTTTTTTGTAATGAAATTAATTGATTCAGTGGCGGTTGTTTTTTTTTAAGTTTAAATTAAAAATAGGGACGGGAAGATAGTTTGTTTGTTTATCTTCCTAATTACGAGGATGTAAGTCGGCGGAATACTCATTTACATGAAGGTCCCCGCATCTGCATAGGGAAGGTCTCGCACACATCAAAATATAACTGCGAGGAGACACATGTGGAGGGAATGAGGTTCGTGTTTGCGCTCGCGACAACGTCGTGTCTTTTCTTGCTGTAGATGTCACGACCTTTTGTTTCGAATAAGACTTAGAGGACCACCTGAGTTGCTCTCCTGATGAAACAAAAGATATTTTCCTCTCTAATTGCGTTGATTTTCTGAAAATTCAAGTTTCCCACTTATTAAAATATTATCTATTAAAATCTTATAATTTCAAAAATTTTGTTGAGTAAAACCGCACTGTTAACTTAAAAGTATCAAATTGCAACGAATTGATACCAAAATTGCGGATCAAATTATAAATTAATCCAAATTTTTGGCATTAATTTGATGCACTTTAGTATCAATTTGATACTTTTGAAAAAACTATGATTTTAAGTCTTAAAATAGTTTTTAAGTTAAAAAATAACCCCGCAGTAATTGATGCACTTAGTCTAGTGGCTCCTTTTTTATATAGATTTTATATTTTTAATGTTATTTTTAGCTATTCTTTCTTTAGACAAAGAATGAGAACGAAGTCTAGAAATTTTGTGGAAATAAAAAAAAATTCTTTTTTTTTGGGGGGGGGGGGGTAAAGATGATTTTGCACGCGTGGTATTAGCGTTGCGTGAGAGTTGGGTTTGAAGAAAATACTCTTGATACTGAGTAGCCACGCGAGCGCTTCGGGCTGGTTTCGTTTTCTTTCTGTTCTCTTATATATAGCACGTTGCCTTTACCTTTACTTTTATTCTGCACTTCTAGACTATATCTGCATCTATATAAGTTTACTATATGGTCTTATGATTCTTTCACTCCCTCGCTTCTTCGTAAATGACCTTGCGCTCCTATCCCCCTATATTCGAAACAAATTCTTTGCCGTATACGCTTTTGAACCTCATTTTCTAAACATACAGTCAATTTTCACTAATTACACTCTAAACTTTTGACATTTAAAATCACTGTTATTATCAGTCATCATCTAGGTTATTTGTTATTCTCGATATGTGGAGGAAAATTATTTCTATGTCAAATCGTGGAGGAATTCTTTTGAGATTCTTGAATCAGTGGTGTTCAACCTGTATTATCAAAACAATTTCTTCACACTCAATAATTAATTTTAAAAAAGTATCAAACATTAGCTTTAATACTGAAAAAAGTAGCAAAAAGTTGCTTTAATACTGAAAAAAGTAGCAAAAAAAGTAGCTATCGAAAATTAATTTTTAACGAATAAAAAAAAAATTCTATTTTACTCGATTCACAAAAATTTGATTCAGTATTTCCCTGACTGTTTCCTGATTTCAATCGAAAACAATTATTTTTATTCTAATCCTGCTTCTAAATTTTTGAAGAATTCAATTATTTTCCAAAGTTTTATCCTAAAAAATACAATTGTATTTCAAAGTAATTTTTAAAAGTAAACAAACACAAATTATTTAATACAATTTTATTTAAATTGTTCATAAGAATTAAGAAAAGAAATTAATAATTTTGCAAAGTAAAAATTTAAATGTTATTACAGTTTTACAACTATTAAAATTTTCAATGATTTCAATTTAATAATCTTTTAAAATTCAGTTATTTCTAAAAAAAAATCGTACTAGAACGCTTTTAATATTCCATTATCAAAAATTTCAACTGAAATTCGTTTTTAAATCAATTCTTATTAGAAATTTCAACTGAAATTCAACAATTTAAATACAAAAATAAATAATATATTGAATAATTTAATATTTCTCAAAATTTAATTCTTATAAAGAAATTATCAATTTCTTAAAAAATAATTCAATTTCTGAGAAGAATTATGTTATCTATGAAAATAATTGAATTCTTACAAATTTTGTCGACGAATTTAATTAAAATTTTAGAAAATAATTGAATTTGTTGAAAAATTTTATGAAAATTGTATCTTAAATAATTGAATTCCTATGAAAATTTTATTTTTTAATATTAATAATTGGATTTCTGCGAAGAATATTACTATTTATAAAACTAATTGAATTTTCACAAAGAATTTATCAATTTTTTAAAGAATAATTGAATTTCAGAGAAGAATTTTATTTAATCTTTTTTAAATAATTAAATTCTCGTGAAAAATTTTATTATTTGGGAAAATAATTAAATAATTGTGAAGAATTAAAGAAAGGAAATGATCAATTTTTCAAAACATAATCAAATTTCTAACAAGAATTTTTTATTTATAAAAATAATTGAATTCTTGCGAAAAATTTTATTATTTGGGAAAATACTTGAATATATGTGAAGAATTCAAGAAAAAATTCATCAATTTCTTTAAATATAATTGAATTTTTAAAAAGAATTTTATTATTTATGAAAATAATTGAATTCTTGCGAAAAAATTTAATGTAATTCTTTTTAAATAATTGAATTCTCGTGAAAAATTGTATTATTTGGAAAAATACTTGAAAAATTAATTCTGAAGAATATAAAGAATTTATCAATTTTTTAAAAAAATAATTGAATTTCAGAAAATAATTTTTTATTTATAAAAATAATTTAATTCTTGCGAAGAATTTTATTATTCGCATAAAAACAATTAAATTCTTTAGAAGAATTTTATTGAATTTTTTTTATTTAAATTTTTCAAAATAATTGAATTTTCGTGAAAAATGTTATTTCTTGTGAAAATAATTGAATTCTTGCGGTAGAATTTTATAAAAAAGTTTTTAAATTAATTTTTCTTGGGAAAAATTTTATGAAAAATTTTATAGAATTCATTTTCTTTTAAAATTTTATTACTTATAAAAATATTGTATGTTTGCGAAGAATTTTATTAAAAATCTTTTGTGTAATTTTATTAAAATTTTATAAATATATTGAAAATAATTGATTTTCGAAAAGTTTTTGAGAATAATGGAATCGTTTAAAAAAATGTTATTACAATTTTTAGAATTTTTTTTCGGTTTAAATTATTAGCGAATGTAGAGTGATGCAAATTTCCCCGAAAATTAAAGAAAATAGTAGCTTTTAGTGGCTGAAATTTAAAAAAAAGTTTCTAAATAATATCAAATTGTAAGAAAAAGTAGTAAATAGTAGGTTTTAGTAGATGAGTGCGAAGCCTTCATTACTTTATCAATTGAGAAACAAAAGAATTTTTTTATTTTTTTTAAGAATGTTAACAACCAAAAGCTTTTTTTTTTGTTGTAACAAAAAAAAAAGCTTTTTAAGAAATCAAATAAAACAAAAATTGGTCTTCTATTGTAATAGTTGATCAATTTTTGGTCTTCTATTACAATAGAAGACCAATTTTTGGTTTATACTTTCGGTTTCTCATCCAAAGAGTAAAATAGCACTCTCATCATGATCATTTTCCATAAATCTTTTGTTTATTCATAAAAATCTCCAAAATCCACAAGGACCATCATCATTCAAATTTTCTCATTTTGTTTTATCATTTAGTTTAGAAATATATAATACTCGCTGGTAATTTTGAAATAGAGACGGAGTAAAAAAAGAAGAAAAGAGTGTGCAGTGAGTAACGCAGAAGAGAAGAGATGCAAAGCCTTTGTGAGAAATCGAAAAACAAATTAGGCCGTGCAGCCAGTCATGCCGGGACGATTTATCAAAAATTAATTATCCATTAGGCCCGAGATCTGGTAGAAAAGTGCAGCTTTGTTGCCGCATAATGAACGTGCTAGTGCATCGTCCCAGGTATATAGACGCGAGAAGACGAGAGAAAAAGAAATAAGAGTGACGGTTGAGAGGGGTGGGGGGAGAGGGTGCACGAAAAGAAGATCCTTCCAAGGGGGGAAAGCAAAAAATCTTCCACGCCTCCGAACATCCTACAGCAGAGGAATCACCGACAGGATCCTACGAGAGAGAACTTCTCGCGATCCTTTTTCTTATATATATATATATATACATTCTATTTCTTCGACGTCTCTCATATCCCTTTTCTCATTGTCAGCCGTTGGCAATAATGTCCATAAATTGTAATTCAGTAGCTGAAATCTCATTTAATGGGATCTCCCCGAAAAATCTTTCTTTGCTCTTCAAAAATCTTTCTTGATGAAAGTGACGAAAATTCTTTCGATTGTTGGGTAACACCTTTTCTCTATAGGATAACATCTTTTCTTTATGATAACACATTTCTTTAGGTGTGTTATTAATCTAATAGTGCTCAACAACTTTTCTTTCAATAGTTGATAAAAGACAGCTCATTTGTCCCTTTCGAAAAATGAATCTCCTCAGCGGTGTTTTTTTCAATTTCTTTTCTTATTTCAAAAAAATGTATCACTGACAAATTTCGACGGCTTTCAATATACTTTTTTTCTTTATTGTTAACTTCCCTTAATGTAGGGAAATTTATTTTTTTATGTTCATCAAATTCTTATGGACAGTAGGGGAAAAAGTAGAATTAATGATGAAATCCCTCTGGGGATCTGAATAGGAGAGTCGGAAATTTTTTTTGTATTATTATAACTGAGTTTATATTCTGTTGAATTGGGATAGATTATAAAACAGGGTTGCCACAGATCAGGGAAAGTGGAATTGATTAGGGAAAAATTTAGGATTTTTATTAAAGTATACGGAGAGAATAATTATAAACCTTTCCAAAAGAATTCAATTATTAAACAAAAATTTTATAAATTTAAATTTAAATTTATGAAATTCTACATTACTTTACCCGTAAGATCCTAAGCAGTGAATTAGAGGATTAATTTCGAAAAAGAAGTAATTTTTGTAATATTTAGGTACTAATTTTGAACTTTTTTCTGTTACAGGTATGTTCTTTTTGGATTATTAGACTGGGAAGTTACTGTGAGTATAAAAATTGGTTAAAATATTATTCAGGAAATTTAGGAAAAAGTAAGGGATTTTTATTAAATGTGTACTGGAAAAAATCAAATGTTTAGAATTTATAAGATGATTCTGAATTTTGGTGTCTTTTTTGTTTGCCTCATAAACTATGAAATTACCACAAATTTTAATATAAAAGCTTTAATTTTTTCTATTTCTGACAATAATTTCTTTTTAAATAACTTAATTCTTGAAGAACTATCATAAAAATTATTACTTGTAAATTATTTAATGAATAATTTTACTTAAATATTCCAAAATTAATTGAATTTTAAAGGAGTTGTTTTTACAATTTTCATAAATAGATTAACTTCGCAAAAGGTTTTAATTTGAAATTTTAGAAAATTTCAATTTTCAATGAATTTAATAAAAAAATTTTAAAGAACTCAAATTTTTAAAATTTTTTAATAATTTAAATTCTTCTGAAATTTCTTCGCAATAATTCAATTATTTTCATAAATAATAAAATTTTTTAGAGATATGAAAATATATTCATGAAGATTTTATTAAAATTCGTCAAAAAAATTCAATTATTTAAAAATTTGTTAATTTTGAAAAACATTCAATTATTCAATAAATTATTTATTTTTGTATTTAAATAATTAAATTCTCGTAGAATTTTCTAATAAAAATAATAAATAATAATATTTTTGGAAATAATTGAATTTTGAAAAGGTTTCAAATTAAAATCTTTGAAAATTTAAAGTTTTCATACTTTTAATTAACAATTCTGTAGAATTAATTTTTTTTAAAAAGTTGAATTGAATTTTTTTTTTTTGAAATTACTTGATAAGTCCCAAGCAAAAATTGACAACTGGCGCAGTACTGCGCCAGTACTGCAGTACTGGCGGAGTACTGGCCGTCTATTTTCCAATCTAGTGGAAAATTTATTTAAATTCAATATTAATATAATAAAAAAAAATTAAATTATTATTTAATTGAACTAAATTCAAAAAAGGGGTCCTTATTTTCTAAATAATTAATTAAATAATTATCGAAGAATTTACTTAAAATTGTATTGAAAATAATTGAAATCCTGTGAAGAATTTTATTATTTAGGAAAATAATTGAATTCCTGAATCAAATTTTTATAACATTTTTTTAAAATAATTAAAATCCTATGAAGAATTTTATTATTTATTAAAATAATTGAATACTTCAATCGAAATTTATTATTTACTTTTTAAATAATTGAAATCTTGTTAAGAATTTCATTTTTTATTAAAATAATTGAATACTTGAATCGAAATTTATTATTTACTTTTTAAATAATTGAAATCTTGTTAAGAATTTCATTTTTTATTAAAATAATTGAATTCTTGAATCGAAATTTATTATTTATTTTTTAAATAATTGAATTCTTTCATCGAATTTTATTAATTTTTTTTTCAAATAATTAAAATCCTGTGAAGAATTTTATTATTTATTAAAATAATAATTGAATTCTTGCAATGAATTTTATTAATTTTTTTGAAAATAATTGAAATTCTGTGAAGAATTTTATTATTTAGGAAAATAATTGAATTTTTGCAACAAATTTTTATTACATTTTTTTAAATAATTGAAATCTTGTAAGGAATTTTACTATTTATGAAAATAATTGAATTCTTGCATAGAATTTTATTAATTTTTTTTTTAATAATTGAATTCTTGCAACGAATTTTATTACATTTGTTTTAAATAATTGGATTCTTTTTAGAAATTTTATGAAAATAGTAGATTTTGAAAATATTTGAATTTCAGCGAAGAATTTTATTATTTGTAAAATGTAATTGAACTCTTGTAAAAAATGTTAGAAATTAATTACATTTTCGAGGAATTAATTTAAAATTTTCAATAATAATTGAAATCCTATGAAAAATTTGATTATTTATGAAAATAATTGAATTTAACACACTAAATTTTATTACTTATTTTCTAAATAATTGAAATCCTGTGTAGAATTTTATTATTTAGGAAAATAATTGAATTTTTGCAACAAATTTTTCTTACATTTTTTTATATAATTTAAATTCTGTGAAGAATTTTACTATTTATGAAAATAATTGAATTCTTTCATCGAATTTTATTATTTTTTTTTTAATAATTTAAATTCTGTGAAAAATTTTATTTTTTATTAAAATAATAATAGAATTCTTTTGAGAAATTTTCTTAAAATTGTAGATTTTAAAAAACATTTGAATTTCAGATGTAAATTATTATAATAAAATATAAAAAATTATATTATATTTAATAATTAGTAACAATAGAAATTTATTTTCATTAATATATGATAAATATATTTTCATTCTCATATGTGATAATTTAAAAAAAAAATCCTTTTGAACCACTTGCTGGGTCAGTATATTAAAATATAATTATTCGAGAGGGATGAAGAGAAATATACTATACACATTCATATAGTATAAATATAATAATAAAAAAAAGATTATATATATGTTTTTCTGCACACACATATATAAGAGAAGTATATATAATTGAAGAACGAAGTGTACTGTGAACCTGTCCTTAGTTATAAATAAGGCTCGGAGGTCAGGGTGAGAGTCAGGTTTATGAGATAAATACCGTAAGTTATGCCAAAGGGGGGGCTAATTCTACGATTTAACGTGATCTGCTAAAGTGTCCCCAACACCTCTTGTTACTGGGGTGTCAAGAAGGGTCGCCATTTCAAGAGAGTGAGAGAGAGAGAAAAAACCATTCAGGCATTTGTGTATACGCATACTTTCAACATGCGAATGTTGCACTCTTGCTGGGATTTTTTTTTCAACCTTAACCTCGAGGTCGTCGGGCACCGATCACTCCCCAGACGAGGGTTTATGGGAACACTTCATATGTAGTGAAAAAAAAATCAACTTTTATTCATATATACCTGAAATCATCTTGCTTTTTTGATTGATGGTTCAAAAATTTCATCTACTTTTGATTTTTATTGTTTTATACAACTTGCTGAAGAATATATAATATAGACTTTATATTGTTATTTTATTTTATATTTGGATATTTTTTTTATTTTGACCAAATATTTTGAATATTATTTTTTATATTGGTAGAAATTTTTTATGGTAGAGTTTTTTTTGTTTTGGTAAAATATTTTCTTTTTTGGTGTTAGATTATTGGTATTGGTATATTATCTTGAATGGATTGACTATATTAGTAATGGTATTGATTTACTTTATGACTTTCAATAAATCGTGAAATGGGATTTTATTGGTTGAAAATAATTCGAATATTGTTGATCGTAACATGTTGTATATGTATATATTGTAAATTACGGAATGAATACATAGGTTATAGATGTTTTTACGAGAATTTAACTGACAAAAATATAAAGTCTTATGGTACGTTTACAATGATGACTTTGTAGCTATCAGTTTCACACTCTCGCTGTATATATTACAGCGAGGAAACTTGACATTATCTTATCCGGATTATTAAATTGTGGATGTGCATCATGAATGGTTCGGGTCTCTTCCGCATTGCCACTACACCTACTTATGCAAATTAATAGGTCACTAAACACTGTCAAAATGATTTGTAAATATTACTAATCCATATACATGTATCATAAAATTTATACATACACATAGAATATAAACTTACAAGTAATATTCCATTATAGGAATATTACTGTTCCTTTTCTTTTTCTTTGTTACTTCTTCATCTTCTTTCTTCGTAAAGTAAGATTTTTCATTAGAAAAAGTAAACTCTTTTTTAGACTTTAGTTTTAAAATGAAGTTTTAGCAAATTTTGTTTTATTATTTTATTATTATTATTATTTTTTTTAAGACAAAAAAGAAGTGTTTCTGTTGTACAGGAAACTAAGTCTCGTAAATTACTCATTAACTCTGTGTGGAGGGATTTTTTATGATTCCCTTGAAAAATAAAAGGAGAAAGAAAAGCGCAGATGAGCGACGAGAGACAGAGGATGAGAAGATCTGATGGTCTCAGCTTCTTGTACGAAAGAGTTGGTCTTCTTATTTTCTTCTTTTTCTTCTTCTTCTTCTTCTACTTTTTATCTTTTTTTTCTTGTACGAAAATTTAATTAGACTCGCGAAAGGGGTTTAGCTGTAGCGAGTTTTGAAATTACTTCTACGAGAGGCTTTTTTGTGGTACACCTGTAATTAAAAGTCGCCAGGGCTACGATAGGTACAATGTGAGGCATATTATATTAAAATACAATTTTTAATACAATTATGAATATGATAATAAATATACTATTTAATATAATGAATATGATACTAATAATTATAATGATAATAATAATAATAATAATATAATATTAATAATAATAGTAATAATAATATAATATTAATAACCAATTATAAATAATAATTCAAAGTCGAAAATAATTCCCAGCCGAGAAGAATCGAACCCCGGTCCTCAGTGTTGCGAAACCAGGAGTGTTGTCACTAAGCCATCTCACATGGCTCTTATAAAATTATTATTTTACAATATAATGAATTTAGTATTATAATTATTATAATGTAGTGTAATTTTATAATTATGATACAGTATAATATTATAATTATGATACAGTATAATATTATAATTATGATACAGTATAATAAATATAATTTTGATACAGTATAATAAATATAATTTTTTAATTAATCTTTTACGTCCGCGGAGTAATTTTAAATAGTCCGAATGTCTTCGTTTTATTAACCGTATAATTTATCGTAATTCTATTACTTATTATAATAGAAAAAAATGAAGGAAAGGAAAAATTTTCTTTCCAGACAACTTTCTCTTTTGATAGATCCGCATTTTGCGTACCTATGTATATATATTTTCAAAAATCAGATTTATTGACCCGATAAGAGTTTTTTAAGGACACTGATATAAAGTGCGTGATGGTATGAATATGGACGATGTATATTATAACCAATCTAGGCCTTGTGTCGATCTCCTGCTGAGAGATTATAAATAAATTTTATAAATAAATTTCGTCGGCCTCCCGTTAAGCTTTCAAGTGCGAGGTATACGCGTATATACGTATGGTTCGGAATAGCGAGAAATAGTTGCAGTGTAACGATAAGGTGATAAAAGGGTATATTAACCTTGGTGGAAAAACGATCTTCTAGTATTGCTTTCCGTTACACGTTTAACATTATTCTCTGCTATTCTGCATTTTTTCTTGTTAACAAGATTATATATATATATATATATATATACAGTTTTTTTTCATGGACAAATTATTACAGTTAGATTATATATTTTTTTTTCTAAATTGCAGTCAATGCACATACGTAAGTGAAGTATGCGGATAGCTGATCCAAGTACTTCAAATGTGTACATGTTTTAACTGATAAGAAAATGGATTATTCTATTTTAGTTTTTCGTTTTTTGTTTGTATAATTATGATTATTGATGCTTATTTGCTTATGGATTATTATTATTATTATTATTATTATTATATATAAAATATAACTGTATATATGTTGAATAACGTTTAAAATGCTTTATATAAAGTTTACTATACGTTAATTAATCATTACAATACTTTAAGTAAAGTTTACTGTACGATAAGTAATCATTACAATACTTTAAGTAAAGTTTACTATACGTTAAGTAATCATTACAATACTTTAAGTAAAGTTTACTATACGTTAAGTAATCTTTACAATACGTTGAGAAAGTTTACCATAAGTTGAGTAATCTTTACAATACTTTCGGTAAAGTTTACCAGACGTTAAGTAAGGTTTACAATACTTGAAGTAAAGTTTACTATACGTCAATGTAATGTTTACAATACTATAAGGAAAGTTTACTAGAAGTTAAGTGATGTTTACAACCTTTCGAATAAAGTTTGCTATTTACCGTAGAAAATGTTTACTCTTAAAATCTAAAATAAATAAAGTTCTCTTTATATAATTAAAATAATAATTGGAGTTTTAGTCGAAATTGGACATTATTATTATAATATTTTTATTTCCATTAATATTATTAATAAAATGTTAACTTTTTTTTAACAAAAAGTCAATTTTTTTCACTGCTGTGAATTTAAAGTCCATATAGAATAGACAAAGATTTTTGACTTAGAAATAGTTTTAATATTAAAATTGTTTAACCTTTTACCACAATAGTTATAACAATATTATATTTTTTAATATTAACAAAATTTTTACAGAAAAAAGTGTTTTTTTAATTTAAGAAAATAGGAAAATAGAACGGATTTAGCTTCTATAATTTTCGAATTTTTCATTTCTTTTAAAAATTATTTTTAAATTTAAATAAACTAAATAATTGTGAATATTATTAAATTTTGAGAAATAAAATATAAAATTTTGTAATTTTAACTTTTAGGTAGTTTATGACAATAATATTTGTCAATTGTTGTGTGACTTTGAGATTATTCGAACACTGCAAACGATGTGTTTATGTTCTGATAAGAAAAGAGAGGGACTATTATCCCCTATTGCGCATGTTTATTCCCGCAAACTTGTGAGTTCAAATTTGAAATTCGTACAGTGAACACGTGGTCGTTTAAATTCGAACAAAGAGATTTTTAAAGTTTCCTTTTTTTATACTATAAAACAGTTTTATAAACATTTTATTTTAAACCTATTTTTTAATTGTAAAGTATTTTTAAATATTTTTTGAATTTTTCATTTTTTTGCAGTTTTATATTTTAAAAGTCTTTTGAAACACGTGATTATTATTTCTTTATAGAAAGTAAATTTAAAAGTAATTTTTCGTAAAATGTGAATTAAATTTCGAATATTTCTTTTGATATTTATTTTTTAAATATAAAAGTCGGTATTTTGGATATTTTTTCGGGAGTGTTAATTTTTTTTGAAAATTGTGAGTGTTTGTGCTCTTCAACAAAAAAATAATTATTCAACATTCACACCACATGGAGGGAGAAATCGAAAACTATCTCAAAATGTTAAGGTTATAATATTTTTATTATGTCATAATTTTTATAAATAACGGAAAGGCTACTATTTTTTTTTTGTAAATTATTTTGCCTGACGAAAATATTAAAATACTTTTTAAAAATCGTGGAAAATTTCTCTGATTGAATAAAGAGATCCAAAATTATTATTTTAATAATAATTTATAATTATAATTTACAATTATTTAATTATTATTTAAATTATTAAAATAATTTTTTAGTCATGAAAATAATTTTTTAATTACGAAAATAATTTTTTAGTTACAAAAATAAGTTTTTAGTTCTAAAAGTATTTTTTTAGTTATTAAATTAAGGGGTTATCCAAATTAAATTATTTAGTTATGAAAATAAAATTTTCTACTTAAAACAATTGCAATTTCAATAGTGATTAAAAGAAAATTTTGTTAATTAAAAAAACTATTTTCTATATAAAAAATAATAATGACAAATAATAATATACAATTATTAATAATTAAAAAAGATAAATTGTAGTAAATAATGTGAATTATAATTGAAATATTATTTTTAATAAGTTTGAGAATAAAAAAAACGGGTTAATTATTTTCTGAGAAATTTAAAGATTAAAAAGTATATTATCCCTTCCCAATGTCGCAAACCAATCAACGATTACGCGCTCGCATTGAGGGCGTGGTTACCGTGCAAATAATAATTCATTATTATGATTATAATTATAATATACACCGGGTGTTCAAAAAGTATACAAACCGAATAATTTTTTTATACTCAATTTTTCTTTGTCTCACGCACAATAAACTAAGAGGTTTTAAAAAGCGTTGCAGCTTAAATTAATATCAAAAAATTAAATTAATCAATTTTTTGTGCTCATTAAAATCTATCATTAAATTTATAATTAAAATTTATCATTGAATTTATTATTAAAATTTATCAAATTAAATTTATTATTAAAATTTATTAAATTAAATTAACCAATCTTTTGTGCTCATTAAAAACTTTATTTCAACATTTTTTGTCGTTTTTGTTGAAAATTTATCAAATTAAATTAATCAATTTTTTGTGCTCATTAAAATTTTATTTTAACATTTTTGATCGTTTTTGTTAAAAATTTTTGTTGAACACCTTTTATGTTAATAAATTTTACAAATATTTTCAGTTATTTTTTTTACTAAAAATCAGTTATTTTTAACTGATTAAATAAATTTAAATGTATAAATATATGTAATATGGTAATATTGTAAATATTGTAAATATAATATTTAATATATTATATTAATATTTAATATATTTAATATGTTTAATATATTAAATATAAATATAATTTAAATATAATTATATTAATTACACTGAAAAAAAATTCGGTCGAAATCTTTAACTACTATTACCTAGTTGAGTTGAAAGTTGTCAAATTAATTACTTTTTTAGTTTTACTAACAATTTTTGTGTAGTTGATTTTACTACTTTGAATATAGTTGAAGAATAATAGTTTATATAACTAAAAAAAGTAGTTAAATTGCAAAAACAACTACAAAATCTAATTACATCAACTAAATTCTTAGTTCTTTTTACTACTTTCGGTAGTAAATATAAATTTTTAAATTCAGTTGAGGACCTATTGAATCACTCAGGGTAGTTAAAAAGTAGTCAAATCTACTAGTTTTTTTTTTGAGTGTATATTTAATATATTTAATTTAAATACTATAATCTTTAACTGTAAATAAATTGTAATCATAATTATTCGAACCTTTGAGTATTCGACTAAAAAATTCCATCTTATAAAATTTAATTGACTAAATATTCTATGCATTGAATTTAGGGTGTGTTCATATATGCATATTTTTGATATTGTGCATCGTCACTAAACTTGTTCTACGTCTAGAATGATATGAAAAATTTTCTATTATATTTTTGATGTCGTAATTATACATTTTCCCCAGCATCATTTTTTAATAAATTTCCTTTTTCTCAATGTTGTTTATATACTAGTGAGTTTAAAAAAATCGGTAGCTAGATATGAATTTTTCTTGAAAATAGATATTGTATAAAATATTAATTGTACATAAGGTTTTTAATATACGAGCACCATGCGTGTGCCGCACTTATATATATATGCATCTCTGATATTTTAATTATATCTTGACCCCCATAAAATTTTCTTTGCGGTTAAATTGACATTATCCCCATATACGCACATTATTTAAAATGTTTTAGAATCTTTGTAAACTTATAGTTATTATGAGACTCGATATTTAAAATATGCATACTTATTGCATACGAAATGTCCATTAATTATCTAACGTATATGCTCTCTTATGGTGTATTTATATTATATTCTTCGGGAAGTTATTATTTACAAAAAAAAATTTATTTAAATTAAATATCTATCGGCTATTCACAACAATTTCTTTTCTTTTAAAAAAAAGGAGAATGTAAAAATTTTATTTTAAGAATTCACATGTATGTATATTATATATAAAGATGGCACTTCCTTATTGGTTTGCATGGTCACTTTAATACTCGTAAAGAGGAAAATGTAGCAAACGGGGAAGATTTTAGAATCGATAAAGTAATCGATGATGTCTGGTGGTCAGCAGTGTATATATATATGTATGTATATGAAAATGTTGATATGCTGCGAGGCTAAAATTCACAACATGGAATCTCAATTGGTTTCGGGGAGACTTTTATAATCCTTGAGAAGAATTTGCGATATTTTAAATTAAAATATATCGATTATTGCTCGATTTTTATGGATGATATGGTTTCTTGAAGGAGTGAAGGGGGGAAATATGGTCTTAATAGGTACATTTGTATTTTTTTTTATTTTCCTTCTTTTTTGTCTTCATAATGGAAATATATACACAAGTTTGGCAAAATACGTTTGTAGACATTATTTATTTTCGTGATGTGGGCATTCCTCGTTTTTTTATCGAAGGAGAAGGTGATATTTTCAGAGAGAAAGAAAGAGAGAGAGAGAGAAAGAGTCTTAAACGTGCCGGTTAACGAAGAGCCCTTTAGAGATCGGCAAGAATTTTAAGTTGGAAATCTTGTCGCGCCTCCTCCTTTACCGCTTCAGGAATACCGATGACGGTGTCACTTCGTTTTGATAGTAGCGAATCTAATTCGATTTCAAAGAGATTCGAAAGAGATGGCCTTGGTAAAAAAAAGAAAACAACTTTTTGCTTGTTTTTTGGGGAAAAAAAGAAAGTTTATACTGTATTTTTTGATGATATTGAAATGAAAATGAATTAGAGGGGATAATAAATTGATTAGTGTAAATGTAATAATCGTAAATTTTAAAGGAGACCAATTGGATAAAATAGATTATTTAAAAGGCATTGATTAAATTGCTTTACAGTATGTGATTGATATATAACTGTAATAAAATACATCCGGAATGAAATAATGTTACTATAAAGGTGTAAAATATTTTTCCGACAAGTACAATTTTTGCGCTTAATAGTTTCGAAGCGAACTTGTTTTAACGGTATGAAATAAAGATTATATGAGGTGGAACGTCGATTGGATGATCATTTTACTGATCTGTGAGAATTTCTAACGGTTAATGTGTGTGTATATATATATATATAGTTTACTTGAATCGCGAACAATAAATATTTGCCGTGACTTTATCAGACCGACGCTTTTGGTTCGGATAGTGCATCATCTGGACGATCCAGTATTTTCTGCGATCAGAATGCCATCATAGTGCGTTTACTATCAAGTTAGCGATTTAATGTACACCTACACTTTTGTAGAATCTTACAGCGTTGCCACAGGTTAGGGAAATCAGGGAATTCTAGGAAAAATCAGGAAAAGTAGAATTGGTCAGGGAAATCAGGAAAAAGTCAGGAATTTTAATTAAAAGTACTGGAAAAAATCAAATGTTTAGAATTTATAGAAAAATTCTAAATATTTGTAGTCTTTTTGTTTATCTCATAAACTATGAAATTATCCACGAATTCTAAAGAAACCTTCAATTTTTTCTATTGCTGACAATAATTTATTTTAAATAACTTATTTCTATTAATGAAATGCCATACTTATAATGTAAATCATTTAATGATGCCTTTTTAAAAAAAATTTAATTTAATTTAATTCAATTCTGTTAAAATTAGTTTCAATTTTAAAAATATTTACGCAATTCTTTGAAAGAATTCAATTATATCATAATAAATATCATAATTGTTTTCAAAAATTCAATTATTTTCAAAAATTAAAAAAAAATTCTTGTCAGCGTTTCAATTAACTTTATAAATAGCAAAATTCTTCGCAGAAATTCAATTATTTTCAGGAATTGTAATAAACATCATTGCAAAATTCAATTATTTTCATAAATAACTTGATTTACTACAAGAATTCAATTATTTTCAAAATTAATAAAATTCTTCGCAGAAATTCAATTATTTTCAGGAATTGTAATAAACATCATTGCAAAATTCAATTATTTTCATAAATAACTTGATTTACTACAAGAATTCAATTATTTTCAAAATTAATAAAATTCTTTACAGAAATTCAATTATTTTCAAAAATCTAAAAAAATTGTCGTCAACATTTCAATTATCTTTATAAAATAAATAGCATAATTATTTGACAAAATTCAATTCAGGAATTTGAATAAAATTCATTGCAAAATTCAATTATTTCCATTAATAATAATTTTCATCACAAGAATTCAATTATTTTTATAAATAATAATTATCATCACAAGAATTTAATTATTTTCAAACTTAATAAAATTCTTAGCCAAAATTCAATTATATTCAGAAATTTTTATAAAATTCATTGCAAAATTAAATTATTTTCATAAATAATTTGATTCATCACAAGAATTCAATTATTTTCAAAAATAAATAAAATTCTTCGCAGAAATTCAATTATTTTCAAAACATATAAAAAAATTGTCATCATTTCAATTATATTTACGAATAAATAACAAAATTCAATTATTTTCAGGAATTTTAATAAAATTCATTAGAAAATTCAATTATTTTCATAAATAATAGTATTCATCACAAAAATTCAAATATTTTCAAAATTATTGAAAAATAAAATAATAAAATTCAATTTCAAAAATTTTTCTCAACTTAATGATTTTCTATATTCTATTATTTTAATAAAAATTCCCCAAAGGAATTCAATTATTTGTCAAAATAATAAAAATTTCCCAGGAATTTAATTATTAAAAATAGAATTTTCATATATTTTTTCTATAAAAATCAATTGTTTGAAACTTTTTTATAAAATTGTTCGCAATAATTCAATTATTTTCATAAATAATAAAACTCATTGCAGGATTTCAATTATTTATAATATAATTTTAATCGAATTCCTTAGAAAATGTAATTATTCTTAAAAATTGTATGTAAATTCGTCAAAAGAATTCAATTATTTTAAAATTTGTTGTTAAAATTATGTATAAAAATTTAATTATAAGAAATATTCAATTATTCAACAAAAATTATCTATGTTTGTATTTAAATAATTGAATTCTCGTAGAGTTTTTTAATAAAAATTTATTTAAAAATTAATTTCAGTTAAAGGTTTAGATCAAAATTGAATTTTGGAGAATTTAATAATAATTGCAATTTTTAAAAATAATTGAATTTTGTAAAGGTTTCAAATTAAAATTTTTAAAAGTTTGCGTTTTTAATAATTTTTAATTAAAAATTCTTTGGAACTAATTTTCTTCAAAAAGATTAATCGAAATTTTTTAAAATTATTTCAAGTTTTTATTATCTAATATATGGCATCGTTAATTATTATAAAATATGAAGAAATTGATCACTTCGAGTAAATGAATTCTAATGAAGTCTGACTAAAATTTATTTTTACTACTTAATATTGAAAAATACGAAAAATAGAATATTACGTCTGACCAAAATATGCTTTTACTACTTAGTTTATAAAAAACAAAAAAAAATGTTATTAAGTCTGACTAAAACTTATTTTTACTACTTAATTTAAAAAAAAACAAAAATAGGATATTAAGTCTGACTAAAATTTATTTTTACTACTTAATTTAGAAAAATACTTAAAATAGTTTAATGTCTGACTATAAAACATTTTTTTACTAATTATTTTGTAATATTACGAAAAATAGGATATGACGTCTGACTAAAACATGTTTTTACTACTTAATTTTAAAAAAATACGAAAAATAGATTGTGACTTTTTTAAAAATTATTAAAAGTAATTGATTTAAAGAAGGAATTTTAGTTAAAAATTCTAGAAAATAATAATTGGATTAAAATGATGAAAAAATTTTTAAAGGAGTTAGAGTAATAATATTCTTATAATATAAAATAATTATTTTATCACTCGATCATTTTTAATTATTATAAAAAATGAAGAAATCGAGTCTTCGACTCGGAGTGATCCATTTCTTCATATTTTACTATAATATTTTTATCATTTATTGAATTTCGAAAGGTTTTAATTTGAATGTTTTGAAGAATTTCAATTTCTACAGAAGGATAATAATTATTAAATATTTATTTAAAAATGAAGTCATTGGTGTTTTCGAATAATTTTACTTTTGAAGAAATTTGTAAATAAATATAGTAGAACATTCTTTTCAGTATTTAATAATTTTTATGGTGAATCAGAATATTCGTTAGGGTCAGGTTAGGTCAAAGATTTGTCTGGAAATCAGGTGAAAGTCAGTGAAAAACAAAATTAAATTTTTTGTGTCAACCCTGATTTAGAATTCTTGATAATTTCATCTTTTAATATTCCCGGGTTATAAAAAATTTAAGAAAAAATAACTTTTAAGGAGGGGGGATAGTGATGCGCGATCAGTTTGCGCCGAGGGAAACCAAAAAGTACAGAAATTTATTCATGAGCTTTTAGAAGTTTTACTAAAATATAAAGAACTGATAGAATCAGGTTTCGAGAGAAAACTGAATGTTGAGAACGAAACAACTCTATAAAGATCCTAACTGCCGGTAGAAATGGTTGAAAAATTGGAGAATCGTTAACTGCTAAATACTGATGATCCTGAATCAAGTTAGAGTTGTAGGCACTGTAAAAGAAAAAAGAGAAAAAAATAAAAAAAAAAAATTGCGAATACGATCTATAATGCTGGTACCTACATGGTTATACTGTAAATCGAGTCACCTACTCTTGGCATTGGCTCCTGAGACTGTAAATATCATTTAACCATGCTTGCACCAATACACACTCACACCATGATCATTTACTGTCAGCAATTATTGCTCCAAGGGATTATTTGCTGAAAGATTGATTGCTGATAAATTTTTATCACTTGAATAAATATATCGCGCACGAGAGAATGAGTCCTTTTCTGTATTTGAAAGAAAATTGAAGAGCACGCTGCGAATAAATTGGTATTTTTCTCAATTCTCTTTCTCTCATCTGCTTTATCAAAAAAGAAAAAAAAAGGGTCGCTCGAGAAAAAGCAGTCAATTGACGTATAAAACACTGTACATTTTGCAAATTGCTACAAAACACGAGAGTCGCTCGTAAACTAACTTCGTAATGTTGGAGGTTGTGTAATATTACATCGAACCCACCCGCATCTCTTGAAAGTGATTAAGAATCTGTTTACTTCCTCTACATAAACTTTCATGAATAATAGTAATTCACGTATAATCTCTTTAGAAAAAATCTATTTTCCTGGTCTATTATTAACTATTCACTAAGTCGAGAGGAAAATTCTCTCTTCATAGCTTTTATTATTCTTAATTCATTATTTGACTTTTAGAACAAAATAAGTTTTTTTTTTATCATAAATTGAAACCAATTGCTAATTTATGCGAAGTATGTGAATTTTTTTCAAAATCGCTTGATAATATCTATATTGAAATACACAGTGCATATTTCAGAAAATATCAAAAATATTTTTGTTCCATCTAACTGTTGTAAATTACTTTCTGCAACTGTTATATAATAGCTGACATGTTGTAAAAGAAATAGTTATTTCACGCAATAAAATTTGTTATTTCAAACGGAATTAATGTCAACCGTTATAAATTCCACTTTTAGTTGTAATAAAAATATCGTTGCAAATTAAGTGTCTATGTTTCAATGTTTTTTCCTGTTTATTTTCATTGTAGTTTATTGATCAAACGGATAAAACAAAATGGTCCATTGTTATCATCATTATTTCATCTCAATATAAATTATACAAGCGGAAAAAATTTATATCTCGCGTGGAAACGAAAAAATGGCAAAATTTTTAATATTATTTAATTATTTCAAAAGTTTTAATGCAATTATTTTCAAAACTAACAAAATTCTTCACAAAGATTCAATTATTTTTAGGAATTTAAAAAAAAAAAATTCTTTGCAAAATTCAATTATTTTTATAAATAAATAATATTCATCACAAGAATTCAATTATTTTCATAAATAATAAAATTGTATTTAGGAATTCAATTACTTTTACAGTTGTTTTACGGCAGAATTTTAAATATTTTTAATACAGTTTTCAATGAATTCATCGAAAAATGCAATTATTCTTAAAAATTTTATTAAAACTTGTCGAAAGAATTGAAATTTAAGAAACATTCAATTATTCAATAAAATAATGTAATTCAATTATTTTCATAAATAACTTTTAATTCGTCGCTGGAAATCAATTATTTTCAAAAATTTTCAAGCAATTTTGCAAAAGAATTTCAATTATCTTGATAAACAACGAAATTCACCCCATAAAATCAACTATTTTAAGGAATTTTAATAAAATTCTTTTCCAAAATTCAATTATTTTCATAAGTATCAAAATTCATCACAAAAATTAAATTCTTTTGAAAAGAAATAAAATACTTTGCAGAAATTGAATTATTATCAAAATTCTTTTAACTTCTCGTCAAGAATTAAAATCTTTATAAATAGGTAACGAAATTCTCCTTAAGAATTAAATTATTGGCAAAAATGTTAATAAACTTCTTTCTTGTAAAAATTTCAATTATTTAAACAAAATTTAATCAAATTCTTCGCATGAATTCAATTATTTTTATAAATTATTATTTAAATTCTTCTCAGAAATTCAAGTAATAGAATAAATAATAAAAATAATTAATAAAATTAATTAATAAAATTCTTCAAAATGTTTTCAATTATTTTCAAAAATTCGTAAATTTTACGATAAAAATTAAAGAATTTTAGGGAAATTACAAATGATTGCAGAAATTGAATTATTTTCAATATAGTAAAACAATTTTTGGCAGAAATTCAATTACGTTAAAAAATTATAAAAAATTCTCGTCATAATTTCAATTATCTTATTTAGAAATATTAAAATTCTTTTCTGAAATTCAATTATTTTCAAAAAATTTCCTCCATTAAATGATTTTCAATATTTATTATTTTAATTAAATTTTCCAAAAGAATTCAATTATTTTCCAAAAAAAAATTGACAAAATTCTACGCAAACATTTAATTATTTTTATAAAATAATATAAATATCACAGGGATTCAATTATTAACAGATTTTTTTTTATAAATTTCTTCGCAATAATTCAATTATTTTCATAAATAATAAAATTTTTACAAGGATTCAATTATTTTGGTAAATGAAATTCTTTTTGAGAATTTAATTATTTTTACACATAATAAATGTGAATGCTTAATTTCAATTATTTTTAATACATGAAAATTTTATTAAAATTCGTCCAAAGAATTTAATTCTTTAAATATTTGTTGATAAAATTCTTTATGAGAATTGAATTTAAAGAAACATTAAATTATTCGATAAATTATTTATTTTTGTATTTAAATAATTGAATTCTCGTAGAATCTTCTAATAAGAATTGATTTAAAAATTAATTACGGTTAAAATTTGTAGATAATAATTGAATATTAAATGCATTATAGCGTAAATTTTTAAAAATAATTGAATTTTGAAAAGGTTTCACCTTCAAAAGTTGAATTAAATTTTTTTTTGAAATTATTTCAAGTTTTTATTTTCTAAATAATAATTAATTAAAACATTTCCGAATAATAGAATTTTCGTAAAATTTAATTGTAAACAAATGGATTTGAAAATCAATCCAATCAGTCCAATAACAACGAATTGTTATTACTTTATTGAATAATTGAATGTTTCTTAAATTTCAATTCTTTCGTCAAGTTTTAATAAAATTTTTAAGAATAATTGAATTTTTAGAGGAATTTATTTAAAATTGTATTAAAAATATTTTAAATTCTGCCGTAAAAATAATTGACTTCCTAAATGAAATTTAATTATTTATAAAAATAATTGAATTCTCGTAGAGTTTTCTAATAAAAATTGATTTAAAAATTAATTTTAGTTAAAGTTTTAGATAATAATTGAATTTTGGAGAATTTACTAATAATTGCAATTTTTAGAAATAATTGAATTTTAAAAAGGTTTCAAATTCAAAACTTTGGAAATTTGAATTTTTCATACATTTGACTAATAATTGATTTAAAGAAGAATTTTAATTAAAAATTGTAGAAAATAATATTTGAATTTAAATGATGAAAATAATTTCAAAGAAGTTAGAGTATTAATATTCTTATATAAATTATATAAAATAAAATCTGAAAAATTTCTCTTAAAACAGTTGCGGAATTTTATTTTTTAATTTAAAGTTTAAATATGGATAATAAAAGAAGGAGAAGAGGGGGGAGGGGAAGGTGAATGGAAAAAAATTGCACATTGCTCAAGACGAAAGACTCGTTGCCACTGCATGAAGATAAGTTAATTATGTAAATTGAAACTACAAGTGAAGTTGCTGGGGGTATGTTGGGTGAATTTAAACTCCTTAAGTATATGAGGCTAAATAAGTTTTTAGCTATCTGATGCCAAAACTAGTTTTGTGTAGGTTCCATATAATACTGTATAGAGTTCATACTCTGTTGCCAAGTTGATTTTTATTTTATCTTCATTTAATGAAAACAAGGCTAACCTCACACTCGAATGTGACAGCGATTGCAACCTTGTACCAAAGACTACTGCCCACAATATGAGTCCGTTGATCTCTGTCGTTCCACATTAGCCAGGCTTATCTCAGAAGACGCATACAAAACCTTTTTGTATATATATATTTATATACATTCTCAATTCACGATGTTTCCCTAGCGTGCAGAGAAAGCTGCTTGTTTTCTTGATAAAAATGATTTTATGATAAAAATAATTATATATATATATATACAAATGTTTGTATTTTTTTTACAAATGTTATTCAGTAATCATGTCGTTTTGTTGCTTTATCCTGTTATTCACGCACTTCCACTTGTGTGATAGGTTTATACAATCATGATGCTTGTCCAAGATATAGTAGCATTTCGTTCCAGGGAGATTTAGGTCGATAGATTTGTATTAAAGTTTTGCAATGAAAAATCAAATTGTGGAATGTCTCTCTAAGAGATGTATATTTATATATGTGTGTCCACCCACGCAAAATTGCAATGTTGACGGTACCATATGTCTCCTGATGACGCCTTGCACACTGTGGAGAAAAGTGAATTGCCTCTATATTAAACTCGTTTTGTCATCACACTTTTATGATTAAATTGGATCATACCATTATTTTTCTTCACACTCTCAAATTAATTTATCACTGTTTAACATTTATTCATTCATTAATATATTTGTTATGAAATATAAAGCTTGCCATAGTGCCCAGGTCAATAAAGTGACCATTATTACCCTAGGGTAATAATGAGTACTTTATCGACCTGTAACCAAGGTCAATAAAGTGCCCAGTATTGCCCTAGGGTAATAATAAGTGCTCGAGGTCAATAATAAATGCCTAAGGTCAATAAAGTGCCAATTATTGCCCTAGGGTAATAATAAGTGCCCGAGGTCAATAAAGTGACCATTATTGCCCTAGGGTAATAATAAGTACCCGAGGTCAATAAAGTGCCCATTATTGCCCTAGGGTAATAATAAGTACTTTATTGCCCGAGGTCAATAAAGTGACCATTATTGCCCTTGGGCAATAATGGGGACTTTATTGACCTTGGGCAATAATGGAGAATTGAGTTCAAATTAAAGTAATTTTTCCATATATATATATTTTTCTTCAAGTAAATTAAATACATAAACAAACTCTTAAAAAAAAATTCTTTTTTAAAATATAAAAATATAAAAATTGTAAGAAACATGTATAATTACTCTGAAAGATAAAATTCAAGTACTTTGGAAAAAATTGAAACACGTACATATAATCAATAAAGAAATAAAGCAATTTGATAATATGTTTAAAAGATTAGAAAAATAATTGAGTGAAATTTTGATTGGCGTATAATATGATTTAACCGATTAGACGAATGTTTTTTCCCCTTTTTTTTGTCAATTAAAAAATTTTTCGTTAACTTGAGAAATGTTGACAACTGCACTTACCTGTTCCCTGTATGGATTTAATAAATCTTAACACTGTGCATTTTTTTTTTCTTGTTTCAGGTAAGTCGACTAGCGATATTAAATGGAAAACCTGTTGCGTTTATACATCCAACTTCACGAGTATAACATTTGCACTGATTATCTTCCATTAAATCAAAGATGACAGGGATATTTTTTCTACATTTCTCCTATATATATAAAAGAGGTAATTTTTTTACTTTTATATTTTGAAATATTAGAAATGTTTTATGGGAAAAAAGTAAAAGTAATATATTTTGATCATTAGGCGAATTTTGTATTGAGTGGACAAGAAAAAAATTACTGCAATTAAAGTATATAAGTGTAAAAATTCAATTATGTTCAAAAATTTTTGAAAATTCTGGTCAAAATTTTAATTAGATTTAGAAATATTAAAATTCTTCTGTGAAATTCAATTATTTTCAAAAATTTCAATACAATTCTTGGCAAAATTTCAATTATTTTTAAAAATTTTCCCCCATAAAATGATTATTAATATTTATTATTTTAATAAAATTTTCCAAAAGAATTCAATTATTTAAAAAAAATTTTGATAAAATTCTACGCCAACATTTAATTATTTTCAAAAAAATAATAAAAATTGTTTCAAGAATTCAATTATTTACAAACTTTTTATAAATTTCTTCGCAATAATTCAATTATTTTTAAAAATAATAAAATTTTTACAAAGATTCAATTATTTTCGTAAATTATTTTCAATTATTTTTTAGGAACTCTATTATTTTCAGAAATAATAAAACTCATCGCAGAATTTCAATTATTTTTAATACAATTTTAATCGAATTTCTCGAAAAATGTATTATTTTTCGAGAATTATTCTTACAAATTTTATTAAATTTTGCCCAAAGAATTTAATTATTTAAAAATTTGTTGATAAAATTCTTTAGGAGAATTGATTTATAAAACATTCAATTATTCAATAAATTATTTATTTTTGTATTCAAATAATTGAATTTTAGTAGAATTTTGTAATAAAAATTGATTTAAAAATGAATATTTTCGAAAAATTAATTAAAAACTGTATTAAAAATAATTGAAATCCTGTGAAGAATTTTACTATTTAGAGAAATAATTAAATTCTTGCAACAAATTTTTGTTCCATTTTTTTTTAATAATTGAAATCCTGTGAAGAATTTTACTATTTATAAAAATAATTGAATTCTTGCATCGAAATTTATTATTTGATTTTAAATAATTGAACTCTTGCAAAAAACTTTTGAAATTAATTACATTTTTCGAGGAATTCATTTAAAATTGTATTAAAAATAATTGAAATCCTATGAAAAATAATTGTATTATTTTATTATTATTATGATTATTATTATTATTATTATTATTATTATTATTATTATTATTATTATTATTATTATTATTATTATTATTATTATTATTATTATTTTATTATTATTATTATTATTTTTTTTATTGAAAAATAATTGAATTCTTACACAACGAATTTTATTACATTTTTTTAAATAATTGAATTCAAGTAAAAAATTTTATTACTTGTGAAAATAATTTAATTCTTGCACAGAATTTTATTAAAATTTTTGTAAATAATTTAATTTTTTCTAAAAAATTTTATGGATATTTCAATTATTATAAAACATGAAGACATCAAGTACTCCGAGAATATAATTATTTAAAAGTTTGTTGATAAAATTCTATATGAGAATTGAATTTAAAGAAACATTCAATTATTTAATAAATTATTATTTTTGTTTTTTCGAATAATTGAATTCTAGTAGAATTTTCTAAGAAAAATTGATTTGAAAATAAGTTTTAGTTAAAATTTTAGATAATAATTGAATATTAAAAGCAATATAGTCTGAATTTTAAGAAAAAAATTGAATTTTGAAATGAATTTTTTTGAAAAAGTTTAATATTGCGGATTTTTTTTTAAGTTAAAAGTTTTTATTTTTTGATTTAGAAAAAACAAAAAAAAAGGATATTAAGTCTGACTAAAATTTATTTTTACTACTTAATTTTGAAAAATACTAAAAATGTGGTATTACGTCTGACCAAAACATTTTTTACTATAATTATTTTGTAATATTACGAAAAATACGATATGACGTCTGACTAAAACTTGTTTTTACTACTTAATTTAGAAAAACACGAAAAATAGATTATGATTTTTTTAAAAATTATTATAAGTAATTGATACAAAGAAGAATTTTAGTTAAAAATTGTAGAAAGTATAATTATTGAATTGAAATGATGAAAATAATTTTGAAGGAGTTACAGTAACAATATTCTTATAATATAAAATAATAATTTTATCACAGGCCATCTTTACTGATTCTAAAACATAAAGAAATGGATCATTTCTCCTTGTTTTATAGTTATGAAAAAATTAAATTTATACGGTTTTAAATAAAATGTTCCATAATTTGACTCGGACTGCTGGTTATATATTTGTCAGTAAGAAATTGGTCCGTAAATGATCCGTAATTTTTCATTTCTGGTAATTAAAGCCCATATTTTTAAATACTTTTACTGGTTCGAGCTCTGCTTCGACAGTGGTGCCATCAGTTTTTCAAAATTCAAAATGGCGGATCCAATATGGCGGATGACAAAATTAAAATTTAACCGAAAAGTATAAGGATATTAATACTATTAATAAAAATTAATAGAATAATAATAATAATAGTAATAATAATAAAAATAATTATGATAATAAGAATAATAACGAATTTAGCAGCCATAGAGAGGAAATATTTATCGGTTGAACGCGAAATGCGAGAAATGCGGGAAGGTTTTAATGTGAGATCGATGGTTAGTTTGCGAGAGACGATGAAAAAGAAGATGAGAGTGGTTCGTCATGCTCGTGGACCTTATGGTAGGTTTGCTCTGCGTGTAACTGGTACCCTATACCAGGATAAATTCACATAAATTGATATCGCGACAGTGGACTCTTGAGAATATGTGCGTTTGTATTTGGTGTTCGTATGTGTTGCACTCACTTGACGATTGCACGCATACGCGTGACCGCATAAAAATCTAGGCACCTATCGGATATCCCTTCCTTCTTTTCTCTTTCTCCCGCACATTCTCGACCTTGAGGGTTGTAACAAGTTGTAACAGACCGCTGTGAAGACCAAGAGAGGGAACGGCATCTCTCTTTGGCTGCCTCTTGGATTGTAACTCTATAAAAGCTTAATTGTTTCTCATTTTACGGTTCAATCTCGACATCTTTCTCTCTTTCTCTCCTTACATGTTTTCCTCGTATACCTTATACCTTCACTCTCTATTTCTATCTCAGTTTCTTCTCCTATCTTTCTTGCTTCCCCCTTTATACATCCGCGCGGCCATAGACGAACGAGAAATCAATGCTCTCGCTGGTGCCTTTTCCTATCCACGCATTTGAGTCACTCAATTATTTCTTCTTTTCC
The DNA here is from genome assembly GCA_032872505.1 of Leptopilina syphax. Lineage (NCBI taxonomy): Eukaryota > Metazoa > Arthropoda > Insecta > Hymenoptera > Figitidae > Leptopilina > Leptopilina syphax. The sequence continues at coordinate 37,060,059 of CM065471.1, forward strand.
TTCCAGTCGTTGATATCACTTTTTCCATTCGGAGAGAGAACTCGTATCACAATGTATTCATTTTTCCAATTATTGAATGTTTTTTTTTTTTTTTTTGTTTATTCGGAGCTTTTATTATTGATCCAAAAAAAGTAGTTGTGTTGGAATCTGAAGATTTAAATTTAATGCGGAGATTATTATTGTTACAAGTGGTTCTAGTTTTCGGATCGAATAATTATTTTGCCAAGAATGGCAAACATCTATATAACACATCACTGAATATTGGTTATACAATAAAATAAAAGTGATACATAAAAACTGTTTCAAGAGAAAAAAAATTCCAAATCATCCGTTTCTTTGATTTTAAAATCCCATTGCATGTTTCGCACTTTTCATGTATTCCATCTGTTCGGATGCAATAAAAAAAATCATTACCAGTTCTTGAGAGAAGAAATATATAAACTGTAAGAAAAATGGGGCAAAGTCGAGAGAGAGAGACATGCAGGTAGAGTTAAGAAGAGAGGGGGGAAATACCCAGAAAAAAAAAGAAAGATCGGTTGCACTCGGTCAGTTTACGGGACGAAATGAGTTTTTGAATTTGAGAAAGACACGCCAAGTTTGGATGAAAGCGACGAGGGGTGCAAAGCATATAATCACTGCAATTACCTCACCGGGCACGGGATCGCTTCCGAGAAGAAGGAGAAGACGAGGAGTGCGATGATGACGAAAATGATTACCGAGCAACAATGATCCCATACAAGAGTTTATAAGAGATCCTTGATACATCATCAGAATCTTTTTTTTTATATAAACTTCCACTTCTTTTGGACTTTTTCAATTAATTATACACTGATTTTCCAGTTTTATGAAACATTTTTGGTTTTTAATTATAATGATTAAAAATCATAATTTATAATTAAAAACCAAAAATGATTATTCAAAATTTGATGATAAAAACTGTGTGTGTAAAATAAATACGATTTTTATTTTTACATTACCAAATATATTCAACATACATAACACGTTTTGAGCAAGTTGTAACTTTTCTTTTTCCGCTTCGTATAGAGTCGGGTTTGGTGTCAGGTGACTTGTCGCGGAACTTAATACCTATTTACAAATCTCAATCCCCTTTTTCCTTCCAGACAAACTTTTCCCTGAACCAATTGATCCTGCGTATAAAGATTACATCCTTAAAAATAGCGGCATCATCACAGAACGTCACCCTTCCTCTAAAAAAGAAAAAAAAATTACCAAAAGAGAAAGGAGATGACTGAGAAGGAGAAAATCACATTCAAGACCCGTATCGACGACTCCGTAAGTAGGTAGGTTTTACGATGATCTTGCCATGGCATCGTTCGCATAAAACCCGATAAGCCGCGTCCTCGTCGTCGTCGCACTCTTCGAATTGAAGGAGACGAAAAATATTCAAATCCATTTTTAAACACCATTCACAGAGAAAAGCGAGTGTTGTTTTTGATGCGGGTAAATTTTGGTAGGGTAATTTTAGTGAGGATAAATTTTCTATAATAGAAAATTTACCTTATTTTCGGTGTTAAAATAACACTTCCGAGCTAAAGTTTGATGCAGACACTTTTAACACCGAATTCAGTGTTAAAATAACACTCACTTTTTTCTGTGTTTAGAATTGAGACGAAAACCGCAAACCATTCTCTGTCATTTTATATAAAAGTAAACTAAACTTAAAAGAAAATTTCAGAAACAAAAAAGAGCAGAACAATCTTATACCAACAGAAGACCATAAAATCTCTTAACGATCCATAATTTAGTAAAAACACCTATAATAATAACGCTATTCTAGTGTAAACGGTACATATAAAAATATATAGGAAACGAAGAATTCTAAGATCTTGTAAAAAATATATATATACACGAAGGTCAAAAGAATAATCATCGAGGAACCCTTTCAGAAATACCATCCATTATATTTCGTTGATTATTTACGAGCACTCAAAATAAACCAGAGATAAAACCTTTCGCATATAAAGAAATGTAGATGAGGCGCGCGTGTGCCTACGGTCAAAATCCAGGAAGAATATAAAGAGAGAGAAAGAGAGAAAAGGAGAGTTTGTCGACCCTCTCATTCACGACCATCGCCAACTCTATTCACACATCATTTTCTAAATGAGTCCTTATTTTTACCCTCTCTCCAACCACCCCAAACTGAGGTACCTCAAAATTATCTGGTAACTAGTTTCAAAAATTAATTTTTAATCTTGTCATTCGCTCCATTAGATCCGAATTTTGAAAAATTAGTAAAATGCCGACGACGCTTTTTTTCTCAATCGTAATTCATAAAAAAAAGGGGTGTAGAAGATTAAAATGAAGATTTAAAGGATGAAAACTCTGAAGAATGACTAAAATGTGATTCATAAAGCGCGTGTGATGTCTTGAGAGTTAAGAAGAGAGAGAAAGAGCGGATAATATTTATAAGGACCACGGGAGAGTTTTATTGAATTAAGTACAAAAATTTTCTATATACATATATACATATGAACTCTGTGTGTGAAGTGTAGGTGTTAATAATGATTGATAGTTCAACATCGAATAAATATTGAATATATTACCTTTATCGTAGAGAAATTTATTAGATTTTGTTGTTACCACTCGTAAATTTTGGATGAGTCTTGACATTAGCAATATAATTCGACAAGTCAAATAAAAACGTACGTCTGTCCAATTGAAATAAATGTTGGGTTAAGCCTTTTTACCTGTACCCTGATAATTTCCTCGTTAGGATATTTCGCTAAACGATAAATCCTAATTGTAATATAAATGTTTCTTTCTGTATATATATATATACATTCATTGAGAAAAAATTCTGTCTTTTGTAATAAAACATCTGTTGGATCATAATTTTTATTTTTATTTTTCTAGTAAATTTTTAGACTATGGCAAAAATCTAGAAAAACTATGCGGAAAAAACAAGTTTTTCTCATTTTAAATTCCCTGACTTTTCCAGGTTAAAAAACGGAATTTTCTAGGTTTTTAAAAGTACATTTATATATTTTCAAAAATTTTAAATTCAAACCTTTCTGAAATTAAAGAATTTATAAAAAATTGCTATAAAACATGAAGAAATGGATCACTCCGAGTCTTCGACTCGGAGCAATCAATGTCTTCATGTTTTATAATAATTAAAACTGCCCGACTGATAAAATCATTATTTTATATTAAGGGGTAACATCACCCAGAGCCTATACAAAATACGGTCTATTTCAATTAATTATTTTAAGAAAACGGTTCAGTACAATGTTGCTAGGTTTTCTGCAACGTTAAACACATGAATTAAACTTAATTTAAAAATAAAAAAAAAAAATTTTGTTTTCAAAATGGCGCCTTCACAACAGTTCAACGTAGATCACGTTTTTTAAAACAACCTCTGCGGCCGGAAGCTTTTCTACGTTCCATAAGCACCTAGGCAAAAAATTCAAACGAATTATGAAAGAGGATGACATTTACTAGAAAAGTACATAGGATATTTTAAAAATATCCATTTTTCGCAAAATGGTATGACTTCGATGACAAAAATGTTATTTTTTGTTAAAAAATCAAGATAAAAATGGTTATAAAACGGAAACGCATTAACCGATCTAAAAAATCCTATGTACTTCGATAAAGAATGTTGTTTTAAAGCTACAGTCTAAATTTTAATTGAATCCGTCAAAAAATGTTGGAGAAATCCTTCCGGCCAGTTTTTTTTACAATTTTTTCACTGTTGGATGTGTAAAGGCGCCATTTTGAAAAAAATTTTTTTTGTTTTATTTTTAAATTAAGTTTAACCCATGTGCTTAACGTTGGAGAAAGCCCAGCAACATTGTACTGGACCGTTTTCTTAAAATAATTAATTGAAATAGACCATATTTTGTATAGGCTCTGGGTGATGTTACCCCTTAATAGGAATATTGTTACTGTAACTTCTTTAAAATTACTTTCATTAGTTCAATTCAATTATTGTTTTCCAGAATTTTTAACTAAAATTCTTCTTTAAATTAATTATTCATTCATTTTTAATAATTTTTGAAAAATTTTTGTGAAAATTTTCAAATTTTTTTGTTTGCAATTCGATTTTATGAAATTTAATCGATTATTCGGAAATTCTTGAATCAAATAAGAAAATAAAAACTTGAAATAACTTAAAAAAGATTCAATTCAACTTTTTCAAAGAATTAAATCTACACAATTTTAAGTTAAAAGTATGAAAAATTCAAACATTCAAAGATTATAATTTGAAACCTTTTCAAAACACAATTATCATCTAAAATTTTAACTGAAATTCATATTTGAATCAATTATTATTAGAAAATTTTACGACAATTCAATTATTTAAATACAAAAAAATAATTTATTGAAGAATTGAATGTTTTTTAGAATTGCACTCTCATTTAAAGAATTCTATCAACAGATTTTTAAATAGGTATATAATTTAAGTTCTTTTGAAGAATTTCAATAAAACTTTTAAGAATAATTTCATTTTTCGAGAAATTAGATTAAAATTTTATTAAAAATAATTGAATCTCTGTAAAAAATTTGATTGAATTAAGAAAAGTTTTTGAAAATAATTGAAATTTTAACAAAAATTTTATTATAATTTTGGAAAATAATTGAAATATTGCCAAGATTATTATTAAAATTTTTTTAAATAATTGAATTTTAAAGAAAAATTTTAATATTTATAAAAATATTGAAATTTTGACAATAAATTTTTAAAACTTTTGATTAGAATTCAATTTCCGCGAAGAATTTTATTACTTTTAAAAATAATTGAATTCTTGAGACGAATTTTTTAAAAATATTTCTTCTTAAATACAAAAATAAATAATTTATTGAAGAATTAAATGTTTTTTAAAATTCAACTCTCATATTTATATATTTTTAAAATTTTATAATTTTTTGATTGACGAATGCTAAGTATATTTTTTATAATTTTTTTATAATTTTTTTTTATAATTTTTTATTTTTTGTTTTTGATTGACAAATGTTAAGTATATAATTTTTGTATATTATTTTATTTATTTTTTATATATTATTTTTATTTTTTGTTTTATATTATTTCAATATTTTGTTGTATATTGTTTATTTTTTGTATATTGTTTTATATTTTTTGTATATTATTTTATATTTTTATAGACTCCCTGAAGAGGAAATCATTTAGATTTCGAAACGTTGGAGTAAACTAATTTTTAAAAACTATTTGTCCGAATGTTTTCGTTTCATTCTCCTTCACTATAACTGTCATAAAGAATTTCATCAACAAATTTTTAAAATTGTATTTAAAATTCTTTTGACGAATTTTCATAACATTTTAAAGAATAATTTAGTTTTTCGAGAAATTAAATTAAAATTGTATTAAAAATAATTGAATCTCTGTAAAAAAAAATTTGATTAAATTGAGAAAAGCTTTTAAAATAATTGAAATTTTGGAGAAAAATTTTATTATTTATAAAAATAAATGAAATTTTGAAGAGAATTTTATTAAATTTCTTTGAAAATAATGTAATTTTTGCACAAAATTTTGTTATTTTGAAGATAATTGAATTTTTGATAAGAATTTTGTTATAACTTTTGCAAATAATTGAATTCTTGGAATCATTATATTAACATTTTTAAGAAGAATTGATTTATTTTACAGAATTTTTTTTAGAACTTTCATTTATTATTTCAAATAATTTAATTAAAATTGTATTGTAAAATAATTGAATTCTTGAGAAGAATTTTATTAAATTTTTTAAAAATAATTGAATTTCTGTAAAGAATTTTGTTATTTCTAAGTAAGATAATTGAATTCTTGATGAGAATTTTGTTACAACTTTTGCAAATAATTGAATTCTTGGAATAATTTTATTAAAATTTTTAAGAAGAATTGATTTGTTTAGAAGACTTTTATTAAAAAGTTTTAAAAATAATTAAATTATTTCAAAAAATTTAATTAAATTTGTATTGAAAATATTTATATTGTTGAGAAGATTTTTAACATTAAATTCTTGAATAGAATTTCTTTGACGAATTTAAATAAAAGTTTTAAAAATAATTGCATTTTTCGATGAACTCGATTAAAATTGTAGTAAAAATAATTGAAATTCGGCGATGAGTATTAGCAAAATTATAAAAATAATTGAATCTGTTTAGAAAATTGGATTATTTTATGAAAATAATTGAATTACATTAGAACTGATTGTTTTTAAATTGAATTAATTTAATTCGATTTAAATTCGATTTAAATTTAAATAATTAAATTTCAAGAATATGCACAATAACTTTAGAAAACAATAATTTTCCAGGATTTCGATCAAAATTCGCTGACTTTTCCAGGTTTTTTACAAGGTTTATAAAATTCCCTGACATTTACAGGTATTTCAGGTTTCCAGGTTGCATGGCAACCCTGAGTTAGTTGAAAAAGCGTTCGATAATTGGGATAAACCTTTACCTTAAATTGTGTACAGAAGGAAATTATTCCCAAAGGTGTAATACACACAAGAATCAAATATTTAATTAATTTTGTCTCTTTTTTGAAATTTGAGATAAATATAAAACTTGCAAGAAAAAGTGGAATTGTTCTCCTGACTCTGTTTGTCATCGTCGTTCGTTTCGCAAATCTCCCCGGTCCATCTTGCCTTGCGGACAGGAATCAGAGATGGACCAACGTTGGAAAGAATGAGAAAAGTAATGGAAGGTGAGGAGCGACGAGTTGGGGCAAAAGAGAAGGGGCAAACGAAAAAAAGGAGCAGCAAGTTTTCGAGAGGGTTATAAAGGTGGAGGCGTTCACCCCGGTAGAGAGTTGGCAGGACAACCACCGGACAGATACAGATATGCTAATACCCGAGTTGTTTACACGTGATATATAGCCGGACTGACGGACACACTGCGGGGCTTACGAGTTCTGATCTCGTGGCTTTCTTTTATATATATCCCCCATACGTTTATAATATGTGTACATACACACGCCTTCGCATTGCCGCACCGCCGCGCCGATCAAGCTACCCTCTCACGAAATCACGGGAGCATCGTGTCAGCAAAAGAGAAAGAGAAAAAGAAAAAGAAAGAGAGAGAGAGAGAGAGAGATCTCTGATTCAGGACCAGATTCAATTTGCTTGGCTGCTCGTTAAAAAGTCCTGCGTGAAACATTTTGCAACGTAGGCGATCGCCTAAAACCTAAAGATGTGCCTTTCAATTTTCTCTCCATCCTGGACAGATGCTTTATTAAATCAGAAAACGAAACAGCACATACACACATACACACACACACACACCTTTCAGAAATTTCATTTCTGAAAATGTATAACGTTCAAATGAAACAAAAAATAAAAAGAATGTAACACGAATATCATTTTGGAGAAAGTCTTAAATCCCTTGTCGGAAGTGACATTTCATACGCGGATAATTTGGTCCAAAATTCTACCATTATACATCTGTTAAATTCTCTTAAAGAAATATTTCCCTCAAATGACTTGTAACGAACCTACAAAGTAGAACAGTTGATCATAAAAATAAAAGGATTAAATTCAGGGTTACCACGCAACCTGCAAATCTGGAAAACCTGGAAATGTCACGAAATTTTTTAAACCTTGAAAAAACCTGGAAAAGTAGGTAGGTAAACCTACAAGTACCACTTTCACAAAAAAATTTTTCTTCTATACCAGAATTAAGAACTAATTTAGTGCTAATTTAGTACCATATTTAAAAATTTAGAGCTGCTAAACTTTTTAAAAAAACGTATGGTACTGCCAGCTTGACGTATAGCTACAAGTACCATACCCTAAAAAATAACAATTTTTAAAAAACTTTTCCACAGGAATTTAGAACTAATTTAGTGCTCTAACATAGCATTAAAAAGAATTTTCCAAAAACTACCCTTAATCTCAAAAACTACCTAACGAAAAAAAAAAATTTTCAAAATTTTTTTTATAGAAATTTAGAACTAATTTAGTGCTCTCACATAGAATTAAAAGGAGTATTTTACTAAAACTACCCTTAACCTAAAAAACTACCTAATAAAAATTAAGAAACAAATTAAAAAAAAAATTTCGATAAGATTTTAAAGCTAATAAAGTTTTCAAACTTAGTACTGAAAGATATTTTCCAAAAACTAATTTGAACCTGAGCTAATTTAGTGCTCAAACAATGCACAAGAAAAATTTTCCACAAAACTACCTTTTACCTCAAAAACTACTAGAAAATAAAGACAGAATTATTTCTTAAAAATTTTTTCAGAGCAATTTAGAGATAATTTTGTGCTCAAGAATAGAAATTAAAAGTAATTCACAAAAACTACCTTTTATCACAAAAACTATCTACAGAAATTAAAAAGGCACATATTTCCAAAATTCTTTTCATAGGAATTTAGAACTAATTTAGTGCTCTAACATAGCATTAAGAAAAATTTTTCAAAAACTACCCTCAACCTTAAAAACTACCAAACGAAAATACATTAAATAGAAATTTTTAAAAACTATCTAACGAAAATAAAAAGGCTTATTTTTCTCGAAATGTCTATATTTTTTAAAAGTGATAAAATTATTATAAAATATACTATATGTATTTTTCGTTTTTTATATAAAATTAATAATATATATTGTTTTTTATAATCTAAAATTGGATTTACATCAGACATTTTTTAATGTCTTCGCTGTTTTTTACTGGATCTTTTATTATGCGTTGTATATAGCATAATCTAGTTTTTGTAAAACCACCTGCATAATCTATCTCAATAGTTATAAATGGGCCTGAAAATATGTACGATTTTTTAATTCATTGATAAAGTTGTAAATCTTGAATTTCATGACATGAACATTTTTCCAAAACTACCCTTAACCTCAAAAACTACCTAACGAAAATAAAAAGCATATTTTTCCAAAATTTTTTTCATAGCAATTCAGAACTAATTTAGTGCTAATTTAGTACCATATATAAAAATTTAGAGCTGTTAAACTTCCTAAGGAAACGTATGGTACTACATATGCTTGACGTATAGCTACAAGTACCATAACCTAAAAAATATGAATTTTTAAAAATCTTTTCCACAGGGATTGAGAACTATTTTAGTGCTAATTTAGTACCATATATAAAAATTTAAAGCTGTTAAACTTTTTAGGAAAACGTATGGTACTACATATGCTTGACGTATAGCTACAAGTACCATAGCCTAAAAAATAACAATTTTTAAAAATCTTTTCCACAGGGATTGAGAACTATTTTAGTGCTAATTTAGTACCATATTTAAAAATTTAGAGCTGTTAAACTTTTTAGGAAAACGTATGGTACTACATATGCTTGACGTATAGCTACAAGTACCATAACCTAAAAAATATGAATTTTTAAAAATCTTTTCCACAGGGATTGAGAACTATTTTAGTGCTAATTTAGTACCATATATAAAAATTTAAAGCTGTTAAACTTTTTAGGAAAACGTATGGTACTACATATGCTTGACGTATAGCTACAAGTACCATAGCCTAAAAAATAACAATTTTTAAAAATCTTTTCCACAGGGATTGAGAACTATTTTAGTGCTAATTTAGTACCATATTTAAAAATTTAAAGCTGTTAAACTTTTTAGGAAAACGTATGGTACTACATGTGACCGGGACTGAGAAAAGGGACCTACTTACCAAAATCAACTTTTCGAGAAAAACGCGTTTAAAGTTTTCTATTCAAATAAATTAGATTTCTTGAACATTTTACATTTTAAATTAACATGATGAGTGTTCTTTATGTATTTTTTTATGCTGAATCCGATTTTCATGGTTAAATAATTGTTCAAATAACCCTGTAATTGTTATAAACAATTTATTTAGCAAAAATCAAATTGTGGAATTTTCAAAATTAATTTAAAAGACTTCCGGATGTCCTAGAGGTCTGAAATTTTATATGCAAGTTCAGAACTGATACAATAATGAATAATTCTGAACTCTACAATAATCCATAGTTATTTTTTGACTTGCACAACCAGGTTGCCGATGACGAGGTATACTTGGGGATCATCTTCGAGGAATTAAGTCAAATTTTTTGTAAATGGTTTAGGCATTCAATTTAAGATTTAGGGGATATATTCTTGACACTTAGACAACCAAGAGTAATTTTTGTTTTAAAATTACTTATATTTTCATAAAAAAAATTTAAACAAAAAAAATTTTTTTTTTAAATTTGTTTAAACAATTGCAAAAAATTTTTTTTAACAATCGGGACTAATTGCATTGTATTTCTACTACCTTAAACTATAAGAAACCATCATAAAAAAAAAATCAATTTTTTGGTAAGTAGGTCCCTTTTCTCAGTCCCGGTCACACATATGCTTGACGTATAGCTACAAGTACCATAACCTAAAAAATATGAATTTTAAAAAAACTCTTTCACAGGATTTTAGAACTAATTTAGTGCTAATTTAGTACCATATATAAAAATTTAAAGCTGTTAAACTTTTTAGGAAAACGTATGGTACTACATATGCTTGACGTATATAGCTGCCAGTACCATACCCTAAATTCTCGTTAAATTTTTAATTATCTTTATAAATAATAAAATTTTTTTCAGAAATTCAATTATTATCTTAAATTGTAATAAAATTCTTGTCAAAATTTCAATAATTTTCAAAAATTTTTAAAAAATTAAGTAAACATTTAGTTATTTTTGTAAATAATAAAACTTATCGCATAATTTCAATCATTTCTAATACAATTTTATTGGAATTTTTATTTTTATTGGAAATAAAATAAATGTTGTCGAATAAATTTATAATTAAAGAAATTCGTAAATAAATGTAATAAAACATCTTTTGAGTATGTAATCATTTTTAGAGAGAATGAGAGTATACTTTAGAGTCAGGGAAAAAGTCAAAATTTTGTCTGGAAATCAGGAAAAAGTCAGAGGAAACAAAATTAAATTTTTGCGGCAACCTTAACCCATTTAGTCCCAAATGTCCGTTTTTTTAGTACAAGTTCGAGCTTCCCGTTCTACGAGTTCCGGTTTTAAAAAAAAACGGGACAAAGATTTTCTTATTGATTTGAGTGTCCTCTTTCAGAATCTGAAAAAAAGTTTCAATTTCGACTTAATGATAAAAAATTATAATTGTTTAAACAAAAAAAAGCCGTTTTTTTAGTGTTTTTTTTCTTTAAAAGCAGATTAATTTATTGAAATCGGCTTGGAAAAATCTAGAACATCAAAATATCGCGACCAAAATGTTGGGACTATCAAATAGACATGCTGCCGAAAACAATTTTTTTTAAATTTCAAAATGGCGCCTCAAAAATGGCCGCCAAAATATGCAAATTTTGAAAAATAATTTTAAAAATTTTTTACACTACATTTTTTTTACTTTTATGATTCATTTAAATAAAATAATGCTGCTTCAACAAAAAATATTGTTATTTGATGTTACTTAACAATATTATAAACAATTTTTATAAACAATTTTGCAAAACATGAAATTGAATGGTAGAAAAAGATTATTTTTTAATTTTATTATGCTCTCTGGTAATCAAAATGTTGCTTAAGGTTTAAACTTTAATTTAACATTATTTATCAATATTTAAAAATGTTATAAACAATTTTCATAGAAAAATCAATTCAGGGTGGGAAACAAATTTTTATTTTCTTTATTTGTTTGTTTGTCATTAGAATAGATTAAAATAGATATTTACAACATTTTTATACATTGCTAACAAATTTTTTTTAAACGGTAGATACATTAATTTCCACTTTTAATGACAAAAGAAAGTTATATATATATATTAATATATTTTTTTATAAAAATTGTTTATAACATTGTAAAAAAATCTTAAATAATTACAGACAAAGGTTTGTCTTTAACATATCTATTCTAATGACAAACAAACAAATAAAGAAAATAAAAATTTGTTTCCCAACCTGAATTGATTTTTCTATGAAAATTGTTTATAAAATTTTTAAATATTGATAAATAATGTTAAATTAAAGTTTAAACCTTAAGCAACATTTTGATTACCAGAGAGCATAATAAAATTAAAAAATAATCTTTTTCTACCATTCAATTTCATGTTTTGCAAAATTGTTTATAAAAATTGTTTATAATATTGTTAAGTAACATCAAATAACAATATTTTTTGTTGAAGCAGCATTATTTTATTTAAATGAATCATAAAAGTAAAAAAAATGTAGTGTAAAAAATTTTTAAAATTATTTTTCAAAATTTGCATATTTTGGCGGCCATTTTTGAGGCGCCATTTTGAAATTTAAAAAAAATTGTTTTCGGCAGCATGTCTATTTGATAGTCCCAACATTTTGGTCGCGATATTTTGATGTTCTAGATTTTTCCAAGCCGATTTCAATAAATTAATCTGCTTTTAAAGAAAAAAAAACACTAAAAAAACGGCTTTTTTTTGTTTAAACAATTATAACTTTTTATCATTAAGTCGAAATTGAAACTTTTTTTCAGATTCTGAAAGAGGACACTCAAATCAATAAGAAAATCTTTGTCCCGTTTTTTTTTAAAACCGGAACTCGTAGAACGGGAAGCTCGAACTTGTACTAAAAAAACGGACATTTGGGACTAAATGGGTTAAGGTTGCCGCAAAAATTTAATTTTGTTTCCTCTGACTTTTTCCTGATTTCCAGACAAAATTTTGACTTTTTCCCTGACTCTAAAGTATACTCTCATTCTCTCTAAAAATGATTACATACTCAAAAGATGTTTTATTACATTTATTTACGAATTTCTTTAATTATAAATTTATTCGACAACATTTATTTTATTTCCAATAAAAATAAAAATTCCAATAAAATTGTATTAGAAATGATTGAAATTATGCGATAAGTTTTATTATTTACAAAAATAACTAAATGTTTACTTAATTTTTTAAAAATTTTTGAAAATTATTGAAATTTTGACAAGAATTTTATTACAATTTAAGATAATAATTGAATTTCTGAAAAAAATTTTATTATTTATAAAGATAATTAAAAATTTAACGAGAATTTAGGGTATGGTACTGGCAGCTATATACGTCAAGCATATGTAGTACCATACGTTTTCCTAAAAAGTTTAACAGCTTTAAATTTTTATATATGGTACTAAATTAGCACTAAATTAGTTCTAAAATCCTGTGAAAGAGTTTTTTTAAAATTCATATTTTTTAGGTTATGGTACTTGTAGCTATACGTCAAGCATATGTGTGACCGGGACTGAGAAAAGGGACCTACTTACCAAAAAATTGATTTTTTTTTTATGATGGTTTCTTATAGTTTAAGGTAGTAGAAATACAATGCAATTAGTCCCGATTGTTAAAAAAAATTTTTTGCAATTGTTTAAACAAATTTAAAAAAAAAATTTTTTTTGTTTAAATTTTTTTTATGAAAATATAAGTAATTTTAAAACAAAAATTACTCTTGGTTGTCTAAGTGTCAAGAATATATCCCCTAAATCTTAAATTGAATGCCTAAACCATTTACAAAAAATTTGACTTAATTCCTCGAAGATGATCCCCAAGTATACCTCGTCATCGGCAACCTGGTTGTGCAAGTCAAAAAATAACTATGGATTATTGTAGAGTTCAGAATTATTCATTATTGTATCAGTTCTGAACTTGCATATAAAATTTCAGACCTCTAGGACATCCGGAAGTCTTTTAAATTAATTTTGAAAATTCCACAATTTGATTTTTGCTAAATAAATTGTTTATAACAATTACAGGGTTATTTGAACAATTATTTAACCATGAAAATCGGATTCAGCATAAAAAAATACATAAAGAACACTCATCATGTTAATTTAAAATGTAAAATGTTCAAGAAATCTAATTTATTTGAATAGAAAACTTTAAACGCGTTTTTCTCGAAAAGTTGATTTTGGTAAGTAGGTCCCTTTTCTCAGTCCCGGTCACATGTAGTACCATACGTTTTCCTAAAAAGTTTAACAGCTTTAAATTTTTAAATATGGTACTAAATTAGCACTAAAATAGTTCTCAATCCCTGTGGAAAAGATTTTTAAAAATTGTTATTTTTTAGGCTATGGTACTTGTAGCTATACGTCAAGCATATGTAGTACCATACGTTTTCCTAAAAAGTTTAACAGCTTTAAATTTTTATATATGGTACTAAATTAGCACTAAAATAGTTCTCAATCCCTGTGGAAAAGATTTTTAAAAATTCATATTTTTTAGGTTATGGTACTTGTAGCTATACGTCAAGCATATGTAGTACCATACGTTTTCCTAAAAAGTTTAACAGCTCTAAATTTTTAAATATGGTACTAAATTAGCACTAAAATAGTTCTCAATCCCTGTGGAAAAGATTTTTAAAAATTGTTATTTTTTAGGCTATGGTACTTGTAGCTATACGTCAAGCATATGTAGTACCATACGTTTTCCTAAAAAGTTTAACAGCTTTAAATTTTTATATATGGTACTAAATTAGCACTAAAATAGTTCTCAATCCCTGTGGAAAAGATTTTTAAAAATTCATATTTTTTAGGTTATGGTACTTGTAGCTATACGTCAAGCATATGTAGTACCATACGTTTTCCTAAAAAGTTTAACAGCTCTAAATTTTTAAATATGGTACTAAATTAGCACTAAAATAGTTCTCAATCCCTGTGGAAAAGATTTTTAAAAATTGTTATTTTTTAGGCTATGGTACTTGTAGCTATACGTCAAGCATATGTAGTACCATACGTTTTCCTAAAAAGTTTAACAGCTTTAAATTTTTATATATGGTACTAAATTAGCACTAAAATAGTTCTCAATCCCTGTGGAAAAGATTTTTAAAAATTCATATTTTTTAGGTTATGGTACTTGTAGCTATACGTCAAGCATATGTAGTACCATACGTTTCCTTAGGAAGTTTAACAGCTCTAAATTTTTATATATGGTACTAAATTAGCACTAAATTAGTTCTAAATTCCTGTGGAAAAGATTTTTAAAAATTGTTATTTTTTAGGGTATGGTACTTGTAGCTATACGTCAAGCTGGCAGTACCATACGTTTTTTTAAAAAGTTTAGCAGCTCTAAATTTTTAAATATGGTACTAAATTAGCACTAAATTAGTTCTTAATTCTGGTATAGAAGAAAATTTTTTTTGTGAAAGTGGTACTTGTAGGTTTACCTACCTTGGAAAAGTCAGAGAATTTTGATTGGAATCCTAGAAAGTTATCTTGAAATCTAATTTTTCTTTAATTCAATTTTCTTAATTCAAATTTCTTAATTCAATTTTTAAAAGAGTTGCCTTTACAATATTTTTCTTCGCAATAATTCAATTATTTTCATAAATAATAAAAAACTTTATAGATTTACAATTATTTTTGCAGAAATAATAAAACTCATCGCAGAATTTCAATTATTTTTGAGTAATACAATTTTAATTGAAAATGTCATTATTTTTCTCGAAAAATAGTGTCATTATTCTTAAAAATTTTATTAAAATTCATCAAAGAAACTCAATTATTTTTAAAAAGTCTTCCTATAGTTTATTTATTAGAATTTAATTATTATTGTCAATTCATCTTTTTTAATAAATTTCTTAAAAGAATTTAAATTATTTTCAAAAATATTAATGAATTTTTTTTAACACTTCAATTTTTTTTTCAAAATAATTTTAATAAAATTCTTTGTAGAAATTTCATTAATTTCGATAATTTATCAAAATTCAATTATTTTTAATATCTACTATTTCAATGAAATTTCACAAAAGAATTCAATTAGGTATTTAAAAAGAAATATTATTAAAAAAATCATCACAAGAATTCAATTATTTTCAAAAGAGTAGGTACATAAAATTTTTTGCAGAAATTCAATTATGGTGAAAAGTTTTTAAGAAAATAATCGTCAAAATTTTAATTATCTCTATAAATATTAAAATTTTTCTCAAAAATTTTCAATTATTTTCAAAAATTTTTATTAAATTATTTTTAAGAAATTCAATTTTTTTTAATTCTTCTCCATTCAATGATTTTGAATATTTACTATTTTAATAAAATTTTCCACAAGAAATGAATTATTTAAAAAAATTTTCAATAAAATTTTAAGCAAACCTTCTATATTTATAAATAACAAATATTTCACAGAAATTCAATTATTTACAAATTTTTTATAAATTTCTTTGCAATAATTCCATTATTTTCAAAAATATTCAATTTATGTTTATACAGAGATTCAATTATTTTTATAGATATGTAATAGAATTTTTTTACAAGGATTCAATTATTATTTTCATAAATAATAAAACTCATTGCAGAATTTCAATTATTTTTAATACAATTTTAATCGAATTCTTCGAAAAAATGTAATTATTCTTAAAATTTTATTAAAATTGGTCAAAAGAATTCAATTATTTAAAAATTTTGTTCATAAAATTCTTTATGAACATTCAATTTTGAAAAACAGTCAATTATTTAATAAATTATTTATTTTTGAATTAAAAGTAATTAGGCATTTAAAAAGAAATATTATTAAAAAATTCGTCTCAAGAATTCAATTATTTTCAAAAGTAATAAAATTCTTCGCAGAAATTCAATTATGATCAAATGTTTAAAAAATTTATTGTCAAAATTTCAAATATTTTTATAAATATTAAAATTTTTCTTCAAAATTCAATTATTTTAAAAAATTTTAATAATTATCTTGGCAATATTTCAATTATTTTCAAAAATTTTAATAAAATTCTTGGCAAAATTTCAATTATTTTCAAAAACTTTTCTCAATTTAATCAAATTTTTTACAGAGATTCAATTATTTTCAATACAATTTTAATCTAATTTCTCGAAAAATGAAATTATTCTTAAAAATTTTATTGAAATTCTTCAAAGGAACTTTAATGTTTAATGATATACCTATTTAAAAATCTGTTGATAGAATTCTTTAAAGGAGAGTGCAATTTTAAAAAACATTCAATTCTTCAATAAATTATTTTTTTTGTATTTAAATAATTGAATTGTCGTAAAATTTTCTAATAATAATTGATTCAAATATGAATTTCAGTTAAAATTTTAGATGATAATTGTGTTTTGAAAAGGTTTCAAATTATAATCTTTGAATTTTTGATACTTTTAACTTAAAATTGTGTAGATTTAATTCTTTGTAAAAGTTGCGATGAATTGAATCTTTTTTAAGTTATTTCAAGTTTTTATTTTCTTATTTGATTGAAGAATTTCCGAATAATCGATTAAATTTCATAAAATCGAATTGCAAACAAAAGAATTTGAAAATTTTCACAAAAATGTTTCAAAAATTATTAAAAATGAATGAATAATTAATTTAAAGAAGAATTTTAGTTAAAAATTCTGGAAAACAATAGTTGAATTGAAATGATGAAAGTAATTTTGAAGAAGTTACAGTAACAATATTCCTATAATATAAAATAATGATTTTATCAGTCGGGCAGTTTTATAGCAATTTTTTATAAATTGTTTAATTTTAAAAAGGTTTGAATTAAAAATTTTGTAAAATAAAAATTTTAAAATCTTGGAAAAATTCCGTTTTTTAACCTGGAAAAGTCAGGGAATTTGAAATGAGCAAAAGCGTCGCAACCCTGGATTACATTCCGAAAAATACTTCACGTGGGCAAAAAAATAGAAACCTCAAAGGATAGGGAAGAAGCAAAACTATTTTCTTTTATTTTCAACTTTTGAAAAAAGTATGGCGAACTATATGGAAAGAAGGAAAAATATAATATTTTGAACCTATGGGCAAAGAATGGCAAACCATATGAAGTAGGGCTCGAATTAATTATTTAATATTTGATTTTGATGTGTATTACACCTTTGGGAATAATTTCCTTCTGTACAGTATATATACGAGCGGTTTGAAGAAAATTTGAAGGCGTTCATGAAGATGAGAGAGATTGAACTTTTCACTTTATGGAAGTTCCACGAAGTCGCGATTGATTTCGGGCCTCTAACGAAGAGGAGGAGGAGAAAAGGGGCGCAGAGGCGAAATTATGATCGGGTGTTGAGAGAGAGAGAGAGAGGGTCCATCGTAATAGCGGTCGAATCATTTTGACTGGGTATTTTTCGAAATGACTGGGCTTCGCGGTGCAATGGAATGCTATAGCCAAGCTCCGAATTGCCTGCAGATGCAGTCGTGCAATGGAAAAGGAAAGAAGAGAATGAGGGGAGAGGGGTTTAAGATCGGCAAAGTGAAGAGAAATGTCAGAAGAAGTCTTGTCTTTGTATAAGAATAGTATAAGAGAAGATGAGACAAAAGAAACTAAAATAGTTTTAAAAAAAAGAAGACACCTTTACCTGAAGAGATCATAAAATTGTTCATTCTGCTTTCCATTTCCACAAGGTGCTTCTTTTTTTTACTTTTTTAATCCCTTTTTTCAAATCCAATTATTTCTTCCTGCTGCTTGTTCTTTATTACCCCCCTCTCTCTTTCCCTCTTACTCTCTAAATTTCATACACTTAACATCATGGCTTTTTCACATTTTTCATCCATATGTCCGTCTAGCACGCAAATGCAAACCTCTTTGATTTTCGTGGTTGCAAAATACGTCAAGTTTCGAAAATATCCCTCTCATTTACGTTAAAAGTGATTTGCCTCAGGCAAAATTTACTGGACTCGTCGATTTGCGAACGCGCATCACTAAAGCGTTCCTCTCACACATCGTAATCAGACGCGCATTGCCTGGCTACTCTCACATCACTACAAAACCTACAAAAACATCGGCGTAATTTTATTATCCATTTTTTTCCCCCTACTCTAAATACCCGAAGAATGTGCTCTTCTTAGATAATCATTTGACCGTACCTAAGAGGTGGAAGGGGGAATAGTTTTTAAAAAAGTGGAAGCAGAGAAGAAAAGAGATTTTTGATTAATTAATTTAATGTTCTAAAAAAGAGGTTCCAATACGGAACCTAAAAAAGATCAAAAGTTAAAATTTGAGAAGAGGACCGCGCATACTGTTATTGCAACTTTGAAAATAAATTGAACCATATATAGTGCCCCTTATGCAATCATTCAATTTTCAAAATTTTAACGCAATTCTTTAATAAAAAAAATTCAACTAATTTTAAATAGGAAAACTCTTCGCTGAAATTTAATTATATTTAGAAATTTTTATAAAATTCATTGTAAAATTCAATTATTTTTAATAAATAATAGTATTCATCACAAGAATTGAATTATTTTGAAAATAATTGAAAAATAAAATAATAAAATTCAATTATTTTGAAATTTATAAAATTCTTCGGAGAAATTCAATTATTTTCAAAAAATCTAAAAAAAAATTTTCAACATTTCAATTATTTTTATAAATGAATAGCAAAATTCATCGATAAAATTCAATTATTTTCAGGAATTTTAATAAAATTCATTGTAAAATTCAATTATTTTTGATAAATAATAGTATTCATCACGAGAATTCAATTATTTTGAAAATAATTAAAAAATAAAATAATAAAATTTAATTATTTTTAGAAGTAATAAAATTATTCACAAAAATTCAATTATTTTGACAAAATCTAAAAAAAATTGTCGACAGTTCAATTATTATCTTTATAAATGAAAAGCAAAATTCTTCCATAAAATTCAATTATTTTTGATAAATAATAATATTCATAACAAGAATTAAATTATTTTGAAAATAATTGAAAAATAAAATAATAATATTCAATTATTTTCAAATAATCTAAAAAAAATTGTCAAGATTCCAATTATCCTTATAAATAAAAAGCAAAATTCTTCAATAAAATTCAATTATTTTCAGGAATATTTTATATTATATTATAAATATATATTATATTATAAATAGTATTCATCACAAGAATTCAATTATTTTTGAAAATTTTTTTTAATTCAATGATTTTCAATATTCTACGATTTTGATAAAATTTTTCCAAAAGAATATTTATACTAATTTTGAATTTTCTTTCTGTTCCAGGTATGTTCTTTTTGGATAATTAAACTGGGAAGTTACTGTGAGTATAAAAATTGGTTGAAATATTATTCAGGGTTGCCACAGGTCAAGGAATTCAGGAAAATACCAGAAATTTTTCTTGAAAGTACTGGAAAAAATTAAATGTTTAGAATTTATATGAAAATTCTTTTCAGAATTTCAATTATTTTCAAAATTTTTTTTAAAAACTCTCGTAAACATTTCAATTATTTTTATAAGTAGCAAAATTCTTTGCCGAAATTCAATTATATTTTCAAAATTAAGAAAATTCTTCGCAGAAATTCAATTATTTTCAAAAAATATTAAAAAATCGTCAACATTTCAAATATTATTATAAATAAATAGCAAAATTCTTCCACAAAATTCAATTATTTTTAGGAATTTGAATTAAATTCATTGCAAAATTAAATTTTTTTCAGGAATTTTATAGTAAAATTCATGGTAAAATTCAATTATTTTCATAAATAATAGTATTTATCACAATAATTCAATTATTTTCATAAATAATAGAACTCATTGCAGAATTTCAATTATTTTTAAATTTTTAATACAATTTTAATCGAAATTTTTGAAAAATGAAATTATTCTTAAAAATTTTATTAAAACTCGTCGAAAGAATTCAATTTTAAGAAATATTCAATTATTCAATAAATTATCTATGTTTGAATTTAAATAATTGAATTCTCGTAGAATTTTCTAATAAAAATAATTGATTTAAAAATGAAATTCAGTTAAAGTTTTGGATAATAATTGAATTTTGGAGAATTTACTAATAATTCCAATTTTTCAAAATAATTAAATTTTCTAAAGGTTTCAAATTAAAATCTTTGAAACTCGAAATTTTTCATACTTTTAATTAAAAATTCTTTGCAACTAATTTTCTTCAAAAAGCTTAATCGAAATTTTTTTAAAATTATTTCAAGTTTTTATTATCTATAATAATGTATATTTAAATTGAAGAATTTCGAATTGAAATTTTACTTAAAATTGAATTGTAAACATTTTTTAAAACTGTTAAGACGAAATTTTTCAAATACCTATTATTAAAAATAATTGATTTAAAGAAGAATTTTATTTTAAAAATTCTAGAAAATATCAATTGAATTGAAATGATTAAAAATAATTTTGAAGGAGTTGCAGTAATAATATTCTTGAAATATAAAATAATGATTTTATCACCCGATCATCTTTAATTATTATAAAACATGAAGAAATTGATCACTCCGAGTCTTAGACTCAGAGTGATCTATTTCTTCATGTTTTGCAATAATTTTTGATCAGTTATTGAATTTGAATGTTTTGAAGAATTTTAATTTCTACGGAAGGATAATAATGATTAAATATTTATTTAAAAATGGGAAAAACAAAATTAAATTTTTGTGATGTAAGCTAAAGATGGCAAAATAAAAATATTTCTATTTCCAAAAATTGATTTCGTCATGGGAATTGAATACTCAGAAAGTAGTGGTATTTCAGAAAGAAAAATAGGAACAAAGGTAGTAAAACTAACGCAATAAAATGAAAGTCGAAATGATTGCGTATATATATAGATATATATTTCTTTTTTTTTTTTTTTTGCCTGAAGGATGATATTTCCTTTGTCCTGGGCACCTACACCACGATTATCTATTCCCAATTCCCTTTGCTGCGACCTATGTAATTTTCGACCGTGTCATTTTGTAAAAAAAAGGAAAACAATTCTCGAGTACCGGTCAAAAATTTATCTTTCACTATGGTATTCTTCTTTCTTCTACTCTGCTCCTTTTTGAGTAAGCACGTCTTTTTTTTCTTTTGCTTTATTATAGGGAAGCACACACAAAAATCTCTTGCGTGTCTCTCCGATTCCGAAAGAGACGGCCCCAGTGATTTGGGGGAATATTCGGAGCATTGCATTGCTACGCGGAGATCTTATTTCCTCGGGGCTAGACGCCTTTCTGATAATTCTCGTGGTTTATTCTTCTTCCTCTTTCCTTTTTTTAGAGAACACAACCAATATACTGTTTCTTTTGGTTATGCTTTTTGTTGTTTTTGATTTTTTGTTTCGTCGATTTCGGTGTCTAGGAGTTTTTGAAGGGCGCTAATGCCAGTAGGGCACTAACATATATAGATATATTAGGAACGTGGGCGTCTGTTTTTTTAAGCCGCCTCGATATTTGGTAATTGTATAGAGGGCGACTCACTCAAAAAAAAAAAAAACATGTAACGACATTTCCAAGCACGCAATCTATATTAGTCTATAGTTGAAATTTTTTTCTGACTCTATGTTCCTTTGTGATTTGCATAAATTTTTGAAATTTCTCGCTAATTTTCTTTTGAGAAAAGATATTAATTAACGAAATTTAAAATAGTTCTCTGTTTAAGAAATAAAAAATTTTTTTTTATGCAAAAATACTGATAGCGAAAAGCTTTTAAACTGATGAAAGGGAAATTATACGAATACTAATGTTCTTCATGAATAATGAAAGTTAATTTCTACCTAACAAGATTTCAAAAGATGATGTCAACAAAAACGATGAGAAAATGGCGAAATTTGAATTTTTAACAAGCGACGTCATTCTTAATGAGTTGGGCTCGTAATATGGACACATTTTTATTATATAAATGTATGAGTTTAAGTTTGTATATGCGTATGAATACAGTGAAAAGGAGTCGACGTTCACACTGTTCGAACTTGTCGTTTTATGATTATTAAAAATGACGGAAATATTTTCGATGGATATTATGCATAATAGGGATCGAAACGTCACAACATCGATCGAGCGAAAGAACGACCTGGAACATTGACCATAGTAGTGACGTATTCAAAACGTATACAGAATACCTCACAGAACGAGATGCGAGGCGCGAATGTAAATCACAACGTGTTATGCCGAAACCATCATTTGCCGTCTACGCTTTCATGCACACTGAATAAACGGACCATTCGCTGATATACTCCAAAAATCGGTTTATTTTTCCGTATTTTTTTTTCTACTTCTCATTTATTTTATGTTTCATTATAGTCAGGTTTCTTTTGTTTCCCCTTTTTATTTTCTTCTTCTCGTTCGCCTTTTTCTCTTGTTTTTTTATTTAATTCGTGATTTTTTACTTTACTTTCCAAAATTATGCTAAATTTCGTACAAAAATTAAAGACATTCTTTTAGATTTTTTGTGTAACTGGCTTATTCGAGATGTGAGCTGAGAGCCTCTGCTAATTTTTATTCAAATTTGGTAAACAAAAATTTAGATTCCTGCATTACCGACAGTGGTAATTTTTTTTTTGTCAAAAAAATTTAGATTCCTGAATTATCGACAGTGGTAATTCTTTTCTCTTCTTATTTACTTCAAGTTTTATTACATTCTTATTGTAATTATGTCTTATTATCTTATTGTTTTATTGCTTTTGTTTCCCTTTGCATTTTTCTCTTTTCGTTCGCCTTTTTCTCTTGGCTTTTGATTTCATTCGTGTTTTCTTTACTTTCACGAAGAAAAAAGAAAAATCATATTTACCATGAGGAGTGTCAAGCTTGAAAAAGTTGACACTTTTCTGTTTAGAACTTAATCTGAGGAGTGTAAAATTTACATTCCTCATAATAAGTTTACTTATCATTAATTTTTCATTTTTCGCCGTGAATTATTTTCCAAAATTAGACTAAATTTCGCACAAAAACTAAAGACATTCTTTCAGATTTTTTGTGTAACTGGTTTATTCGAAATGTAAGCTGAGTGCCTCTAATATTTTTTATTTAATTTGGGGAAAAAAATTTAGATTCCTGAATTACCGACAGAGGTAATATTTTTCTCTTCTTTTTATTTACTTAAGTTTCATTACAGTCAAGTTTCTATCGTTTCCCCTTTTCATTTTCTTCTTCTCGTTCGCCCTTTTCTCTTGTTTTTTATTTGATTCGTGTTTTCTTTACTTTATTTTCCAAAATTATGCTAAATTTCGCACAAAAATTGAAGATATTCTTTCAGATTTTTTGAGTAACTGGCTTGTTCGAGATGTAAGCTGAGTGCCTCTGCTATTTTTTTCCCAATTGGGTAAAAATTTATCAGATTCCTGAATTACCGACAGTGGTAATTTTTTGCTCTTCTTCTTCTTTTTATTTACATCAAGTTTCATTACAGTCAGGTTTCTTTTGTTTCCCCTTTTCATTTTCTTCTCCTCGTTCGCCTTTTTCTCTTGTTTTTTGATTTGATTCTTGTACTTTTTACTTTATTTTCCAAAATTATGCTAAATTTCGCACAAAAATTCAAGACATTCGTTCAGATTTTTTGTGTAACTGGCTTATTCGAGATGTAAGCTGATTGCCTCTACTATTTTTTATTCAAATTTGGTAAAAAAAATTAGATTCCTGAATTACCGACAGTGGTAATTTGTTTGTTATTGGTACAACTGTCGGTAAATTAGTTTACTAGTGTCAAGTAATGAGTTTTAAGTTCTCTTTTCAGAAAAAATAGTATCAAAAATTTGTTTTTAAATTACCGACAGTTGTAGTTTGTTGTTATTGGTACAACAGTCGAAAAATTAATTGCTATTTAGTTAAAAAAATCCTATTTTATAGTTTTAGTTTTTTTGTTAATTTTTTTAAATTGAAAATTTTTTTTTTTTTTATTTTGACTGTTTTGTATGTAAAAGTATCAATAAGAAATGTTTTGGGAAGTGAAAAGAATTCATTTTTTTATAATTCTATTATGAAGTGTCGAAATTTCACAGTCTATGATTAGAATTATGATTAATTGAAAACATTCTCTTGTGCTACACCTACAGATTTAAAAACATTCACAATTCTAAACACATCGCGTTTATATTCTTTCATCTCAGGTAATACAATTCTTCGAGGTCATTCAACCTTGTCACGCGCATAGAAATGTATTTTTTTTTCTTCTCAAAACATAAATCTCTCCTCTGTCTATATTTTTTTTCCAAATAGGAAAAAAAAATCATGAAGAGGAATTTGTATTTTAATCTTTCTTTTTTTTTTGTCGCAAATATTTGAAATTTGTGACAAAAGTCGTTTTTAAGGCGCGTGTGCCTTGAATGCATGAGTGCATGTAAGGTTTACAGTGTGCAGGCGACTTAGCGCCAGTGACACCAAGTGCTGTGTACAAACAAACTACGCTTATTTGTTTGCGAAAATAAACGAGACCTGACAAAACTCTTCCTCGTTCTTTTTCACCTTTTCTTTCGTCTTCTTTTTCGTTTTGTTTTCTTATTTTGCGAAATTCTTTTTTCGCTAATTTTCTGTTTCTTGTTTTTTCCACACACATATTCCGCGCTGTTTCTTTTCTGTCAGCGGAATAAACTCGAGGCGAGAGAAAGAAAGATAAAAGTTAAGTTTGCGAGGCAGTGCAAGAAAGAAACAAATGATACGGTTGGATTCAGGCACTCTCACGACGAAGAGAAATAGGTTCGTGCAATTCTTTTGCCCCCCTTTGGAATTCACTTATTCGCCGAATGCATAATTAAAAGTCAGCTTCAAGCGATTCGTACAATGTGTATACAAAGTGCGCATATAAAATGTTCCAAAGTTCAAAGTCGGTTTCTGGAAAAAAGGGGAATTCCTTTTTTTTTCTTTTTTTTTTGGTATATTATGTAATTCTTGTTAATTTCACAAATTTTGTGTTATGAATTTTCAATACTTATACTTTTGTAATTTTACTCCTTTTTTTCGAAATGAATACAGAAGAAAGGCGAAAAAAAGATTCGACGTTAAGGGGCGGTAATTGTATTTTATTTTTAAAAAAAATGAATTTTTGTTGTCGCTATTTTTTAACCATGTGATTCGCTCATTAGCAATAATACTTTGCCGTATATTAAATACAAAACATCGAGTTTGAAAGATATTTTGTTAAACTTAGCTCATGGGTGAAATTATTGAAAACACATTTCTATATGATTGTAAAGAAGAGACCAGAAGTGACGAGGGAAAAATAATAAAAAGAACAAGAGATCTATTCAGTAAAAAACAATAAATGTCAAGAAAAGACAAATATACTCATTGAGCGGAGGATAATAAATTATTCATCGCGAAAGACTGACAGCTAACGCAAGCTATCGAGTACATCACTATCTTGTTCTGTAAATGCAATGGTGGCGCGCAATTTCTAAAGATGTTGCCAAACAGCTTTACTAGTCATCGCCTTCCCTATTTGGATTTTTGATTTATTTCCAATTTTAAAGCACAAGAATCCTTTTTTCTTCTTTTAATTCGTAAACACGAACACTGACAAAATATTCAAAAATAAATTAATAAAAAAAATAAAATTTTGTTTGCCCAGGGGGCCTTATTTTAGTTTCGCTCCTTAACAAACATGGCGACTGTCTTTTCGATCAGCTGATCGTTTTTCCCACTTCGACTATAAAATTCGTTTCTAAATCGATACAATTAAATTCAAGGAAAGAAAATAACTAAAATAAGGGGAATTGAATAAAATGAATAATGAAATAAATAAAATAAATAAAGTAAATTCAACTATATACCAAATTCGTCTTCACATGGTAAATAAATACCAGAGGAGATTTTCGAGCGAAAAAGAAATAAAATAACAGGGTGTATATGATCGCACTTTGGCGAATGTCTCGAGAGCTTCTAGTCATAGAATGTGCGACGTCCCCAAAGGCTGAAAATGGTCCTTAACGTGCTCTTAAGTTAGCCTGTCTTCATCTCTTCCCTTCTCTCTCCTCCATTCACGCATCACAGTATTTGCCTTCTCTCTTTCTCCCATGCTCGCGAAGAGTTATGCACCTCAGGTGCATAGGGTTCTGGGTAAACCGGAATGCAGATAACTACAGACTACGCGTCTCATGCTTTCGTTTGTACTATTTTTCGATCGGACATTGCCATTTATATACCGGCCTGCCGACTTTCAAGAAAAATTCACTTTCTACACCTCAAAAAAAAAAACCCTTAATCCATTTTCTTCTTTTTTCTCTTCAAATAAAAAGACTAAAAAAAAAGTATTTCAACTTTTAAATTCTTATAAAAAGAAAAAGAAATTTTGCATTTGTGGGAAATTGTTCAAAATAAAGAATAAGTAAGTAGTAATAAAATTTTAAATCTTTCTGTTCGGTACTTGAGAATTACGAGTTCCAGACAAATTTTAATGAAATTGATAAAAAAAACTAATTGATTTTTGGAAATATTGGATTTGAGTATAGGTCATCTGGTGAAGAGTTAGTTCCCTGAGGCGCAAGAAGATAAACTCGTCGTTTATATGCTGCAACACGTATAGTTAAACAGAAGAAAGAAAGAGTTGCGCCTCGTTACAGGATATAATAATCATAACACTTGGAAAATTTTGCTCGACATTCCTGAACTCTCGTTAACGCCTGTATATAGTCACGCTGGGTGAAAAGCTAACCTGAGCTTCCTACTATCTTTAAAGTTATGGTAAAATCACGCTCTACCTCCCAGAGTTAACAAACCATGTCAGAGACGATTAATAAAAAATTCACAGCGATAAATAAAAGGAAGATGTTAAAAATGGCCAAGGACAAAAAATATTTTAAACCCCTAAAATATCCATTTATTTTGACCGCATGACCAAAATTTATCTATAGTCGTGTCCAACGACAAAAGTGGTTTAAATCCTGAAAATTTTATGTCAATGACAAATGTCATTTGTCCGAACTGTCATTTTAACGAATTGCATTTATCCGAACTGTTATTTTAACGAAATGTCACTTTTGCGAATCGCCTATTTTACGAATTGTCACTTTTGCGAAAAGTCATTTTTCCGAAATATCATTTTTATGAATTTTTATTTTTACGAATTGTTATTGTTCTGAAATATCATTTTTTTGAATTGTCATTTTTACGAAATGTCACTTTTGTAAATCGCTATTTTCACGAATTGTCACTTTTGCAAATTGTCATTTATGCGAACTGACATTTTTTTGAATTGTCATTTTTACAAAATGCCATTTTTGCGAATCGACGCATTTATGCGAACTGCCATTTATTCGAATTGTTATTTTTGCGAAATGTCATTTATGTGAACTGGCATTTTTTCGAATTGTTATTTTAATCGCTATTAGTCCGAAATGACATTTTTTCGAATTGTCAGTTCGCATAAATGACTTTTCCCGCAAGTGACAAAATTCGTAAAAAATGACGATTCGCAAAAATGACATTTCGTAAAATTGACAATTCGAAAAAATGTCAGTTCACATAAATGACAATTCGAAAAAATAACTTTTCGAAAAAGTGACAATTCGTCAAAATGGCAATTCACAAAAGTGACATTTCGTAAAAAAGACAATTCGCAAAAGTGACATTTCGTTAAAATAACAGTTCGGATAAATGGAATTCGGTAAAATGCCATTTGGGGAATAATCATGTGCCTCGTTATTGATGTTTTTGAATAATTTTCCAATTAAGGAAATTCGTAAATAAATTGTAATAGAACATTTTTTTGAGTATCTAGTCATTTTTAGAGTGAATCAGAATATTCTTTAGGGTTAGGGAAAAGTTAAAATTTTGTCTGGAAATCAGGGAAAAGTCAGGAAAGAATAAAATTAAATTTTTGTGGCATCCCTGAAATAGAAAAAATTTAATTTTTCTTCTCCCATGCTTTGCAAAACTTTCCCCATTGCTTGCTGGTTTTTACCTCCATTCTTTAACCACAGGATTCGTTCATTAACAATACTTTGCCATTTTTTCGCCTTTCTTTGCCATTTTTTGAAACTTAGTGCCATTTTTCGCCGTTCTTTGCCATTTTTTAGCAATAGTTCCAATTCCACGCGAGAAGAGTTGAACTGATTGTTTTCATTGAAATGGTAAGAAAAATGTAGATGGTATAATAATCTGAATGGCATTCTGGTTGGGCCGCCTGCGACGGCTGGTCGCAATTATCGATACGATCGCGTCGCGTTGTGGAGTCCCTTCTCGTTTAACCGACGACAGAGAGGAACGGGGTCGATATCGTCCCCAGAAAATCACGACACTCAACGTCCCTAAACCTTTCGAGTGTATAACAAACATGTGCTGACTTTTCGGTCCGCAATCCAATTTGAAATACGGGAATGAGACAACCGATCTTTCTCTCTCTCTCTCTTTTTCTTCACAGGGGCCTATTCTTTATACAAGTCCCGAAAAGTAAATCTGATTCTAATGTCATTCGTATTCGTTTGGCGTTACACGGACGTTGCGGTGAGGATATACGTTGATTTGCTGGTCCCTCTCTCTTTCTACCCGAAAAGAAACGAGTTTCCGGTGAGAGAGAAAGAGAGAGAGAGAGCAAAAATTCTCTCCGCCCGCGAGAGAAATGTCTTTTCCGGACCGGTTTTATATATATATATGTATATACGAAAGAGAGACATGTTCGTAAACGTATTGCTTACATGGTTTGTTTATCGAGAAGCGATGCACTAGGGGTCACGGATCTCCAAGGACTTCTCTCGCCTGTCAAGACATTAAGATGGATGGTAGAGACGAGTCATTATCGCACTCTTAATGGCTACCCTCCCTCAGTTCTTTTACGCCTCTCTGACGTAATCCCATTATATACCCACGATTCTAGTATTCGTCGGGAGGAATTTGTTTTATCAAGAAGTGGGATTTTTTAACTGCCATCAGATAATTGCTAATGGTTTTTGATAATAATTCAACTGTTTAGTATGCATAGAAAAATTGTCACATGTTCACAAAAAACAGAGAAGAAGAAGAGGAATGTGAGACCTACTAAATCTTGTAACAGAGACTTTTTTTTCTTTTTGGTAACATAAAAAAAGTGCCATGTATCAAAGATGAAAGTATGTTGACATTCGACATGCAAATGACATTCGAGGTTGAAATTTATTGTCCCGAGAAAACATTGTCGTTAGTTAATTATTAATATATCTTCTAATGGTATTCTAAATACCAAACGTATTTTGAATTTAGAAATTTGTGATGTTAAATTCTTGTTTGATAATATTTTTTGTCTTTATATTTTTACTGGCTTCGTACTTATCTTAAAATTTGCTATTTAATATACTTTTTTTAGATTTATTTTTTAGATTCGTGACTACTTTTTTCTATACACGGAGAGAGTTTAGTTAATTTATATTTAGTTAATTTTGTAAAAGTATTTTACAAATTTCGATACATTTTTTAAATTAATTATTGAGTGTGAAGCCTGAAGTATGGAAGAATTTGAGCAATTTTGTTATAGTCAGGTGCATAGTGTTTGATGTGGCAAACGAGTATGCTGATGCAATTAGTAGTGCTTGCATCTATCTTGTCCGAATGTAATCTAAAGTTGCGAGAAGTGGAGAAAGAGTGGGGGGCGTGTGTGCTTATTAATGTATGCCAACCAAGCGTGTCTGTCATGTTCCATAGGTAGGAAGGTTGGGTGGGTAGGTTGCAGTTCATATAAGTTGTAACTATAGTCGTCGTTGTCGTCGCGCAAGGTAGTAGCAGTTGGCTCGATTTGTTTGCAACTCTTTCACTCTTCCTCTTTTTCTCTCTCTTATTCTCTAGTGCAAGGACTATGTTTTGATCTGTTTTAATTAGAGCAAGTTCGTGTTTACACAAAGCCCAGCTTGCAGAGCGAGAAAAACTGGTGCAATTACAATCAACTCGCTCTCTTCTCTTCTCTAGTTCTAATTTACTCTTTACGATGATTCTCTTTTTATTCTCTAACAATTTTTCTTTTCATTCTTGGATCTTTCTTCATTCTTTGATCTTTCTTCACTCATCGATCTTTCTTCACTTTTTGATCTTTCTTCACTCTTTGATCATTCTTCACTTTTCGATCTTTCATCACACTTCGATCTTTCTTCAGTCTTTGATCTTTCTTCACTCTTTGATATTTCTTCACTTTTCGAACTTTCTTCACTCTTCGATCTTTCTTCACTCTTTGAACTTTTTTCACTCTTTAATCTTTCTTCACTCTTTGAACTTTCTTCACTCTTTAATCTTTCTTCATTCTTCGATCTTTCTTCACTTTTTCATCTTTCTTCACTCTTTAATCTTTCTTCACTCTTTAATCTTTCTTCACTCTTCGATCTTTCTTCACTCTTTGAACTTTCTTCACTCTTTAATCTTTCTTCATTCTTCGATCTTTCTTCACTCTTTAATCTTTCTTCACTTTTTAATCTTTTTTCACTCTTCGATCTTTCTTCACTCTTTGAACTTTCTTCACTCTTTGAACTTTCTTCACTCTTTAATCTTTCTTCACTCTTCGATCTTTCTTCACTTTTCCATCTTTCTTCATTCTTTAATCTTTCTTCACTCTTTCATCTTTCTTCATTCTTTGATTTTTCTTCACTCTTCGATCTTTCTTCACTCTTTAATCTTTCTTCACTCTTTCTTCACTCTTCGATCTTTCTTCACTCTTTTTAAGCTTCATTTTTGATAATGATCTTCACTGATGGAAGAAATCTTTCATCAGTGAAGTTCATTATCAAAAATGAAGCAAAAAAGGGTGAAGAAAGATCAAAGATCAGTTTCTTCCATCAGTGAAGATTTCTTCTATCAGTGAAGGTAATAAATTGCAGAAAATATTTTTTAGAGAGCCCCTGGCAAACAAAAAGGATAAATAGGAAAAAAAAACAATTAAAAACCTTTTTAATTGCATATAATTCTGAAAATTGCTGAATATTTCTGTTTATGAAAGAGTCGTGTGAGAAATTCGAGGCGAGTTCCTAAAAGCCAGCAGCAGAAACAGCAATCGGTGCGAAGGGAGTCGACGCGTTTTTACCAACACGTTCCACGGATATTTTGTCGCCTCACCCCGAAATATCTTCGTTCCGCTCATTCGTAATCGTTATATACTTGACCGGTTGGTGTATAGAGGTAAGATTATTGTCGCGCCATTTTAACGAGCGCCTGCCGATCCGAATTCGATAAACACTTTAATTGCTAAATTATTACCAGGACAATTAAAAGAGAAAAAAATTTTTTTTTTTTTAAACCCCAGGGGGAAATTACTCTTGGCTCATTCCTGAAAATATGGCCGCCGTCTTCCTGATCAGCTGATTCCCTAACTTCGATATTTTTTTTCTATTTATATAATAGTAATTTATAATTAAAAATTACATATTTAAAAGAAAAAAAATGTTGCCAGGGTAAAATTAATAGCTCAGCGGAAATTGAGAAAATATTTCTGATGGAAATTCTTGAAATCAATCGGGGCCCCTTCATAGATCGCTATTAACTCTGGTGAATAGCCGTGTCTTGGCGCTGAAAGCAAATTGCATGCGCATAAGGAGATATACGTGAGAGAGCCTTTTACAGGGAAAACCGAATGTTAGACGATCTATCAATCGCGTCTCTTTTCTTTCTTTCATATTTATCTCTCCTTTCTCTTTCTAGGCGTTACAAGTTATTACTTGAGAAAAATGCATGTAACCGCGATAGCTTCTCACCGCAGGGGGGCACCAAAGACCCCACAGTTGTTCATTCTCTCCTCTCCCCGTATCCGTTTTCCTTCTTTATTCGTCCTTGCATATCCGCAAATCATTCTTTTTTTGTTTTTAATATAAAGTCAATTTTTTTCTCAATTCTTTGTTCACTGTATATATACAGGGTTGCCACAAAAAATTAATTTTGTTCTTCCCTGACTTTTTTCTGATATTCGGACGAAATTTTGCCTTTACCCTGATTGTAAAGAATATTCTTATTCACTCTTATAAAAATAATTAGATAGTAAAAAAATGCTCTGTTACAATTATTAACGAATATCTTTAAAATTATTCAAAAACACCAATAACTTCATTTTTAAATAAATATTAAATCGCATTATTATCCTTTCGTAGAAATTAAAATCCTTCAAAACATTAAAATTCAAACCTTTTGAAATTCAATAACTGATAAAAATATTATTGCAAAACATGAAGAAATGGATCACTCCGAGTCTTCGACTCGGAGTACTCGATTTCTTCATGTTTTACAATAAACTAAAGATGACCGAGTGATAAAATGATTACTTTATATTATAAGAATATTATTACAGTAACTCCTTCAAAATTATTTTCATCATTTCAATTCAATTATTATTTTTTACAATTTTTGAATAAAATTCTTCTGTAAATCAATTATTTTTAATAATTTTTGAAAAAGTTCTTCTTAAGGATTTTTAAATCCATTTGTTTACATTTCAATTTTACGTGAAATTTCGATGGAAATTCTTCAATTAAATATATATTAGAAAATAAAAACTTAAAGTAAGTTAAAAAAATTTCGATTAAGCTTTTTTAAGAAAATTAATTGCTCAGAATTTTTAATTAAAAGTATAAAAAATTCAGATTTTCAAAGATTTTAATTTGAAACCTTTACAAAATTCATTCTAAGGAATTCGAATAAAATTGTAATAAAAATAATTGAAATTCTGCAATGAGTTTTATTATTAAAAAAATTTGAAACAATTGATTTTTTACGAAAAAATTTATTAAAATTCTATTTTTAATAATTGAATTCCTGTGAAAATTTTTCATTTTTTTGAAAAATTATTGAATATTTGTTTCGAATATTATCAAAATTTTTGTTTAATATTTAAATTATTTTGGGAAATTTTATTAAAATCGTTGAATATTAAAAATCATTGAATTAAGAAACATTTTTGAAAATAATTGAATTTTATTATTATTTTTTAAAAAATTTTTTTTGAAAATAATTGAATTCTTATGATTAATACTGTTTATTTATAAAAATATAATTGAATTTGCAATGAATTTTATTAAAATTTCTAAAAATAATTGAATTTGCAAATGAATTTTATTAACATTCCTAAAAATAATTGAATTTGCGATGAATTTTATTAAAATTTCTGAAAATAATTGAATTTCAATGAATTTTATTAAAATTCTTGAAAATAAAAAAATCGAAATTGCATTTCGGCGAAGAATTTTTCTATTTCTTTATAAAGATAATTGAAATATGCCGACAATTTTTTTTTAGATTTTTAGAAAATAATTGAATTTCTGCGAAGAATTTTATTAATTTTTAAAATAATTGAATTTTTGCGATAAATATTATTATTTATAAAAATAATTAAATTTTGCAATGGATTTTATAAAAAAACAGGTTCAGAAATTTGATTTTTTTCAAAAAATTTCAGGCAAACTCTATACTTTAAATAATTAAATTCCTTTGAAATTTTTATTTTTTTTAAAAATTAATTGAATATTCGCCTGGAATATTATCAAAATTTATGTTTAATAATTGAATTCTTTTGGTAAATTTTATGAAAATCGTAGAATATTGAAAATCATTGAAATTAAGAAAACTTCTTGAAAATAATTAAAATTTTCTAAAATAATTGAATTCTTGTGATGAATATTGTTATTCATGAAAATAATTAAATTTTGCAATGAATTTTATAAAAAAATGGTTCAGACAAATGATTTTTTTCAAAAAAATTTTTGCAAATTCTAATTCAAATAATTGAATTCCTGGGAAATTTTTATTTTTTTGGAAAATAATTGAATATTTATCTGGAATATTATCAAAATTCTTGAAAATAATTTAATTACGGCGAAGAATTTTACTATTTAGAAAGATAATTGAAATGTTGGCAAGAATTTTTTATAAAATTTTTGAAAATAATTGAAATTTTGCCATGAATTTTATTATTATTTTATTTTTCAATTATTTTGAAAATATTTGAATTCTTGAGATGAATGGTGTTATTTATGAAAATAATTGAATTTTGCAATGAATTTTATAGAAATTCCTGAATATAATTGAATTTCGACGAAGAATTTTGCTATTTTTAAAGATAATTAAAATGTTCATGGGAATTTCGAAAAAAAATTTTGAAAATAATTGAATTTCTAGAAAGAATTCTAAAAATTATTAAGATAGTTGAATACTTTCAAAGAATGGCGTTAGAATTTTAAAAATTGAAACTATAATTTCAACAGAATTGAAATAAAAATTTTTTAAAAAAATACTGCATTAAATGATTGATAAGTCATTACTTATCAATCATTTAATGAAGTATTTTTAGGTCAGTTTAGGTCACTTTAGGTCAGTTCTTCATTAGAATTAAGTTTTTTAAAATAAATTATTGTCAGAAGTAGAAAAAATTGAAGGTTTTTTTAGAATTCGTGGTAATTTATTAAATGAGGCAAACAAAAATTCAGAATTTTCTTATTAAATTTTTTTAATTTTTTCCAGTACTTTTAATAAAAATTCCTGTCTTTACCCTGAATTCCCTGACCTGTGGCAATGTATAGTTTTTTTGCTCCCCTATTTTTAAATCGTCGAATTCAAATATAATAACGAAAATGCGGTTAGCCAATGATGAAGAGCGGAGCAGCAACCACATGAAATGTTGAAGTGATAGAGCTTGATTTATTGGTTGGTCGCAATTTTTATATCTCTCGGAACTTTAAAAGTTTTGTTGTTACGAGCCAAGAGGTAATATACTAAAGTACGCACACTTACCGCAACAAAATGTTTACAGAGGAGAAACCAAAAGTTAATTTGACCATTATTGCAGAAAAGAAGTCGTAAAAGCATCCCCTAATATCTGGTTATTTGTTTGGGTTTATAATGATAAAAAAAATGAATTTTATTTTTTTCCTCATGTAAAGTTTTGAAGAGAGTGAGGGAGAGAAAAATTGCGTTTATTGTTTCACATAAAGGTGCATAAATTGGATGGCGCATCTCATTCTTTCTGTCATCGAGCGCAGTAGGATATTACGCGCAGACAGAAGCAAAACCTTTGGCGGCGGAGTCGAGCCCCGATTCAATTAATATTCAAGATAAAATGCGACGCTTGAAATTTACAGCAATTATATATACGTGAGAGCATATGCCGAGGGGCTCTCTCTCTCTCTCTTTCTCTCTTTGGATGTGGGTACGAATGCGCGGCGTAAGAAAAGACTTAGAGGGACGTGCGAGAGAACGCGCCTGAGACAACGATAAATCCTCTTTAACGACGAATAAATGTCGCAGGTATCAAACCAAGAAAAATATAGTCACAACGCAAGTCTAATAGCTTTCATTTGCCTCTAAATGAAAATAGTTTTCAAAGTGAGAAAATAGAAAGAAAAGAAAATTTATAATATTTGCGGAATTTTTGATGTTAATGGAACTATCAAAGAACATATCGAAAAAAAATAAGAGAATAACCAAAGTGGAAAATGTTGAGAAGCTGCTAACGTAAACTGTGTGTGGTTGTGCTCATTGTTGAGCGGCGAGAAACAATCCTTCGCTTGAGGGAGCCACTTAGAATCGTATAACGTAATCGCGCTAAATTGTCCGTGCGGTACAAGAGATGTGCCTCGCGCCTCCAGCTTTTAAAAAGACTTTACTCGTTTCCTTTTGCCGCCTATATGGATCGTCAAAAACCGTTTGTAATGTAGAAGAGACTATTTAGCTGCTCGAGAGTTTGATTTCACGATTAGAGGGAAAAATTACTTGTGTGCGTTGTTTCGTGTCCGCAACCATGCGGCACACAAACCTGACGATTTGCCTCTTCATCTTATTCAAAAAAAAAAAAAACACCAACATTTATATATGATGAAACGCCTCATCTGTAATTGCCCACCTCAAGGCAATATCTCGAACCTCGATTATTGACCTCGATTTCACATTTTTTTTTTCGCTATTTATACCGGAAGGGATTTCTATTTTGTTTTTGAAAAGTTCAAAACTAGGGTCAGTCCAAAGGTGATAGTTTTTTTATTGTCAACAAAAAATCAATTTTTGTCTCAACTTTTTAATAATTAAACTTATTTTTTAAATGACGAATGCGTCATTTTAAAATTAAGTTTAATTATTAAAAAGTTGAGAGTCATTTTTAACACCTATAGCAGTTTTCATGTATCCCAAAAATTGGAATCCAAAAAATCCTTAAATCTGAAGAAGCAGACTGATAATCAGTCTCTTTGAATCACCCTAAAGTTTTTGTGTCAATAATAAGAGATCGAAATAATTCCAATTCCCGGAGAAAGGTACATTGGAATGCAACAACGGAACAAGTGAGGGGGTTGAATTTATTATCGAGCATGTTAACAAAGACACTCGCGATGACTGTGCGATCTTCGAGACACGGTAGAGGCGTTTCTATGTTGTTACGTTACTGTATAAATTAATTCCACCGAATAACGTTTTCCATTGAATAAAGAGAATATTTATAAATAAAAATACCACTGTAAAATTTTTTTTTTGAATAATTAACTATATTAATCTCCATATTCTCTTTCATTCATAGAAAATATAACAATTTTATGCATAATTTTTTTATTTCTCAACAACAATATATTGTTTACAAACTTATTTTTTTATTTTCGGAAAAAATTACATATTCCCGCTTCTTAATAATTTTATATAGAAAATTTTCAATTTTCATTAAGGAAATAATTTGCAATCAATTCTATTTTTTAATTTCAATTGTTTTAATGAAATTAAAAGTTTTTTTAAAAAATAAATTTCCATAAAATTTTTCAGAAAAAATTCAATTATTTACAAAAATTTTAATAAAAATTCTGTGCAAGAATTCAATAATTTTTACAAATAATAAAATTTTTTACATGAATTCAATTATTTAAAAAAAAAATACAAATTGGTTGTGTAAGAATTCAATTATTTTCATAAATAATATAATTTTTCACAAGATTTCAATTATTTAAAAAAAATTTAATAAAATTCGATCCAAAAATTCAATGATTATCAAAAATAGTAAAATTCTTCAGAGGATTTCAATTATTTTTAAAAAATGTAATAAAAATTTGTTTCAGGAATTCAATTATTTTTCCAAATAATAAAATTAATTTCAGGATAATTGAATTGTTCTTAAAATTTAATTCTTTTAAAAAATTTTATTAACAAATTTTTAAATAATTGAATTCATTTGACGAATTTTAATAAAATTTGTAAAGGTCCTTTTGTTAAGGTCCTGAAAACACTCTACGTTAATAAAATTTGTAAGAATAATTACATTTTTGCAGGAATTCAATTAAAATTGTATTAAAATTAATTTAAATTCTGCGATGAGTTTTATTTATTTCTTAAAGTAATTAAATTATTGAGAAGAATTTAAATAAAAAGGTTTGACAATTGATTTTTTTCAAAAAAAATGTATATGCAAATTCTAGTTTAAATAATTAAATTCCTGTGAAATTTTCATTTTTTTGGAAGATAATTGAATTTTTGAAAATAATTGAATTTTATTAGTATTTTATTTTTCAATTATTTTAAAAGAAATTGAATTCTTTTAATGAATACTATTATTTATGAAAATAGTTGAATTTGCAATGAATTTTATTTAAATTCCTGAAAATAATTGAATTTGCAATTAAATTTATTAAAATTTCTGAAAATAATTGAAATTTTGACAAGAATTTTATTAAAATTCCTGAAAATAATTGAAATTGAATCAATGAATTTTATTAAAATTCCTGAAAATAATTGAATTTCGGCGAAGTATTTTTCTATTCATTTATAAAGATAATTGAAATGTTGCCGACAATTTTTTTTTTTAGATTTTTTGAAAATAATTGAATTTCTGCGAAGAATTTTATTAATTTTTAAAATAATTGAATTCTTGTGATAAAAATTGTTATTTATGAAAATAATTGAATTTTGCAATGAAGAAGAATTTGGCCATTAATTTATAAAGATAATTGAAATGTTGATGAAAATTTTTTGAAAATTTTTTGAAAATAATTGAATTTTTACGAAGAATTTTAATAAATTTGAAAATAATTAAATTCTTGTGATGAATCAAGTTATTTATGAAAATAATTGAATTTTGCAAATGAATTTTATAGAAATTCCTGAATATAATTGAATTTTTGCGAAGAATTTTTTTAGATTTTTTGAAAATAATTGAATTTCTGCGAAGAATTTTATTAATTTTCAAAATAATTGAATTCTTGTGATGAATAGTGTTATTTATAAAAGTAATTGAATTTCGCAATGAATTTTTTTAAAAAAAAAGGTTCAGACAATTGATTTTTTTAAAGAAAATTTATGCAAATTCTAATTTAAATAATTGAATTCCTTTGAAATTTTCATTTTTTTGGAAAGTAATTGAATATTTGCTTGAAATATTATTAAAATTGTTTTTAAATAATTGAATTTTTTTTAGGTATAATTTTATTAAAATAGTAGATATTAAAAATCATTGAAATAAGGAAAATTTTTCTACGAATTTTATTAAAACTTTGGTATATAATTGAATTTTGAAGAAGAATTTTTTTACTGTAAAAAGAAAGGTATTAATTTAATACTAATTTTTGGTACTAAATCGTCGTTGGGTTCAATTTTAATACTGAAAATCAGCTCCAATTTAGAACCTTTTATTTACAGTGTTATTTATGAAGATAATAATTGGGATTTTTTCGAGATTTTTTTGTAAATTTTGAACATAATTGAATTTTGTGATAAGAATTTTATTACTTTTGAAATTAATTGAATTTCTACAATCCTTTAATTTTTTTCAGTACTTTTAATAAAAATTTCAGACTTTTCCCTGAATTCCCTATATAGCTTGAAAATATAAAAGAATTTTATCCATTACTTCCATTTCCACGCGGATTGATAGAAACACTTCTATATTTAAATATCAATTTTTCAAAAACGATTTCCATTGATAGAGATACCCTGATCAAATTCTTGATTTAATATTGGCAAAATGCTACCAAAATATTTTTTCCATGAATGGTAGTTTGAAAATAGAATTTTGTCTTGCTGGATTATCAAGATTATAGGACACCTTATAGATCTCAAGAGAATTATGTGGTCTTAAATTAAAAGGTGAATAGAAATATGTAAAAAGCAGTGGACGAACAAGTGTGTAAGAAATAGAATGCACGATACTGACTATAAATAAGTCATTATCCTGATTTATAGCTAAGCCCAAATATATAGTGGACTTTGCAAAACATTGTATATATCAGAAACGAAAATCTATTATGTGTATACGCCTACTGTTCAAGGGGTTCTTTACGCACAATATTAGTTTAAAATTGCGAGATAAAATTTATATCCGAAAAAAACAATTATAATTTTTAAAAATAATAATAATAAAACATCAAAATTCTTAAACTATAAATATTTTTAAATAATAATAATAATATTTATAGTTTAAGAATACAAATATTAGTTCTATTGTATCGAAGAAAATAATTTATAAGTCAAGTAGCTTATTGCATCTACATATGTAATTTGTTTTCAAAACTAACAAAACACATTCATTTGTTTTCTTTTATTTCGAGATTAGATACCTACCCGAGCTTCATTATTAAACGTGTCAGGTTACAATTGAGTAAATGTTCGTGTCCACCAAGGCGAGAAGAGAGTTTATGCCAATTTCAACACGGGTTTTATAAAATATTGTTGCATACACGTCAAGTTTGGTATGTCCAGTTAAGAAACGAAAAATAAAAAATGTTTTAAAACTCGTTTCCCCGCGACAGGCATTAAAACAAGACTTGACAACGGTACATATCCGTTTCGTTGTGTTATATTGATAAAACATGACAATTTTCCATATATATATATGTGTGTAAGCGGCGTATTAGTCCTACAAGGATAAGGCCAACTAGATATTATACATTTTGCTTAGAGATTACTTGCCTTTTAATATATCTCAGTACACTATAGGTTCTGTGTGCGTTATATTTCATATGGAGCTGTATAACACGTGAATTGATTTACGAGTTGTAGTTTGATTCTTTCTTTTTTCTAACAAAGAGCAATCAGAGATGAAAGTGTCAATGGAAAATGTAGTACTTGGGTCTATTGCATAAATACAACACACGCAACAGGTGTAGAGTAAGGATTGTGTACACGCAATATGCGAATATACACAATGTTTGTGTTTGTGTGTATATATATGCACGTATGTAAATCATTAGTGATGCCAATGTATATTCATAGGTGTTTTATTTCTAACTAGGAGATTTTATGTACGGAGAGTCACAGTACCGTCCTTAGACATTCCGGCGCCTTTTCTGTAAAAAGTTGGGTACATTTTTCTGAACTATTCAAATTCTAATAACTTTGACGTTACAGGGTTGTCACATAAAATTAATTTTATTTTTCCCTGATTTACAGACCAAATTTTAACTTTTTCCCTGACCCTAAAGAATATTTTGATTCACTCAACCAAGGAGAAAAATGTAAGGTAACTTTTACTACTTTTATAGTAAAACATTTCTGGTAACTTTTACTACTTTCGGAGTACGTTTTGCAACGTTCGAAGTAAATTTTACTAATTTTTACAAATATGTTCTTTGAACGTAGTAAAGTTTACATCGAACGTAGCAAAATGTACTCCGAAAGTAGTAAAAGTTACCAGAGAAATGTTTTACTATGAAAATAGTAAAAGTAACTTTATATTTTTCTCCATGTAAAAATGATTAGATACTGAAAAAATGTTCTATTACATTTTAGAATTTTTTTAATTGTAAAATTATTCGAAAACATTAATAAATTCTCTATTTAAATATTTAATCATTCTTATTATTCCAGAGGAATTAGGATTTTCAAAAAATTTCAAATTCAAACCTTTTTAAAATTCAACAACTAATAAGTATTATTCAAAGAAAAATTTAATAAAAATCGATCCAAGAATTCAATTATTATCAAAAATAGTAAAATTCTTCACGCAGGATTTCAATTATTTTAAAAAAATTTAATAAAAATTTGATTCAGGAATTCAATTATTTTCCTAAATAATAAAATTCTTCACAGGCTTGATGTCTTATGAAAATTTTAATAAAATTCTGTACAAGAATTCAATAATTTTTACAAGTAGTAAAATTTTTTTCATGAATTCAATTATTTCAAAAAATTTAATAAAATTCGTTGTGTAAGAAATAAGAATTCAATTATTTTCATAAATAATAACATTTTTCCGATGATTTCAATTATTTTTATTACAATTTTAAATGAATTCCTCGAAAAATGTAATGAATTTCAAAAAGTTTTTGCAAGAGTTCAATTACATTTCACAAATAATGAAATTCTTCGCTAAAATTCAAATATTTTCAAAATCTACTCTTTTAATAAAATTTCTCAAAAGAATTGTATTATTTAAAAAAAAAATTAATAAAATTCGAAGCAAAAATTCAATTATTTTCATAAATAGTAAAATTCTTCACAGGATTTCAATTATTTTTAATACAATTTTAAGTAAATTCTTCGAAAAATGTAATTATTTTTAAAAATTTCATTAAAACTTTTCAAAAAAAATCATTTATCAATAACCAATTATTTTCAATAAGTTTTGTAAA
Source organism: Leptopilina syphax (assembly GCA_032872505.1). NCBI lineage: Eukaryota > Metazoa > Arthropoda > Insecta > Hymenoptera > Figitidae > Leptopilina > Leptopilina syphax. The sequence goes on from CM065471.1 coordinate 37,102,075, forward strand.
AGTTCCTACAGAATTTTCAAATCCATTTGTTTACAATCAAATTTTCAGATAATTCTATTATTTGAAAATTCATTACTTTATTATTTAGAAAATAAAAACTTGAAATGATTTCAAAAAAAAAAAAATTCAATTAAACTTTTTAAAAAAAAATTAATTCTACAGAATTGTTTTTTAAAAGTATGAAAAATTTAAATTTTCAAAGATTTTAATTTGAAACCTTCTTAAAATTCAATTATTTTTAAAAATTCTTTCTATACTGCATTTAATATTCAATTACTATCTAAAATTTTAATTCAAATTCATTTTTAATTCAATTTTTATTAGAAAATTCTACGAGAATTCAATTATTTAAAATGTTAAATACAAAAAAAAATAATTTATTGAATAATTGAATGTTTCTCAAAAATAAATTCAAGAATTTTATTAACAAATTTTTAAATAATTGAATTCTTTTGACGAATTTTAATAAATATTTCAAGAATATATATTCATATCTCTGTAAGAAATGTTATTATTTATAAAAGTAATTGAATAATTGCAAAGAAATTTATAAAAAATTAAATTATTTTATTTTTTAAAAATAAAGTTCTTCTATAAATCCATTATTTTTAATAATTAATTAAATATATATTAAAAATTCTACGATAAGTTTTGTCATTCATGAAAATAATTGAATCTCTGTAAAAAAATGTATTATTTATGAAAATAATTGAATTTTGTGCGAATTTCAGATGAATTTAAATTATTAAAATTTTTCAAAGATCTGAATTCTTTAAAATTTTTTATTAAATTCACTCAAAATTGAAATTTTCTTAATTTCAAATTAAAACCTTTTAAAAAGTTGATTGTATTTATGAAAATTGTAAAAGCAACTCCTATAAAATTCAATTTATTTTGAAATGTTTAAGTAAAATTATTCATTAAATAATTTCTAAATATTTTATGATAGTTCTTCAAGAATTAAGTTATTTAAAAAGAATCTATTGGACAAAATAGAAAAAATCGATGGTTTTGTATTAGAATTCGTGGTAATTTCACAGATAATAATTCAAACAAAAAAGAAACCAAAATGGAAAGAACTTTTTTTCTTATTATATTGGTATTTGGAATAAATATTTGGATTTGAATTGAGATTTGAATTTAGTAAATAATTATCCCACAACTTGAAAGGTTAATTGAATTTAAAAGGGGAAAGAATGTCTTCTACCTTATAACTTCGATTTACATTGCCTCCTTGAGGCGTGCGGTTTATATGCGTGAACAATGCGGCTAACCTCAACTCAGGTCATAGAATAAGTCTCGAGAGTGTATGTAAGTGCTCATACACTTGGTAAATTACTTGACCGAGGTGACTCGAAAGAATTTGCACATCTCCTAAGAAGACTCACCTTGAACCTCCTCCACGAGCTGTCACAAGACTCTCTCCCTCTCATCTCTATTGTTTATCAAAAACCTTTCACAAATTCAGACCAATTCAAATGTTATTTGTACTTTTCAAACACTTTACCAAATTTGTAATCATCATTCACAAAATTAATTCAAGAATGGCCATAACAAAAATTAACGAATGAAAATTGTTGCAATACATAAATTTTGTAGATTTATAGTTTTGGTATTATATTGTTATTTTGTAGATTAATGGCGAAATTTACGAAATTTATTTAGTGCGGGGTAGAAAAGAAATTGTATATACAAATCGTTTCCAATCGTCCACTTCTTTCAATGCAATGTAAGTGGCGCAAGTTCTTGGAGTGGCCTAATAAAGAAGATTGTCGATTGTATCAAGCGTGAGACATAGTGGACTGACAATTTCACCGGATGGCCCAGCCAGAGTTCACCAGGCATGTAACGAACTGACAAAGATTCAAGTTTTCGATACTGTACGTTTTGGTAAATGCACCAAGCGAGTCTGGACACAACAAACTCTCAGTGTCTCGTTATCCATTGGACAAAGATGAAGACGACGAGGACGACGACGAGGCATCTGTTCAGCCGAAATCTTCAACGAGGACTCTTGACTCCAAATAGAAACCGTTAGCATTAAGATACGATCTCTCGTCTCATCTCCCTCGTTTTTTTTCCTCTCTTCATTTTCTTCTTCTTGTTTTCTTAATCTTGAATCGTTTGAAAAGTTTCGAAACGTTACAAAACTTAACAAAACTTAACAAAACTTAACAAAACTTAACAAAACTATACAAAACTTTACAAACGTTATGAAATTTATCATGAAATGAGGACTTGAATTATTAAATGGAATATCATCATTTTTCCAGGAAAAAGATGACACAGACGAGGCTACGGTATTTTGCCCGTCAGCAATATTCACATGTAAACGCAGTAAATAGTCGTAAGAGGTTGGCAATAATAGTGTGGCCAGAACGAACGCTCGTGCGCCCCCAGTAGGTGTAGAAGAAACGCATTCCTATATAAAACATTCTATAGGTTCTCAGATAATTATCTCTGCGTCCGAGCTTGGCAGACGCCTCTCTTTCCTTGGTGTCTGGCGTCCCTAACGTAAGACGGTAAATGCAAAATTTTCACTAACAGGAATTTGTGTTTATTATCCTCCAATTATGCCAGTATTCAAATTCCCTGGTCTTCTTCATCCCCATTGTGAAGAAGACATTTGAAAAAATTTATTTTTTTTTGCCAATGGTGAAAATTTAGAAGCAATTCCCTCGTGGAAGTGGAAGAATGCCAAATTCTGGCTAAGTATGGTCAAAGACTTTATTATTAATATTATTATTAATTACTAGCCAAATTATTCGCGCGCAAGCGCGCGGGAATGTTATATTGCGCTGTTTATTGTAAACAATTTCAAGTAATTTCAATTTAAGTAATAATTAAATAATTAATTTTCACTAATAATAAAATTTTTCATGATAATTCAATTTTTAAAAAAATTTTTGATTAAATTCTAAACATGAATCTAATTATTTTCATAAATAATAAAACTTATCGAATGATTTCAATTATTTTTAATACTATTTTAAATTAATAATCGAAAAATTCAGTTATTTTCACAAATAAAGTTTTCCACTAGAATTCAATTATTTAAACTAATAAAATTTTCATAATATTTATTATATTTCGAAAAAATTAATTATTTAAAACAATGTTCATAAAATTCTTATGAAGAATTCAATTACTTTAAAAAATAATAAATTTTTTTTACAGAAATTCAATTTTTTTTAAACATTTTAATAAACTTTTCCGCAATAATTCAATTATTTTCAAAAATAATAAAATTCTTCTATGAAATTCAATTATTTTTGAGAATTATAATAAAATTCTTAGCAACTATTCAATTATTTTCAAAAATAATAAAATTTTTCTATGAAATTCAATTATTTTTGAGAATTATAATAAAATTCTTAGCAACTATTCAATTATTTTCATAAATAATAAAATTCATAGTAGGATTTCAATTTTCAGAAATAAATAAAACTCATTGCAGAATTTCAATTATTTTTATTACAATTTTAATTGGATTCCTTGAAAAATGTAATGATTCTTAAAAATTGTATTAAAATTCGACAAATGAATTTAATTAGTTAAAAAAATTATTGATAAAATTCTTTATGAAAATTCAATTTTAAAAAACATGCAATTATTCAATATGTTTTTTTTTGTATTTAAATAATTAAATTCTCGTAGAATTTTCTAATAAAAATTAAATTAAAAATGAATTTCGCTTACAAGTTTAGATAGTAATTGAATCTACAATTGTGAAGAATTAATTTTTTTTTAAAAAGTTGAATTGAATACAAAACTTTTTAAAAATAATATATTTGATAAATCATCTCTTGTGAAGAATTTTTAAATAAAATTTTTGAAAATTATTACATTTTTCGAAGACTTTACTTAAAATTGTATTAAAAATAATTGAAATCCTGTGAAGAATTTTTTTATATTTAGGAAAATAATTGAATTCTTGCAACAAATTTTTATTACATTCTTTTTTAAATAATTGGAATCCTTTGAAGAATTTTACTTTTTATGAAAATAATTAAATTCTTGTATCGAATTTTATTAAAAAAATTTTTTAAATAATTCAAATCCTGTAAAGAATTTTACAATTTATGAAAATAATGTAATTCTTGCAACGATTTATATTATATTTTTTTTTTAATAATTGAATTTTTTCAGAAATTTTATTAAAATAGTAGATTTTAAAACTATTTGAATTTCAGCGAAGAATTTCATTATTTATGAAAATAATTGAATTCCTGCATCGAATTTTATTTTTTTTTTCAATAATTATTGAAATCCTGTGAAGAATTTTATTATTTATTAAAATAATGAATTCTTGCCACGAATTATATTATATTTTTTTTAAATAAAATATTATTTAAAAAAAATATAAATTCGTTGGAAAAATTTTATTAAAATAGTAGATTTTGAAAATATTTGAATTTTTAAAATTTTTTAATTAACAATTCTGTTAAATTAATTTTTTTGAGAAAGTTAAATAGCGGTTTTTTTGTTTTAAATTATCTGAAGTTTGAAAATTCTTAATAAACTTTTTTCAAAAATTATTTAAAAAATGCATTTATAGAAGAATTTTTGTTAAAAACACAAAAATAATTTTATTTAAGAAAAGTTAGAAATTTTTGCAGAAATTCATTTATTTCAAAAAAGTTATAATATTCTTCGCTAAAATGAAATATTTTTCAAGAATAATAAAATTTTTTGCAGGGATTCAATATTATTTTCACAAATAATAAAACTTGTGGCAGAATTTTAATTATTTTTAATACAATTTTAATAGAATTTCCCGAAAAAATGTAGGTAATTAAATTCTTAAAAATTTTATTAAATTTCTTTTTGAAAGAATTCAATTATTTTATTTTATTATATTCTAGTAGAATTTTTTAATAAAAATTGAATTGAAATTAAATATAAGTTAAAATTTCTAGATAATAATTGAATATTAAAAGCAATATGCGTGAATTTGAAAAAAGAATTGAATTTTGAAATTAATTTCTTTGAAGAAGTTTAATTGAGGTTTTTTGAAATTAATTTTTTTTGCAGAATAGTTTAATTGCGGATTTTTGTTGTTGAAATTATTTAAAGTTGTTATTTTCTAATACATATTGAATTGAAGAGTTTACGAATAATTGAAATTTCATAAAATTGAATATTGTTAACAAATGGATTTGAAAATTGTCAAAGAACTTTTTCGAAAATTATTAAAAATAATTGATTTAATGAAGAATTACAGTTGAAATTTCTTGACAATAATAAAATTGATTTGATGATTTTATCAGTCGGTTAACTTTAATTATTATAAAACATGAAATCGATCACTTCGAGTCGAAGACTTGGAGTTATCGATTTCTTCATGTTTTATAGTTAAAAAAATTAATTTATAGATTAAAGTAAAATGTTCTCTTATTTTACTCGGACTTGTTATAGTTTTGTCAGTAATCGGTCCGTAATTTTTCATTTTTGATCCGTAAAGTTCGTAAATTTAAATACTTTCACTCGTTCGATCGCAAAAGTTTGCTGAAATTCGCAATTTTACTCTTTCCACACTGGGATGTCTATACAATTAAGGAATTAAGAATCTTTCGAGACTCTCGTCAGTATAGTAGCAACGTTTGGATCCTTACGATCGGCATATGGGGTGATGGCAATTCGGGTGGTCTTTCTCTTGTAGAGAGAAAAAAAAAAAGAGAGAGAGAGAGAAAGAATTCTTTTCTCTTTTTCTCTTGGTGTGCTCGTGTCGTGTCCTTCGCTATCCTGAACCTCCACGCAAAACCCATCCCTCCCCCTCCACTTACAAACCGTATCAGCGGCGACCGTGCGCTGCCGATGCTCTCGCCGCGTAGCTCGTTTAATGTCAAAAACATTGCGATTTTATCACCCCTTTCAATTAACTTAACAATATGCCAGATACACAACAAGAGATAGGCAATAGTTTTACATTCAAAAGCGCTGCAACTCATGGCAGTCGAATGATTACTCAAGTGAAAGTTTTGTCCATTTTAATATATAAAACAAACTCTGAGCGCATTGGGAATGACGACGCGTTCTTTCTGTCATTGAGAAACAATTCTGCTTTTTTTTTGGTCCACAATTTCAATTGTAATGTCACTGTTTCTGATTTTATTGAAGATATTTCCTTATTTCGTAAAATACCTAGATTTTTTTTGAAAATTAAAATAATAATCATAGTCTCGATTGTCGCATTTGTGCTGATTGGGTAAAGATGATGAATGCGATAGTGCGTATACGCGTATATGCGTGAATCAAGTCACGAAGAAGTGTATAACGTTACCTGGAGTTAATAAACCCAGGGGTCGAGCCCTGGACCACGTCTCTCTTCTCTTCTTCCTTCTCTCTTGGCTTTATCTCCTCCGCCGCACTACCGCCCCGTGCTTCTCATCTACGGACTCTGACCACAAACCTCATCTCTCTTTCCTATCTCTCTATATAGAGAGAGAGAGAGAAAGAGGCAGACCGCAGACCATGCTGGACCGGACACCCGCAAATTATTTTCTCTCATCCCGCAGGGCCGCCACCCTTTCTTCATGATCCTCTCTTTTTTTTCTGTTTTGCGCGCCCTTCATACGCACGGAAAAGATGATTTAGCGTTTCATCGCGCGAGGAAAAGAGTCATTTTTCTCCCATGTTTTTCAAGATGATCGGAAAAATATATTGCATGAGGTCAGTCGTTAATGAAACATTTCCTGTTTCATTGGCCTTTCATTCATCAACGGTGATTACTCATATATGCCGCGCTCTCTCTCACAATTACATTGAACTCTGTTGATATGCTCACTTCAAATGGCAGTCATTCTAATACCGTTTTAATTAACGCATTTGTTGTTGGAATTCTGCCAAGTAGCTAATAATTGATGATTACAAATTACTGACAATGTCGGTAAATGCCGGTAAATAATTCCTGTAATCGGTTTTCTTCGCCCATTATTCTTTTAATACAACTTTTGGGAATTATTTTTCCAACCGTTTTCGAATTAGTCTCTTTAAAGAAGCATTTTGCTTTATAAATGGAAAGATTCGTTAATAATGTCCGAATTCAGGGTTATCCCAGTAGAGTTAACGATGATCACATTATCAATAACTTTATGTTGGATCTAACCAATCAGCATTAACTCGGAGTTAACTCAGGGCGATTGCCGAAAACAGCTATAGTAGTATCATTGTCGGTAACTGTCGGTAAATGATTTCTGTAATTTTTTCGAATTTTTAATTCACTTTCTGAATTAGTCTAGCCAGGATATTTTTTGATAATGCAAGGTTGGTAAAGGTCAGGAAAACGTCAGGGATTTTTTATTAAAGTACTGGAAAAAATTAAATTTTTAGAATTCATAAGAAACTTCTGAATTTTTTTTGTCTTTTCTGTTTACTCTGTAAACATTGAAATTACTACGAATTCTAATACAAAACCTTCAATTTTTTCTATTTTGGCCAATAAATTCATTTTTAATAACTTAATTCTTGAAGAACTTTCATAAAATTATTAGTTGTAAATTATTTAATGAATAATTATTCATTAAATAATTTACAACTAATAATTACTTAAATATTTCAAAATAAATTGAATTTTAAAAGACTTTCTTTTACAATTTTCATAAATAGATTAGCTTTTCAAAAGGTTTTAATTTGAAATTTTGAAAATTTCAATTTTGAACGAATTTAATAAAAACTTTTAAAGAATTCAGATTTTTGAAAATTTTATAATAATTTAAATTCTTCTGAAATTCCTTCGCAATAATTCAATTATTTTCATGAAATAATAAAATTTTTCACAGAGATTCAATTATTTTCATAAATAATAAAATTTCTTACAGAGATAAGAATATATATTCTTGAAAATTTTATTAAAATTCGTCAAAAAAATTCAATTATTTAAAAATTTGTTAATAAAATTCTTTATGAAAATTCAATTTTGAGAAACATTCAATTATTCAATCAATTTTTTTTTGTAATTAAATAATTGAATTCTCATAGAATTTTCTAATAAAAATTGAATTAAAATTAAATTTCATTTAAAATTTTGAATATTAAATGTATTATAGCATGAATTTTTGGAAATAATTGAATTTTGAAAAGGCTTCAAATTAAAATCTTTGAAAATTTGTATTTTTCATACTTTTAAATAACAATTCTGTAGAATAAATTAATTTTTTTTAAAAAAGTAAAATTGAATTTTTTTTTGAAATTATTTCAAGTTTTGATTTTCTAAATAATTATATAAAGAATTTTCGAGTAAAAAAATTTTCGTAAAATTGAATTGTAAACAAATGGGTTTGAAAATTCTCAAGGAACTTTTACAAAACTTACTGAAAATAATTGATAATTGATTTTTTTTTTGAAGAATTTTAATAAATTTTTTTTAAATTATTACATTTATCGAATAATTTACTTAAAATTTTATTAAAAATAATTGAAATCCTGTGAAGAATTTTATTATTTAGGAAAATAATTGAATTCTTGCGAAAAATTATGTAAAAAAGTTTCAAACAATTGATTTTATTTGAAAAAAAATCTATGCAAATTCTATTTTTAATAATTGAATTCCTGTGAAATTTCTAGTTTTTTGCAAAATAATTGAATATTCGTCTGGAATATTATCAAAATTTTTGTTTAATAATTGAATTCTATTGGAAAATTTTATTAAAATCGTCGAATATTGAAAATCATTGAATTATGAAAAATTTTTGAAAATAATTCAAATGTTGCGATTAATTTTATTAAAATTTTTGAAAATAATTGAATTTTATTACTATTTTATTTTTCAATTATTTTGAAAATAATTGTATTTTGCAATAAATTTTATTAAAATTCCTGAAAATAATTAAATTTTGTCGAAGAATTTTGCTATTCATTTATAAAGATAATTGAAATGTTGACAATTTTTTTTTTAGATTTTTCGAAAATATTTGAATTTCTGCGAAGAATTTTATTAATTTTGAAAATAATTGAATATTCTTAGGGGCCGTCCATAAACCACGTAGCCCCATTTTTTGGGAATTTTGACCCCCCCCCTCCCCCCATGTAGTACGCTATTACATGTATTAGCGCCATTTTTTCCTCTTGTCGTAGTCAATTGCTTGACCCCCCCTCCCCCTCAAGAGGCTACGTGGTTTATGGATGGCCCATTACATCGAATTTTATAAATTTCTTTTCAAATAATTGAAATCCTGTGAAGAATTTTATTATTTATTAAAATATTGGAATTCTTGCATTGAATTTTATTAAAATTTTTGTAAATAATTTAATTTTTTCTTGAAAAATTTTATTACTTGTAAAAATTATTATAAAACATGAAAATATCGATTGCTCCGAATCTTCGACTCGGAGAGATCGATATCTTAATGTTTTATAATAGTATTCTTATTAGTTGTTGAATTAATTTAAAAAGATTTAGATTTGAAATTTTTTGAAAATCTTAATTCCTATGGAATAATAATAATGATTAAGTATTTATTTAAAAAAGAATTAAATTATTTTCCAAATTCAAATCTCAATTCTTACCATTTCTCCTCTATTTCTCATCTTACTTTTGACTCTATTTTTCACGCCATTTTTCATCTTATTTTTTAGATTGCTGTTTTTTTTTGTTTTTCGATTCAAGCAACGCTAGAAAAAAAGAATTTCGAGAAATTTTTTGTCATTTCGTGTTTGCGAAACGAAAATCATGAATTTTGTATATAAAACCCTATTTTACGATTTTCAACATTCCAGAATTTTCATTTTCAGCTTCTCTAAATTGAGACCACTTACAAATTCCTTTCTGGGATGAGTAAAAATCTAATGTATGTGTATGTTTTTTTTTTATAGAAAATTTTGCCCCTCTTTAACATTCCACACATAATCGGCACTGTAGTTTGAAAACATTGTTAAAGAGACTAAGAGAGTTTGAACCACCGGGTGAAGTAACCATGAGAGTTCAGAAGAAAGGAACCTTACGCAGCCTCCTGCGAAGTAATATGCTCTCCCTGCATGAGGTCTTCCTCCTTTCTTTTTTTCACTACTAGCCTCTCCTTCGCCTCTTCTCTCTCTCTCACTCTTTTTTTACACACATCTTCTCTCTCTCTCTCTCTCTCTCTTTATGTCTTGGCTCAGTTCTCTACGCTTATCGAACTTTCGACCCAACCCGAAATTTCACTTCCATTTCTGCAGGCTATGATTAAGGGGAATTTTAATTTCTGTTAATATGTTGAAGACACTTATCCAAGAGAGGAAAAGAGAGAAAAAGAAAAAGAGAGAGAAAGAGAGAGAGAGAGAGAGTAATGCGAGAGATGAGGTCATTCAACTGATGTATGATAGGCACTTTGAGTACGTCGATCTTTCTTCATTATAACTACAGGCACAGTTGGCTTGTAATGTTATATTCTCTCGATGCTTTCGAGTTTCGAACATATCTGAATTGGTATCTATTCCCTTGGAGCAGTTGAACCGAGGATACAGTTGTATTATTAGGTTTTGCTTTAGTTTTACAATTGATATTAACGGAAATTAGTGAAGCACAAAATTCTATAGGCGATGCCTTGAATAAAGAATAAAGAAGATTTTTGCATATTTTAGAATTATTAGAATTAAATGGTTTTAGTAAATATAGTACAGGGAGCAGTAAATACAGGTACTGTAAATAAAAGACCTTGTTTATTTTCTTTAATTAGAATACTGAATTCCAGAAGACTTTAGATATAATAACAATGGTTATTATATTTCTGTTTCGGTTGTTTGGATCTAATGAAAATAATGATTATTATAAATTGTAGGTTAGGAATTTAAATGTTGGAGAAAATTAATATGTTAAAATTTAAAATGTTGAAAATTAAAATGTAGAAAACTAAAATAAAAATATAAAATTAATACAAAAATGTATTTGTGAATACATTAAGCGGTATTGTTCTTGTTTTTTTTTTATTAACTTTCACGCCGTTACTGCAAGATTTGAAGATACGCGAAATTACTATGTAACCAATAATTTATGGAATTCAAATATGCTTAAGGAGACGTAGGATAGGCATGTAACTGCAATCGCACATCATTCGCGAACATAAGGGATACACGTTACCTAACCTACCCACCAAGTTGAACTATAGGAGTAAAACAACTTCGCAGGACGTTGGGAGGAGCATGAAATAGTATCTGTCAGCGTGTAGGCCAAAGTTGATGGCATATTGTCGTATTATGTTGGAAATAATTTGTCTCCTTTTCCCCCTAAAACACCCACACAATCTTCTTGTAATTCGGAAAAAAACGGAATTTTCTTTTTCATTCGCATTTGATCATACGCACGTGCTTTAGAATCAATCGGTACTTAAGGAAGAATCTGACAAACAATCCGATCAAAAGTTAGTCATTTTAAATAATTTAAAGTTATATTTGAATAAAAATTATAATTTTTTGTCAATAATGAATGATTTAGGTAACGTAACGTAAAATTTAACAAATGTTTCTTATTGACAAAAAATTGTAATTTTAATTCAAATGCAACTTTCAATCGTTTTAAAGTGTTCAAAATTAAATTCTTCGCACTTCCACCAAAACGAATTTAAAATTTCATTTTTCATTTTCTCGTAAATTACGAAATTATGACATTGGACCAACTTTTGATTTGACTGTACGTCCGATTCCTGCAAGGAATCTGAATAATCAATTATTTTCATAAATAACAATATTCATCTCAAGACTACAATTATTTTCAAAAGCAATAAAATTCTTCGCAGAAATTCAATTAAGGTGAAAAGTTTAAAAAAAATTATCGTCAAAATTTCTATTATCTTAATAAATAATAAAATTTTTCTCTAAAATTCAATTATTTAAAAAAAAATTTAATAAAATTCTTGGCAAAATTTCAATTACTTTCAATGTTGCGTTTACAATTTTTCTTATCGCAATAGTTCCATTATTTTCATAAATAATAAAAAAAAACTTCATAGGTTTTCAATTATTTTCATAAATAAATAAAACTCATGGCAAAATTTCAATTATTTTTAATAAAAATTTTACAAGAATTTCTCGAAAAATGTAATTATTCTTAAAATTTTATTAAAATTGTATCAAAGAAATTCAATTGTTTTAAAAAGCCTTCGTAAAATTTATTTATAAGCACATTTCAATTATCTTTATAAATGAATAACAAAATTCTTCGCCAAAATTCTATTATTTTCAGGAATTTAAATAACATTCATTGCAAAATTTAATTATTTTCATAAATAATAGTATTCATCACAAGAATTCAATTAACAATCATATTTTCAAAATAATTGAAAAATAAAATAATAAAATTCAATTATTTTCAAAAATTTTAATAAAATTCATGGCAAAATTTCAATTATTTTCCAAAATCTTTCTTAATTCAATGATTTTCAATATTCTACGATTTTAAAAAACTTTACCAAAAAAAATTCAATTATTGAACAAAAATTATGATAATATTTCTGGCAAATATTAAATTATTTTCCAAAAAAAAATTGAAATTTCCCTGGAATTCAATTATTTAAACTAGAATTTGCATAAATTTTTTTTGAAAAAAATCAAATGTCTGAACCTTTTTTTTTTATAAAAGTCATTGCAAAATTCAATTATTTTCATAAATAATAATATTCATCTCAAGAATTCAATTATTTTCAAAAGTGATAAAATTTTTCGCAAAAATTCAATTATTTTTTTCTAATAAAAATTGATTTAAATATTTAAAATTTTATTTAAAATTGTATTAAAAATAATTGAAATCCTGTGAAGAATTTTGTTATTTGTGAAAATAATTAAATTATTTCTAAGAATTTAAAAAAAAAAGTTTCAAACAATTGATTTTTTTCAAAAAAAATTTATCCAAATTCGATTTTTAATAATTGAATTCCTGTGAAATTTTTAGTTATTTGGAAAATAACTGAATATTTATCTGGAATATTATTAAAATTTTTGTTTAATAATTGAATCCTTTTGGAAAATTTTATTAAAATCGTAGATTATTGAAAATTATTGAATTAAGAAAAATTTTTTAAAATAATTGAAATGTTGCGATGAATTTTATTAAAATTTTTGAAAATAATTGAACTTTATTATTATTTTATTTTCAAATTATTTTGAAAATAATTGAATTTTGCAATGAATTTTATTAAAATGCCTGAAAATAATTAAATTTTGTCGAAGAATTTTGCTATTCATTTATAAAGATAATTGAAATGTTGACAATTTTTTTTAGTTTTTTTTTAAATAATTGAATTTCTATGAAGAATTTTAATATTTATGAAAATAATTGAATTCTTGCTTCGAATTTTATTAAATTTTTTTTTAATAATTGAAATCCTGTGAAGAATTTTATTTTATTTATTAAAATAATGGAATTCTTGCAACGAATTTTATTACATTTTTTTTTAAATAATTGAATTCTATTGAGAAATTTTATTAAAATAGTAGATTTTGAAAATATTTGAATTTTATCAAAGAATTTCATTATTTGTGAAATGTAATTGAACTCTTGCAAAAAATTTTTGAAATGAATTTCAATTTTTCGAGGAATTCATTTAAAATTGTATTTAAAATAATTGAAATCCAATGAAAAATTTTATTATTTATGAAAATAATTGAATTCTTACACTACGAATTTTATTAAATTTTTTAAAATAATTGAATTCATGTAAAAAATTTTATTAAGGGCATTTGAACCATGATGACGTCACAGATTTAAAACTAATGCTTTGCACAAACTGTGACGTCATCAAGGTTCAAATCCCCTTAAATGTAAAAATTATTGAATTCTTGTATTTATAAAAATACAATGAGAAAAATAATAATATTTTTAATTTATACAATAATATTTTGAAATTTGCAATGAATTTTATTAAAATTTCTTGAAGATAATTAAATTTTGCAATGAATTTTATTAAAATTCTTTAAAAATAATTGGATTTTGTCAAAGAATTTTAAATAAAATTTTTTAATAAAAATGTCCCGTTTATGATGGTAAATAAATAAATAAAAAAATAGTAGTATTCATTTTTTAGGTACTTCTTACATAATATAGGAAACGGAATAACAAATCGTAACAGTATTTTTTACTTTCTTTTATTAAAAAAAATGACTGTTTCGAATACACCCTTATTGCTAATAATCGACATAATTGTTAACGGTTCATAGTTGCTTCGGGGAAGAATAATAAAAAAAAGTATAATGGTAATATAGCAATTTTGATGATAAGTGGCTATTTGAATTCTGTAGTCGTCCCGCAGAGAGAGACGAGCGCGACATTATCGTCAATGAGGACCTCCTAGTATGCTCGCACCGTCTCTAGAAGTCATCTATCATTACCTTGGAAGCTATTTAAACATCGCGATGAATTCTTACTATCTTCGCTGTGGATGCGTGCGTGCCAACACCTATTCCAGGAAAAGATGTACATACAAAATTTCCTACAGCAAATAACTAATATCTAATATTATTTACTTGTTCATATTCAGCCAGGATGCGCGAGTTCATAAATCCTTGGATAAATTCCGTTAAATGGTGCGCGATTATTATTCAATTAAATGTCTGAATATTTCATAAAATAGGCGGTTATTTAATTATCGTTAGTTAATCAGCATTCCCCATTCGTTTACTTTTGTATACTATATACACACATGTACACGCGGGTACGAAATTTTCCGCCAAGTTTATTTATTAAACTTTCTCTCGGTGCGTGCATTGACAGTTTTATGCATTTTGTATATGTAGCTTGAGTTATTACTTTACCCGTAAGATCCTATAAGCAGTGAATTAGAGGATTAATTTCGAAAAAGAAGTAATTTTTGTATTTACTAATTTTGAACTTTTTTTATGTTACAGGTATGTTCTTTTTGGATAATTAGACTGGGAAGTTACTGTGAGTATGAAAATTGGTTAAAATATTATTCAGGGTTGCCACAGGTCAAGAAAATGAGGGAATTCAGGGAAAAGTCAAGAATTCAATTATTTTCACCAAGTTGAAGTCCACAACGTTGATCAACGAAAAAAAATTATTCACTAAGCAAATTAATTAAAACTGACACATCAATATTGACACAAAAATATTTAGAAAAAAAATTGATGTTTATATTTAGATAATAATTATTTTACAATTAAATAATAAATTAAAAATAATACTTGAATGCATTAAATAAATTTTTTTCGTTGATCAACGTTGTGGACTTCAACTTCGTTTATTTTCCAAAATTTCAAAAAAAAAAATTCTCGTTAACATTTTAATTACCTTTCTAAATAGCAAAATTCAATTATATTTAAAAATTTTTATAAAATTCATTCGCCTCTAAGCCTCTCACTAATGAACAATATGCAATTTAAAAATAAATGGTTTATTAACAATTGAATTTTTTGAAGCAATTAACTTCAAAAAACTCAAAAATTCGATTGTCTGCTAATTGGCGGATTTTACTTACTTTTTTTAGTTTCTAATCATTTTTAGAGTGAATCAGATCATTGTTTTAGATCAGGGTAAAAGTGAAAATTTTGTCTCGAAATCATGGAAAAGTTAGGGAAAACAAAATTTTTGTCGCAACCCTGTATAGTTATTGAAGATAAAATTAAAGTATTTGATATTTCTGGTTTGTTTTGTAATAAGTATTCGCTTTACGAAGTTGAAACGTTATGCTATTCTCGAAGTTGCATATATATGTGTGCTGTATACATAATGCGTACCGGGGAGCGACCCCCCTGTCAGCAATCGATGCGTAAACGCTGCTAAACAATCCCGGTAAGTGGCCTGGCTCACCTCAAGAACACCTTTCCAATAGTTGGTAATAAGCTTCGGGGCCAATATGTCTAAGAGCGAGAATATACGTTGTGCTGAGAGAAATGAGGGAGAGATATATGTTATATGGCATATCGAAAAGATGAGGGGAAGAAAGGTATTATGGACATAGCGGGAGAAGTGTCAGCGATCGTGTTGTCATTTATCTCAAACGTGAGGCATGTCGTCTCGTATATAAAACATCTTTTCATCTCGCGACTTATGTGTTCCGGTGGGCAGAGCAATTTATTTCATATTGTCATAATTTCAATTTTATTAATTTTATTAATTTTATTTATTTTATTTATTTTATTTATTCTTTAACAATTACGTCATTTTTCCTCTATCCCACACAATTTTTTTTTTCGTATACATTTAGGAATGAATCTTGTTTGGGTGTTTTTTTCCATCAGGAGTCGGAAATATTTACTTTGCCATAATCTCGATAGGAAATCACTATCTTTTTATCACTTTCTTCATGTCCCACCTCTTTCGAATTAAATTCCCATAAATGCCGAGTATAACGACTCACAATGATTAGTTGATTTGAACGATTTGGTTTCTTTTCTTTCTCTCAAGTTTATTGCTGCGATTGTAAAAGAAAAAAGGAAGTTAAAATAATTTTAAATTTGCAGTTTGAAAATGAACGTTAAAATTAGCAATAAAAAGTTAAAAACTTAAAAAAAATTAATATATGAAATTCAAAACCTTGAAAAATTAATTTTACCTTGCGATATGAAGAATTGAAACGTAATTTTTGTAACTTGATTCCGTAAATTATAAGGTAAATTTGTGAGCCTGTTATTTATAATTAAAGACACCATTTATGTGTGTTCAGTTGGCTTATCGTCAAGAGATCCTTATGCATATGTATGATTTTGAGTGCATTGGTGTGTAAGAAAGCAGAACGCGGATGTAGGTATGCATTCGTTCAATTTCGCGGACCCTGAAGCCGCAGGATTTTCGGGCACCTCGTATCTGATTATTTACCGGGACGGACGATCTTGATATTCGCTCACCAGCTAAATGCTAAGAGGAATGATACATTGTTTACCGATAGGCAGTGCCATGGGTACGTTATACAATGCCACTAACACTCGTTATTTATTCCCTGCAGCGAACTTCTTTACTTACTGTTTCTCAAAAAAAACCTGCTTATATTTTTATATACACCTTATTTCGCAGACATTTCTTTTAAAGATTGTCTCATATATACCCCAATGGTGTTATAGACCCCTAATGGTATAATTTTCATCTGGTTTTGTAGAAAATTTGGAAAAAGTAGAAAAGGTAGAAAATTAAGAACATTAAAGAATTGGAAAATTTGGATTTTAGTCAAGTGGTCAGAGATAGAGGAACAGAGGAGATTTCTGTTTAATGGATCGACGCCTTGATGATGGACGGTTTGGTGAATTGGAAGCGTTGAGTTGAGCTCAACTTGTCATCGGAGCCAGGTCAAATCGAATCGAAGTCTCGCGGCGAATATCGAAGGGGAAACCCCCTCCGATCGAGATGGAACGCGTTGGCGCGGCAAAATGCCCGCGGTGCGGTCGAGAATGCGTGCTTAAAGACGAAGCATGAACGGTTGCAACCTGATACCTGATAAATTCGATATCAACGGCCGCCCGCGCCTTGGCCCGCATTTAGGTTGGTCCTTCCTACTTTCTTTTTTTTCTCCCTCTCTCTCCGCACCAGCTTCCTTCTTCAACTACTGCGCTCTTCTTCCTTATGCCTTTCATTCTTCATTCTTTTTTTTTCACCCTTTTGCCCTCTACCGACGCTCCTGTCCTTACCATCTTTATCTCACGTTGCAAGCGGGTGGACACGCGGGTTGCGTCTTTTTTGCGGTGAGAGCAAAGTTTGGGCTGAAATTTCAGCACCAGACGATCCTCAACTGTTGTCTCTTTCATCACGTAACTTATTCTCCCTTTCATTTGCTGCTTTACCTTAGAATGAGATCACACCTTTTGGTTACAATTCATTGCACATAGTTGACAGTTGGGATCGGGTCTTTTTCATCTTTTTCATTTATTATTATTTAATAATAATATTAAATAAATTAATTTTTTTGATTTTTGTTAAACGTATATAAAAGGTAAAAGAAAAAGACTCTTTTACCTTTTATATACGTCTTCCAAAACTATCTAACCGTGGCCAATGACAAAAAAAACATAAAACCCTCAAAATTTCTATATTTTTCTTACCGAGAAAACGACAAAAATAGTTTAAAATCTGAAAATCTATATTTATTTTAACTGTGGTGAAAATTTTTAAAACTATGGCCAATGACAAAATATTTTAAATACATATAAATTTTTGTATATTTTGGCTATGGTCAAAAACAAGCAACCCATGGACAATGACAAAAACATTTAAAACCTACAAAATTTCTATATATTGACTATATTTTGAATATTATTCTTCTTAGAAATAATTCCAAAATTTTTTGTAAGAATTCCATTATTTTCAGAAATAATAAAATTCTTCAGAGAAATTCAATTATTTAAAAGAAAATTCACTGAAATTCGTTACAAGAATTCAATTATTTTCATAAATAATAAAATTCTCCAGAAAAATTCAATTATTTGAAAAAAATTCACTGAAATTCGTTACAAGAATTAAATTATTTTCATAAATAATAAAATTCTTCACTGAAATTCAAATATTTTCAAAATCAACAAATTTAATCAAATTTCACAAAAAAATTAAATTGAAAAAAAATTATTAAAATTTTGAAAGAAATCAATTATTTGAAATATTTACATAAGAAGAAATTAATTATTTTCTAAAATTCTAATAACATTTGTTTATAAGCATTAAATTATTTTGATAAATTAATTAAATTCATTGCAAGAATTCTATTTTATTTTTAATACAGTTTTAATTAAGTTATTCAAAATATTTGAATTATTCTTTTAAATTTTCATAAAGTTATCTATTTAAACAAAGTCAATTATTTATAAAAATTTCTATAAAATCCTTCGCAAGAATTAAATTAATTTTTACAAATAAAAAAATTTTGCACAGAAATTCAATTTTTTTAAAAAAATTTACTGAAATTCATTGCGAAAATTCAATTATTTTCATAAATAATAAAATTCTTCAGAAAAATTCAAATTGTTTTCATAAATAATAAAATTCTTTAGAGAAATTTAATTATTTAAAAAAAATTTTCTGAAATTCGTTACAAGAATTTAATTATTTTCAAAAATAATAAAATTCTTGTAAGTTTTGAACATAATTGAATTTTTGCGAAGACTTTCATTACATTGGAAAATAATTAAATTTAAGCAATTATTTGTTTGCAGATTTAGATTTTCAGAGATTTTAGTTTG
The DNA here is from genome assembly GCA_032872505.1 of Leptopilina syphax. Classification (NCBI taxonomy): domain Eukaryota; kingdom Metazoa; phylum Arthropoda; class Insecta; order Hymenoptera; family Figitidae; genus Leptopilina; species Leptopilina syphax. The sequence goes on from CM065471.1 coordinate 37,121,164, forward strand.
AAACCTTTTCAAAATTCAATTATTTTTGAAAATTATTGCGAAGAACTTTATAAAAAAAAGTTTCAAAAAATTGATGTTTTTCGAAAAAATTAATGCAAATTTTAGTTTAAATAATTGAATTTCTGTGAAGTTTTTATTTTTTTTTTGGTTAAAATTTTGTATTGATTATTCGTGTAGAATATTATTAAAATTTTTGTTTAATATGTAATTGTATTCTTTTAGAAAATTTTATTAAAATCATAGAATATTGAAAATCATTGAATTAAGAAAATTTTTTGAAAATAATTGAAATTTTCCCATGAATTTTATTAAAATTTTTAAAAATAATTGAATTTTGCTATTTTAAAAATAATTGGCTTTTTGTGATAAATACTATTAATTATTTATGAAAATAATTGAATTTTGCCATGAATTTTATTAAAATTCCTGAAAATAATTGAATTTCTGCGAAGAATTTTATTAATTTTAAAAATAATTAAATTCTTGTGATGAATATTGTTATTTATGAAAATAATTGAATTTTGCAATAAATTTTATAAAAAAAAGGTTCAGACAAATGATGTTTTTCGAAAAAATTTATGCAAATTCTAGTTAAAATAATTGAATTTCTGTGAAATTTTTACCTTTTGGAAAATAATAATTGAATATTTGACTGGAATATTATCAAAATTTTTGTTTAATAATTAAATTCGTTTGGAAAATTTTATTAAAATCGTAGAATATTGAAAATCACTGAATTAAGAAATTTTTTTGAAAATAATTGAAATGTTGCGATAAATTTTATTAAACTTTTTGAAAATAATTGAATTCTTGTGATGAATACAATTATTTATGAAAATAATTGAATTCTCGTGATGAATACTATTATTTATGAAAATAATTGAATTCTTGTAGAAGAATTTTGCTATTCATTTATAAAGATAATTGAAATGTTGACGACAATGTTTTTTTTTTTAGATTTTTTGCAAATAATTGAATTTCTGCGAAGAATTTTATTAATTTTGAAAATAATTGATTTCTTGTGATGAATATTGTTATTTATAAAAATAATTGAATTTTGCAATGAATTTTTTTAAAATTCCTGAAAATAATCTTTTGTAATTTAAAGACCGAGTGATAAAATCATTTTTTTTTATGTCAACTGTGGTCAAAAACTATCGAACCATGGACAACGACAAATATTTAATTCTAAAGATAATGATTAGTTTAAAAGTGCAATGATAAACTTATCATTTAGATGATGAATGTCCATCAAAATTTTGAAGGAAAAGTTACAAATGCTCATTGTCGATTACTATCAACTCCCATTATGTAGTCGTGAATCGTGGTCTGGTGGCGCAAATCTCTGAAGGGTTGAGGAGGTCGAGCAGCTAGACAGATGTTGATTAGGTGAAGCCTCCGGCAACTTTTCTCTCCTTCCTTTTGACTTTTTGTCTTTGGTCTTTTTTCACAGACTTTCCAGCTCTTTCTTTCTCTCTCTCTCTCTCTTTCTCTCTTTTGCTCTGTCTTCCCTCTGGCCTTTTTGAGGTGAACCTTTTGCCAGCGCTTGCCGTTAGCCTTGCTGAGTCGCTTCTGTTTTCAGACTCGGAGCACGCGATCCTCGTTCGCATGCACCACTACCAGCATCCATACACACCAACTCATAACTGTATCACCATGAACGTATCGTCGGCATTGTGACCAATTTTGCTCGACGCACACACGAAATTATTTTCTTCACTGCGCTCTGCTACCCATTGGCCCTTCCTTCATTCCTGACAAGACGACGGATTTCCAACGCCAAAGGGCACATATTAAAGTCTGCAAAATTAAAGCACAAAACTTTAATTTGCAAAAGTGTTTTCAACTCTTCAGCTGTCGTTATATTCTCCCCCCTCTTGTATATAGACTCAAAAAGTCGACTATTTTTTTTCATTCCTTGCAAAGGAAGTTAGAAAGAAGAGAAAAGTATAACAACCTTGTCGATCTTATGATAATGTCATTATAATAATCCTCTTTTCGAAACAGTTCGATTCCCCACATAAGTTTAGAACAGATAAACTTGTCTGCTAAAATTCAAGATAAAATCAGAACATTAAACCTGAAATTGCCAATTGGATCTTTAAAATGAAATCTTTGAAATTCAAAGATGAGACGATAAATAAGTAATTAGTAAGTAATAACCAAAAAAAAGAAGAGAGTACTTAATTTAGATTGTATCAAAAATTTTCTATATGATTCTTAAAAAAAAAAAAAAAATTTCGCGAGACTAAGTAATATTTGGTGTTTTTTGGAGTTCAGAAGCTTGGAGATTTTATTCTTATGGTGTAATAATGAGCGTGATTTCATTGACGATAACGACGGCGTCCAATTTCTTCGACGGACTCGTTAACGGTCTTAAATTGCAATTTTCAGGATGGTTGAGTTTAAAATATTTTCTTCTTTTTTTTTTTTTAACTCACTCACTCTCTCTCTTGTTGCGCTTACATTAAAGCAACAGAGGGACTTTTTACGACGAAGAGAGGAAGGTTTTTACGAGGAGTGAAAGAACCGAGCGCGTCATGTGGAACATTTCAGATATCATATCATCTCGTATGACGAAAGTTAGGCACCAGAATTCTTTTACGAGCAAAACTCCTCGCACACAGTACGAGGAATTAGAATGCACTCTCTTGCGCGAGGAAAAAGAAATGAAGCGATTCGTATGCATTCAACGCGCGCTGATAAAAACTCTCGACACACAACGTACAAAAGTAAAATTTACCTACATTCCTTCCGAGTACGTGTTATTGTTCTTAGTCTTAGTCCAAGTATTAGCCTCAGTATAAGTATTAGCCTTAGTCTATGTATTAGTCAAAGTCATAGTCTAAGTTTTACTCTAAGTCTCAGTCTTAGTCAAAGTCTTAGTCAAAGTCTTAATCGAAGTTTTAGTCAAAGTCATAGTCTAAGTCCTAGTCAAAGTCTTAGTCAAAGCCAGTTTCAATCACGGTCAAAGTCCAAGTCTAAATTAAAGTTTTAGTCAAAGTGTATGTCTTAGTCTAAGTCATAGTCTCAGTCATAGTTTCAGTCCTAGTCTTAGTCTAAGTCACAGTCATAGTTTCAGTCATAGTCTTAGTCATAGTGTCAGTCATAGTCTTAGTCTAAGTCATAGTTTCAGTCACAGTCTTAGTCAAAGTCTTAGTCTAATTATTCAGTCAAATTCTTAGTTAAAGTCTTAGTCAAAGTCAGTCTTAATCACGGTCAAAGTCCAAGTCTAAATCAAAGTTTTAGTCCAAATCTAAGTCAAAGCCAAAGTCTTATTCTTAGTCTAAGTCTTAGTCTTAATCTAAGTCTTAGTCTAAGTCTTAGTCTAAGTCTTAGTCTAAAACTTAGACTAAGTCTTAGACTTTTAGGATTAAATTAACACCAGAAAGGATTAAAAAAATCTAATTTCAAAGTGAGCCTAAGTCTTAGTCTAAGACTTAGCCTAAGACTTAGACTAAGTTTTAGACTAAGACTGTGACTGAAACTATGACTTAGACTAAGACTATGACTGACACTATGACTAAGACTATGACTGAAACTATGACTGTGACTTAGACTAAGACTAGGACTGAAACTATGACTGAGACTATGACTGAGACTATGACTTAGACTAAGACTTTGACTAAAACTTTAATTTAGACTTGGACTTTGACCGTGATTGAAACTGGCTTTGACTAAGACTTTGACTAGGACTTAGACTAAGACTAAGACTTAGACTAAGATTTAGACTAAGACTTAGGCTCACTTTGAAATTGGATTATTTTAATCCTTTCCGGTGTTAATTTAATCCTAGAGGGATTGAACTATATCTATAGTTTATATATAAATTATATAAATATCTACAAATATACGTATAAATAAATATAAACCCTCGAATACTCCAATATATACTTGAAAATAGTTTGAAAACAGGATTTTTAAGTGTAAAAATAATTTTTATCGTGGGAAATGACAGTCAAAACCTGTTTTATGATTTACTTACTGGCAAAGACTTTTTTTTAATTGGTCCAACGTGATTAAAAGTCCTTAAAACGGGCTATAAAATGCTATATAAGTAGAAACACTTAAGTATATATATATATATATATATATATATATAAATACCTAAAAGTGTAGAAACTTAAAATTTTTAATTACCCATCACTCTAGTAACAAAAAATGAGAGTTCCATTTAAATACGTTAAATTCCTTTTAAATTAGGCGTTAAGATTTAATAACGGCTCTTTTCCCTTTCTTTTTTCTTTTTTCGTTTTTTTTTTTTTTTTTGCTTCAGAAGCAATTTGAATTTCGCGCCATAGTGACGTGTCTTGTATTTTGTTTCTTCAAAGGGGGGCTTTTATAATGAATAAATGACTCAGTGTTTGTGTTTAAAGTGGTTTATTTTTTTAAAAGGCTAATTCATTTTTTACGCTTGGATTTTAATACCGCAAGTATACAGTTAAACATTTTTTTTTTCAAAAAGAATTTTCTTTTTTATTTAATTTTGATTTTATTCTGATTAGCTTAAAAAGTTGGTTCCCTTTTTTAGTTAATTTTTTTTTCCCATTTTCCCCTTTTTTAAACCCCCTTAAATTATTATATTCTCCTCTAAAGCACAAACTCATACATTTTCTACCCCTTTCCCCTTATTTTTCAGAAATAGAAACATTTTCAGTTTTGCTTGATTACTGAAATTCAGTCGTAAGTCACTGAAAACCAGTGAAATTCACGTATTCAAACAGTTGAATCTGTTTTGCCGATTGTAGATAAAACAGACGTCACTGTTTGAATCAGTGAATTTTACTAATATTTTAAAAATGTTACGCCTTTTTTTAAACTTATTTTGGAAATTTCTCTTTGTAATCTAAATCCACTTTTTGGAAAATAAAATCCCCCTTTTTTTACCTATAACATTACCATGTAAAAATTTTCCTTATTCAAAATTAAAAAATTTTTATCACATTCCTCATAAGAGTGGTTCTAAAACTGATAAATATTGAAAAATGGTTCTCAAAAAAAGCAAAATTACTCTCTCGGCATATTGAAACTGAAAGACTTGATTTGAAAACCCCATCAGCGGAAGTGGGCAGTATAAAAGGTCATTATGGCGGGACGTTTGATGAAAGCGGGGAATCTTTAATAACGTGCCATAAATTATAAAAAAAAACTTTTCTAAAAAAAAAAGTGCGCATTAATTGTCCGAGATTATTATTAAGCACGAAGAGAGATACGTTCAAAATCACTGGGACACTATTTAGACGAATATTTTCTATATATCTATATATATATATATACTTTTCTACCATTCTTGATGATTTTTTGCCGCCTTTTTATTATATAGTATAGTAGCGCTAAATTAGAGTAAGATACCGAGAGTATCTTTAGTGAAATTAATGGTTTCGAAATTCATGACAGTTCCAAGAAAGCAGGGGAATGAAAATTTTTTAACAAGAAATAGATATATTTGGATGTATTAAAATTATTTCATTTCGCTTATTAAAGTGAATTTTCTGTTTATCGATTAGGTGCGGGTGAAAGGATCAATTGCCGTTTCTTATGAGATTTTGCTATCTAAAATAACATTTTCGCTCTAAAATGGAATCAAATTGCAAAATACTTGTTGATATTCAGTTTATATACTCGTGCGCGAGATAATTAATGATTCTTGGAAATTGTTTCCAATTTTCTTGATTCTTGGTATTAATTCGATATAAATAATGAAATGGGAATTTTTTCTTCTCATTAATTGTCGAATTGTTTTTGGAAAAAATGTTTTTTGAATTAAGACTATAGGGAAAGTGTATCAATTACTGCGGCACTACAGCCATGAAAAATATATTTTACTCTCTAAATTTTAATTAGTTTAAAAACAAGTTTAAAAACTTTTTAAAATGTTTATTAATTTAATTAATTTGCATTGATTGTTTCGATTTTAATTTCGAAAATTCTAAAATGAATTTTTGAATTTAATAGGGAAAGAAGAGGGAAGGAAACTAAACTTTCCGTATATAAATATTTCCGAATGGTGTAAAAAATTAAATTTTCTTAATTGAGAATTATTTTCACAAAAGCGCACACTAAGTGAAGCACCCGCAGTAATTGATGCACCTATACCCTAAGAGCAATAATTTCTCTAATTTTATTTATTTATTTATTTTTTTTTGATTTGTGAAAATATAATCAAATGGATGCGGTATAGACGTGAATAGTGCGCGCAGTGTAATAAAGTAAATTAAAGTTTATTCGCGTGATCAGTAGGTGCGCAATAAATACGTGTAAACGTTTTGAAAACTTGTAAAATTAATCAGGAATTTTTTTTTTTTTTTTTTGTCGAGAGAGTATATAAAGGATATAGAAGGTGATTCGCAATTGCACGCGAAGTTGTATAACAATAAGGCGAAAAAATCGGCGCGAAACTGAGAGACAGGAAGGAGGGCAAAACGATCGTTAAGCAGAGGAAATTGCATCGAATGATCCCAGCTTTAGTAGTTATAGAGTATTGCCAGGTCCATTCGATTTCTATTAGCAATAAAATTGTCGGTAACTTCTTGTATATCAAACGGTTTCAATTTTCTGTGCATTTCTCTCTCTCTCTCTCTCTCTCTCTCTCTGTTTTTTCTCCCTTTTTTTAGTCTCTCTCTTTTAATATTTACAGACATCAAAAGGTAAAAAAAAATATGCGGATTTTATAATAAAATAAAGTCTTTTTTTCAATTTTGTCACCTTTCATAGTTTCAGTCAAAGTCTTTGACTAAGACTATGACTGAAACTATGACTGTGACTTAGATTAAGATTAGAACTAAGACTACAATTAAGTTTAAACCTTAGTCTTAGTCAAATTCTTAGTTAAAGTCTCAGTCAAAGTCTCGGTCTTTTTCCTAGTCTTAGTCTAAGTCACAGTCGTAGTCAAAGACTTTGACTAAGACTTTGACTAACACTTTGACTGAAACTATGACTGTGACTTAGACTAAGACTGAAACTATGACTAAAACTAAGTCTAAACCTTAGTCTTAGTCAAATTCTTAGTTGAAGTCTCAGTCAAAGTCTCGGTCTTTTTCCTAGTCTTAGTCTAAGTCACAGTCGTAGTCAAAGACTTTGACTAACACTTTGACTAAAAGACTTTGACTAACACTTTGACTAAGACTTTGACTGAAACTATGACTGTGACTTAGACTAAGACTGAAACTATGACTAAAACTAAGTTTAAACCTTATTCTTAGTCAAATTCTTAGATTGTTAGTTACAGTCTCAGTCTTAGTTACAAGTCTTAGTCTTAGTCATAATCGCAGTTACAAGTTTTAGTCTTAGTCTAGACTAAGACTAAGCCCTAGATTCTTCACTTTCTTTGACAAATCGTTGACTTGGTTTTGATTTGAAGTAAAATTTCATTCACAGTAAAAAATAACACTAAAATGGGTAATTTTAATCTTTTTTAGTGTTAATTTAATACCTCACGATTGACGGTGAATTGGATAGAATTGGATATTGTTTTTCTATATAGAATATTGGCGAAAAATTCGAGCAAATGTGGAGGATCTGATCCGGCAACACTGTTTGGAATCACTTCTTCTGTTTCCTCTTTCTCCCCCATGTTGGTTTCTTTTTTCTTCTTATATATCGAGGCAAAAGCGAGAAAGGTAGCTTGGGTTTGGTTGCGGCCAGTGAAACGACGGTGATGCTCTTTTGCTAGTCCTTTCGCCCCTTCGTCTTCGTCCTCGTCGTCCTCGTCGTCTTTTCCTTGTCGTTTGGCGATGCGTACACGCACTCGTGCAATTCCACGTGTGTCCCTCTCTCTTTCTCTCTCTTTCTGTGATGGTGATATTTACGGTCCGATAGAATCAGCTCGTAAGACGTCGACGTTGTTTGAAAGAAGAAGAAGAAGAAGTAGAAGCGAAGAAAAGAGAAAGAGAGAGATAGAGAGGACCGGCTTCACAGGTCCGAACCGTGTGTGTGCTCTGCGCTTTTTTTGCGACTTCAATTTGAATTGAAAAAGGCTGTGGACATGAGGACAATAGGTTGTGCCGCCACCGCTTTACTCTCCTTCTCTCTTTTCAAACTTGTATCCCTTTCCCTCTACTTTTCACCATTCCCTCGGACGTTAAAGTTAAATTGTTTTAAAACGCCCGTGAATTTCTTTTTTTTTTCTATCGATTTTATGAAAAAAAAAGAAATTCACGTGGAAAACTGTCTTTATGAATTTTTTAACCTAAGCAAAAACTTGTAGGTTATCTTTATTACGTTTTAAGTGAAAATACATAAAGTGGATTCACTCTGAAGTCTCAAATGAAACTAATTGTTCCTAAGCCTTTATTTCACTTCGATATTCAATAGAACTTAGTCTTCTTTTTATAAAATTAAAAAAGAATCGTTTCTTCAAAACTAAAAGGTGACGAACATAACCTACAAAATTTTTCTTTTTTCTTCTCTTCGCGAAGTGGCGCAAATAAAAAATACTAAAAGTAATGAATAAAGATTGTAAACAAGAGTAGTAAGGAAAAGTAGTAAATAAAAATAGTAAACAGAAGTAGTAAATAAAAATAGTAAACAGAAGTAGTAAACAATAGTAGTAAACATAAGTGGTGAAGAAAAGTAGTAAATAAAAATAGCAAACAAAAGTAGTAAACAAAAAGTAAACACAAATTAACTCTTTTCGAAAAGTTTGAAATTTTCTGTTAGTTCTTCGATCCTCTACTTTTCACAATGCTGCAGTGTTTGAGAAATAAAAAAAAGGGTAAGAAGAGCTGAGGATACAATCGTACCTTTAGCTCTTTTCGGGATGTTGAATCAGATATTACGTATGCATGGCTGAAACGAAACCAGAGGGACTTCTTCTTTCCCCTCTTTCTTCAGTCCCCCCTTTTCTCTATCACAACTACTCAAGATATACGGAGCGATTCTCTCTTAAATACAAAAGTCCATGAGAATTCCGCAGTTTCTTTACATTTTCATAGTTTCGAGTTTCGACATATAAATATAAAACTTTGAAAAAAATTTTCAAAATGCTATTTTCTAAAAAATAGAAATTTTCATTCGAGGCTTGAATCTTGATTGAGTCTAAAGCAGTTTAGCAACTATTAGCAAACTATGTAGAGGAGTTAATCCAAATGTTTAGTAGTGAGTACTATTTTTTAGATATGCAATAGAAAATTCTTTGAATAGGTATATGCAAGTTTCCTTCAATATTATATATTTATTTGATTTATTACTTTTTTCATATTGAATGCTTTGTTTTTTATATCTGAAATACCTTTTTCCGATTTCTTATATCACCAAAAGCATTGGATATCTACGATCAAGATATCTCTTTGGTTTATAAATTATTCCCTCTCGTTTCCTTCGTGACTAATTAACCTTACATTGAATGTGCTACACTTGCGTTATCTCACTTTCAAATCGTCCTAAAGTAGTTTCAATCTTGAATTTTTATTCATTTATTTACTTTTTTTTGGTTGTTGTTTTTGTGTATTTATTTATTTATATGAAAGTTTATAGGAAAATTGGAATTAATTAAAGAAAAATGACACCTCTAATGCACCTGTTGCGCGGTTAAGTAATTTCTCAAGTTAAATGGTAGTTAGAGGTAAATTATGTTTTTAATTATAAAGTTAGTTGATGCGAAGCTCAAACTGACACAGTTTTCCGGCCTGAAATCGACAATTTGTATAACATCTTTAATTAAACAGGTGTGTACCCGCCAAACCCTTTTCGTGTTTTAATGAAATTTCTCATTTCGAATTACAATGTTGCAAAACTGATTTAATTAATGGTTGGTGGTAATAAAGATTCGACTTTTAACCTCTTTTTCAGGAGGGGGAATCGAATATGAAAGAATTGTATTTAACTACGTCAATCTATAAATGTTTAGTGGTCAGTACTGTTCACGGTGAGCAAACCAACTTTAAATAAAAGATCTTTTGAGTATTTTAATGTTTTTTGGGGGAAGAAACAGAATTTTTTGTCAAATTTAAGAAAATCAAAATGGCGGATCCAATATGTCGACTTACTTTTAGTCAAGGCTATTCTTCAAAATAATAATAATTAAATAATAATTAAAGCCGATGGAGTGATAAAATCATTATTTTCTATTATAAGAAAATTGTTACTGTAACTTCTTCAAAATTATTTTCATCATTTCTATTCAATTATTATTTTCTACAATTTTAAATTATTTTTTATGAAAATAATGGAATTATTGCGAAGAAATTTTTTTTTAAATTTTGTAAATATTTGAATTCCTGTGTAATTTTTATTATGTATAAAACTAATGAAATGTTTGCGTACAATTTTATTAAATTTCTTCTTAATAAATAATAAAAAAAATATTAAAATTCTTCTCTGAAATTCAATTATTTTCTAAACTTTTAATACAATTCTTGTCAATAAAATTGTTTATAGAGATTCAATTATTATTTTCGTTAATACTAAAATTCTTTTTTGAAACTCAATTATTTTCATAAATAATAAAACTCATCGCAAAATTTCAATTACTTTTAATACAATTTTAATCGAATTCGTCGAATGAATTCAATTATAATAAAAATTTGTTGATAAAATTATGTATAAGAATTCAATTTTAAGAAACATTCAATTTTTATCAAATTTATTGGAAAATTTAATTATTTTCATAAATAACAATATTCATCACAGGAATTCAATTATTTTTAAAAAATCTAAACAAAAATTGTCGTCAAAATTTCAATTATCATTATAAATAAATAGTAAAATTCTTCGACAAGATCCAATTATTTTCAGTAATTTTTAATAAAATTCATTGCAAAATTCAGTTATTTTCATCTTTCATAAATAATAGTATTCATCACAAAAATTCAATTATTTTAGAAATAATTGAAAAAAAGTAATAATAAAATGCAATTATTTTCAAAAATTTTAGTAAAATTCTTGTCAAACTTTCAATTATTTTCAAAAAATTTTTCTTAATTCAATGATTTTTAATATTCTACAATTTTAATAAAATTTTCCAAAAGAATTCAATTATTAAAGGAAAATTTTAATAAAATTCTACATGTATATTCAGTTATTTTTCAAAACAATCAAAATTTCACAGAAATTTATAGTTATTTAAAAATTTGTTTATGAAATTCTTTATGAGAATTGAATTTGAAGAAACATTCAATTATTCAATAAATTATTTATTTTTGTATTTAAATAATTGAATTCTAGTCGAATTTTGTAATAAAAATTAATTTAAAAATGAATTTCATTTAAAATTTTAGATAATAATTGAATATTAAAAGCAATATAGCGTGAATTTGAAGAAAGAATTGAATTTTAAAGTTGTTTTTTTAAAGTTTATAATTTCGGATTTTTTTATTATTTAAAGTTTCTATTTTCTAATATATATTTAATTAATCAAAAATTTTGATAAAATTCTACACAAATATTAAATTATTTTCCAAAAATAAAATTCATCGGAATTCAATTATTAAAAATAGAATTTGCATAAATTTTTTCGAAAAAAATCAATTGTTTGGAACTTTTTTTTATAAAATTCTTCGTAATAATTTCAATTATTTTCATAAATAATAAAACTCAGTGCAGAATTTCAATTATTTTTAATACAATTTTAATTAAATTCCTCGAAAAATGTAATTAATTCTTAAAAATTTTATTAAAATTCGTCGAAAGAATTCAATTATTTAAAAATTTGTTGATAAAATTATAAGAATTCAATTTTAAGAAACATTCAATTATTCAATAAATTATCTATATGTTTGTAAATAATTGAATTCTCGTAGAATTTTCTAATAAAAATTGCTTTAAAAATTAATTACAGTTAAAGTTTTAGATAGTAATTGAATTTTTGAGAATTTATAATAATAATTGCAATTTTTAGAAATAATTCAATTTTGTAAATGTTTCAAAATGAAAATCTTTGAAAATCTGAATTTTTCATATACTTTTAATTAAAAAATTCTTTGGAACTAATTTTCTTCAGAAAGCTTAATTGAAAATTTTTAAAAATTATTTCAAGTTTTTTATTTTCTATTGTTTTGCCATTGTTTCGCTATATTTTTGACCATACAGAAAAACTACAGAGGTTTTGAGGGTTTTAAATATTTTTGTCATTGGCTATGGTTCGACAGATATTGTCCGCAGTTAAAATAATATATAAATTTACATGGTTTTAAATATTTTTGTCGTTCGCTATAATTTTCAAAATTGTGACCATAGTCAAAATATAAAATCTTTTAGGTTTATACTATACTTTTCTTGTTGACCACGGCTTGCTAGATTTTGGTCAAAAATATATAAATTTTGAAGTTTTTAATTATTTTTTGTTATTTGTTATGGTTCCACAGTTTTTCTAGGGATATCAAATTGAGACAAAAAAAAGAATCAAAAGTGTTGCTTTTGATTCTTTTTTTGTCTCAATTTGATATTCTTACACAGAAACAACGATAATATAATTTTAAGAAGCGCCTTCTTAAATAGATGCCAAGAATATTCACTACTTAATTTAAGTGGACCCACTTAAATAAAGTGGGAAATATTATTACAATAAGAATATTAATCTTATTGTAATAATATTTCCTACTTAATTTAAGTGGGGCCACCACAGGTGGAAAATTTAACGTTAGTTTAAACGTTAGCTAATGCTACTAACGTTAGGCTAACGTTAGACTAACGTTTGATGGCTAACGTTAAAATCAGACATTAGTGCCCAAAAAATCTCGTTAGCCTAACATTAGCCTAACGTTAGTTAACGTTAGTAGCATTAGCTAACGTTAACTAACGTTAACTTTTCCATCTGGGACATAATTTAAGTATGGAGAATATTCTTGGCTCCTATTTAAGTATAGGAGCTTCTTAAAATTAGATTACCGTTTTTTCTGTGATAGAAAAACTATGTCAGAGCTTGCTCACTTTGGTTAAAGTGCCCATAGTTAGCTAGTGCCATTTTCACATCTATAATCAAGAAAAAGTATAGGGGTTAAAAAAGTATATATATATATATTCGAGTCAAGTGTCGCAAGTGAGTCCTAATTGGAATGATTTTTTTTTATTCTGTGTTACGAATTCGATTCTTCTTCAATCACGGTTTAAGGTTTAATGGCTAAGGGATTCCAGAGGGCGATAGGAGCGCGATCGACAATCGCGGTTTGAATGTATTCATACGAAAAGGACGCTGGTGCAAATGAGAGAGAGAGAGAGCAAGGACAGGGAGTAACCATTATTTTCGGCCGCAAGTTCGGGGCTGAAAGGTATAGTGTATACCTTTTGGCTCGCGATCGCGCCGCGGCACAACGACAGTAAATACTTTAAGGCGGTGCCGCGACGAGGAGAGAGAGAGATTTCTTGGTTTCACCCGAGACAGATACTTTCTGATGGTATAAAATGGAAGGGAGGCGAATGAGAAGTAAAAAAAAAAATGAAAAAAAGAAGTTAGAGAGGGGGACAAACTCTGCCGTTTTGCATTTGTTTTAGCGATCTCCGCGTCGCGTTCCAGTGTTCGCCCTTTGAGCTGTCTCTTCTCTACCCTATATCCTTTTGGGTTTTTGGGAGAAGCCCTTTTCAAAGAGTCGAGGAGAGACCAATGTGGACAGCCGACTGTCCCTAAATTACCGCGTGGTATAGTCTCTCGACTGGCGACTACTATTGGCCGGGGAGAACAGTCAAGACGAAGAGTAATGCATTCGGGCTTCCGTGTGTGCTCTCGTTAATTGATAAGTGATATCTTGAATCTTGGGACAGTTCGTTGGCATTGGTCGAACAGAAGGTAGAATCAGAACTTGCTTTTCTGACGAGGCTCATCCTCTCTTTGTTATATACCTTCACGAAAACACTTCTTCTCGTTCGAGAACCGTTTCTTTCTTTCTTTCTTTCTCTGTTTCTCTCTTTCACAAAACCAATGCTCGTGAGGAACAAGACTTCGATTCGACTGTCCTTTGGATTTTTACCTCCTTTTTTTTTTTTTTTTGCTGTCTTTCTTGCTTTCCTTCTTATACTTCTACTTTTGGGCCTTCGATTTCTTTCTCCCTCGGTTTTTTTCGATCTCGCCGAGCAACAGACTTATAAGGCAATTCCTCGCGTTCCATGTGAAAAAAATCCTTGGCGCAAGGGTCACTCTACTCACAGAGTCGAATTGGTATTTGCCTCTTATAAGCAAAATTATTTTTTAACTTTACAAATTTTTGCTTCTGCGCAGACAGCACTGATGGACTTTTTGCACTATTCACTTATAAGTGAATCGTGAATCACAGTAAATCGTGAGGTATTAAAAAGTGTTGCAGATTAAATTAATACCAGAAAGGATTAAAATAATCAATTTTGGTGTTATTTTTACAATGAATGAAATTTTAGTTTATTAAATTTTTTTATAACTATAAAACATGAAGATATCGATAACTCCGAGTCTTCGACTCGGAGACATCGATTTCTTCATGTTTCATAATAATTAAAAATCACCGAGTGATAAAATCATTATTTTATATTATAAGAATATTATACTTCTTCAAAATTATTTTCATTACTTCAATTCAATTATTATTTTCAAGAATTTTTAACTACAATTTATTTTACTTTATATCTATATTATTTTTAATAATTTTCGAAAAAGTTCTTTGGCAATTTTCAAATCCATTTGTTTACAATATTCAATTTCACTAAATTTCAATTATTCCTAAATTATTTAATTAAATGCATATTTGAAAATAAAAAATTCAAATAATTTGAAAAAAATGTGACGCGATCTAAAGAAAGGGACCTTAGAAGCAAATCACTTTAAGGTTATGTTAGTGTTAGTATTTTGTTGAATGAAAGTTTCTTTTTACTTATTGAAAATTAAAAACAGTATTTATCAACTATTTTAGTTGTAATAAAGACTTAAACATCAATGATTTATATTGACAATTGATCCTTTTTTTGTATTTTCATTTCAAAAATTTCAAACATAACCAATAATTTTTTGCTTCTAAGGTTAAAAAAACCTTAGAAAAAAAAACCTTTCTTCAGATAGTGTCACAAATTAATTTCAAAATTCGCAAATATTTCCAAAAATTCACGCTATATTGCTTTTAATATATATTCAATTATAATCTAAAATTTTAACTGAAATTGATTTTTAAATCAATTTTCATTAGAAAATTCCACGAGAATTCCATTATTTAAATACAAAAGTAAATAATTTATTGAATAATTATTGAATGTTTCTCAAAATTCAATTCTCATAAAGAATTTTAGTAACAAATTTTTCAATAATTGAATTCTTTTTGTCGAATTTTTTTAAAACTTGCGCATGAACATAATTACTTTTTTCAAGGAATTCAATTATAATTGTATTAAAAATAATTGAAACGCTGCGATGAGTTTTATTAATAGTAAAAATAATTAAATTCTTAAGAAGAATTTTATTACTCTTGCAAATAATTGAATTTCTGCAATAATTTGTAACTTCTATAAAATTAAATTTTTTTTCTATTGTTTTTAACTAAAATTCTTCAATAAATCCATTATTTTTAATAATTTTTAAAAAAGTTCTTTGAGAATTTTCAAATTTATTCGTTTACAATTCAATTTTACGTAAAATTTCAATTATTCGGAAATTCTGCAATTAAATATACCTATATATTGAAAAATAAGAACTTGAAATAATTTCAATAAAAATCCTATTAAACTTTTAAAAAGAATTAATTCTACAGAATTGTTCGTCAAAAATATGAAAAATTAAGAATTTCAATGATTTTAATTTGTAAATTTTTCAAAATTTAATTATTTCTAAGAATCCATGTTTTAATGCTTTTAATATTTAATTATAATCTAAAATTTTAACTGAAATTTTCAGGAAAGAATTATTTTTTGAACTCAATAATTTTCATAAATTATTATTTTTATTTTCATAGATAAAGAGGTCCTTATTCTTAAAAATTTTATTAAAATTCGTCCTAAGAATTTAATTATTTAAAAGTTTGTTGACAAAATTTTTTATAAGAATTGAATTTTAAGAAAAATTCAACAATATTCAATTAATTTTTGTTTTATATTTAAATAATTGAATTCTCGTAAAATTTTCAGATAAGAATTGATTTAAAGTTCAATTTCAATTTGACATAATTGAACATTAGAATCAATGGATGTTAAATAAATTTTTAATTAAATTTCCTCATTGAATTTAATTATTTTCAAAACTTTTGATAAAGCTCCTTAAAAAAATTTACTTTTAAAAAATTCATTTCAGGGAATTCATTTTTTTAACAAACCATGTTTAATTAGTAAAATCTCTACGAGAATTAAATTATTTAAATACAAAAATAAATCATTTATTAATTTCATGTTTCTTAAAATTAAATTCTCATAAAAAATGTTATCAACAAATTTTTTTAATCATTAAATTCTTTGGACGAATTTTAATAAAAATTTTTAAGAATAATTACATTTTTCGAAGAATTCGATTAAAATTGCATTAAAAATAATTGAAACGCTGCGATGAGTTTTATTATTTATGAAGATAATTGAATGTTTGCTTAGAATTTTATTCAAATTTCTTTTAATAATGGAATTCTTTTGGAAAATTTTATTGAAATAGTAGATATTGGAAATCATTGAATTTTAGAAAACTTTTGAAAATAATGAAAATTTTGACTAAGAATTTGATTAAAATTTTGAAAATAATGAAAATTTTGTGTAGAATTTGATTAAAATGTTGTAAAATAATTGAATATCAGATAAGAATTTTATTATTTATAAAGAGATTTGAAATTTTGACGAGAATTTTTTTTTTAATTTTTGAATACAATTGAATTTAGTAACTATATATTACTAAGTTAGTAACTAAGTTAGTAATTTACTATTCTTCCTGGAGAAGCTAAATTCGTTGAATTTTTGCAAATCGTTGACTTTGGTGTTTTATTTGAAGTAAAATTTCATTCATTGTTAAAAATAACACCAAAATAGATTATTTTAATCCTTTCTGGTGTTAATTTAATCCTAGAGGGATTAAACAGTTGCAGATTATTTTAATCCTTTCTGGTGTTAATTTAATCCTAGAGGGTTAAACAGTTGCAGATTATTTTAATCCATTCTGGTGTTATTTTAACACCTCACGTTTTACTGTGTTATTTTCTCCCCACTGTAAAAAAGGATTTTAAATTAGAGCTGATTTCGGTATTAAAATTATAAATTACGATTTAGTACCAAAATTAGTACCTTTCTGTTTGCCGCTAGAAAAACGGAATTGGTAATAAAAATTCGTTTGGGGCTAATTTTGAAACAAAGGTTTTAAATTCATAACGTGCTTGGGGAATAATATATGTCAAAACGGAGAAAAATACACTGAATGAGAAATTATATTCTCGGGACGAAATTTACATGAGCAATGAGAACAAATATTTGTTAGGACAACTTAAGAGGAATGTCAAATAGTATGCCTTTATTTTATCTATATATTCATGGTTAAAATTCGGTCTCAAAGCGGAGTTTAGAGGAATAATATATATTCTCATGTTTACAAGCGAAAGTCATTTTTCGGTTTACGATTGTCAACTTTGACTCAATGGTTTTTTTTCTACACATATGACTCAAACTTTGCCGACTCTTTCGGTTTATTTAATGGCACATGTACTGAATATGTAATCAACAATCGGAACACTATGGTTATTTTAAGAAGACTAGTAAATTTTGTTTTTTTTTATTTTTTGTCTCTTTCTGATTTGGAACCACAAAAAACAAACAAAAAATTCAGCTTTCTTGTCTAACTTGTTTGTAAGAACAGAAAGCTTTATTTATACTAGGAAAAATGTTTGAAAAAATTAGCAGAGTTATCAGAGTATAGTCTTTTATATTTGTTCTTTTTTTATACCAAATTTTTTTGCGCAAATGATTATCGCAACATAAATATTAGACGTATCAAACTGTTTATGACACACACAAGAGGAAAATCGCTTCCTGATTTTCAAGCACCATGTTGAATCACCTGTCTGGCAAATTTACCTTGTCAGGAAGTGGAAATTTACGACTGGATTATTTTCACCAAGTTCTTAAGCTCAAAAGGTTGTTTATATACTCGAATCGTGTAAAAAGATAGAAGATAGTTTTTGAACTTGTGTTTTTTTTCGGACAACAATTATAGGGGAAAAAATTTATGACGCCTGGGAAAAAAGGGGTAATGTGGTATAAGTTCCAGATGGTTGTTAATACAGGGTTGCCACAAGTCAGGGAAATCAGGGAATTCAGGGAAAAGTCAGAGATTTTTATAAAAAATATAACTGTAAAAAATTAAATGTTTAAAATTTATAAGAGTGAATTATAATAATAATGATGTAATATAAGCAGTGAATTAGAGCATTAATTTCGAAAAAGAAGGAATTTTTTTGTAATATTTACTAATTTTGAACTTTTTTTTCTGTTACAGGTATGTTCTGTTTGGATAATTAGAGTGGGAAGTTACTGTGAGTATAAAAATTGGTTAAAATATTATTCAGAGTTGCCACAGGTCAAGAAAATGAGGGAATTCAGGGAAAAGTCAGGGATTTTTATTAAAAGTACTGCAAAACGTTAAATGTTTTCAATTATTTTCAAAATTAATAAAATTCTTCGGAGAAATTCAATTATTTTTAAAAAATCTAAAGAAAAGATGTCGTCAACATTTTAATTATCATTATAAATGAATAGCAAAATTCTTCGACAAAATTTAATTATTTTCAGGAATTTTAATAAAATTCACTACAAGATTCAATTATTTTCATAAATAGCAGTATTCATCACAAGAATTCAATTACTTACAAAATAATTGAAAAATAAAATAGTAATAAAATTTAATTATTTTGAAAAATTTTAATAAAATTCATTGCAATGCTTCAATTATTTTCAAAAATTTTTCTAAACTCGATGATTTTCAATTATTCTACGATTTTAATAAAATTTCTCAAGAGAATTTAATTATTAAACAAAAATTTTAATAATATATTCCAGACGAATATTCAATTATTTTCTAAAAACTAAAAATTTCATAGAAACTTAATTATTAAGAATAGAATTTGCATTTTATTTTTGAAAAAAAATCAATTGTTTGAAACTTTTTCTTTATCAAAATTTGATAAAGAAAAAGTTTTAATTTAATTTAATTTAATTTAATTTTTTTTAATTTTTTAAGAATTTAATTCTTCGTAATAATTCAATTATTTTCATGAATAATAAAATTCATTGCAGAATTTCAATTATTTTTAATGCAATTTTTGTCGAATTCCTTGAAAAATGTAATTATTCTTAAAAATTTTAGTAAAATTCGTCGAAAGAATTCAATTATTTAAAAATTTGGTGATAAAATTATGTAAAAGAAGTAAATTTTAAGAAAAAATTCAATTGTTCAATAAAATGTTTCTTTGTATTTAAATAATTGAATTCTTGAAGAAATTTTCTAATAAAAATTAATTTAAAAATTAATTTCGGTTAAAATTTTAGATAATAATTAAATTTTTGAGAATTTATTAATAATTGCAATTTTTAGAAATAATTGAATTTTGTAAAGGTTTCAAAATTAAAATCTTTGAAAATCTGTATTTTTCATACTATTAATTAAAAAATTCTTTAGAACTAATTTTCTTTAAAAAGCTTAATAAAAATTTATTAATATTATTTCAAGTTTTTATCATCTAATATATATTATCTTTAAATATTTTTAAAACATGAAGAAATTGATCACTTCAAGTCGAATAAATCCTAATTAAGTCTAACAAAAATTTATTTTTAATACTTAATTTAAAAAAAAAACACGAAAAATAAGATGTTACGTCTGACCAAAAACATGTTTTTACTACTTATTTTGGAGAAATTGAAAAAATATTATATGAAGTCAGTCCAAAACTTATTTTTACTACTTCTGGTTTATAACAATTTTTTATCTGGTTTTTAATTTGAAAAAGGTTTGAATTTGAAATTTTTGAAAATGTTAATTCTTATGGAAATATATTATATTTAAAAACGTGAAATATGTGATTACTTTGGTTAAAGTAATTAATAGTTTGTTAGAATTTGCCATTTTTCTGTTTCTACTAAGGTCCAACCCTGACTATATTGCCATAATACCTTCTTACGTGATAAGAATATAAAAAAACAATTATAATTCAAATCTCAGATGGTTAAAAACATTCGTAGGTGTTTGAAAATATTGAAAGAATAAAGATGCGAGAAAAAAATTAAAAAGTGTGAAAATTTGAAATATTTCACGATCTCCATTAGCAACTGTTTCCGAATTTATAAACGATGCGGTAGCAAAATAGTCTCGTATAGTAAGTCATCAAGGCCCCATATTAATCGGCCCGCCTGCTGCGACGGAATTCGTATAAAAGAGATAATAAAGAATCGAACTAAAGTCACAGTAGTAATTCCAACGACAGATTAAGTTTCGAAAACGTTTCCAAATATTGAATTGCCCTATTGCTTATTTTCACACTATTCATTCAAAAATCGAAAATTAAATACCAATTCCAACAAGAATTTATATTTCCTCTTTATTTCTAAATATTATATTTTCACTTTTTTTATTTCCTCTTTTTAATTTTCTTTTTCAATGTTTTCAGCTTTATTTCTAAATAATATTTCCACTTTTTTTAGTTCTTCTTTTTAATTTTATTTTTAAAATTTTTTCATCTTACTTTTAATTCTCATCTTTATTTTTAAACCCTTCTTTATAATTCCCTCTTTACTGTTAATTTATCACGATTTTATAATAAAATTCCGATTTAATTCCCTAATAAAATGGCAATTTCCCCACAAGGTAATTTAAAATTTAAACGCTAACCGAAAAGTTAATAAAAAGAGATATTATAAAGATGATATAAAAGCGAAGACGTGAAAATGCCCTCTTTACGCAAAATCGTGTCAAAAGTGGGTTTTCAACGGTACTTTAACATTTGCATTCTATACAGAAACGATAATAAAGAGGGGAAAAAAAATCAAGAAAGAAAATAGCCAAGAACTATTCGAGCAAAACTATTCAAGTTCATATTAAACGTTTGGGTTATGGTACTCGAATGATGTTTAGATCTTTTTCCCTTTTGAAATAACCTACAGGTGCACTTGGGGAAACGGACACACTCCCAACACGCAAGGATCAAGTCAGTTCACAAATTACAGTAATCATAAGAGACTAGAAATACTCTCCAAACTGTTATTAAACTTATCGCAATCATCCCAACAACATTATATTGAAAACACATTTTCAGAAAATATTTGTAATACAAATATATATCTGATGGATGGATTGATATATAGAATTTTTTTTTTTTTTTTAGTATCACAGGTGGAAAAGTTGAGTTGAAAAAAATAATAAATGCTCATTAGGTAAATTTGATAATAATCTAAATGGTCCACACCTAGTTTAAACGTAATTTTAAATTTTCCGCTATAATATATGTAGATTATAAAAGAGCTAGATCCAATTTCTCTCTTGATAAATTATAAAACGAGAGATCAGTTTGATTTTATCTTGAATACCGATTTCACGAGTAATCGAGTAAATAGCATTGCGACACCACAGTTCGATTTACCGTTCATGTGAATTCTTTGCGCCGATACTCTCCGCTTTCCCTGCAGTATGTGTATATAAACATAAATTTAGTAAAACTAAATGACTCATTTATCTTATTATTTCTTTTAGATATTGAATTTTTTAAATTAAAGCAGTTTTTCAATAGACGGTCCGCCATATTGGATTGGCCATTTTGAATTTTTCAATTTGACCATCGTATTTAAATTCAGCGACCTTGAAAATTTTTAAATACAAAACATTCACGCAGTTTTCTTAAAAATATCAAATTGATACTAAATTAATATCAAATTGATACTAAATTGGATCAAACTGATACCAAAAATGTGGAGCAAATAAAAAAATTGAATCCCGGCCTTTTTCCTTATTTTTCCCGTTTGTTTTTCTCATCAAATTTAAATTTATTTGATTTCGAACATAAATAAATCTACAAATGGCTTCCAAATTTTTTAGTAGAGTTTTTATGAATAATTCAATTCTTTTGACAAGTTTCTTTAAATTTTTTGAAAATAATGTTTTTTTAGGAATTTTAATTAAAAATTTGGAAAATAATTGAATTAAACAAAGAATTTTTTCAATTTTTTAAAATAATCTTGTCTGTTCATAATTATAATTGCAAATTTAAATAATTCAATTTTATTAAAATGTATTGATACTAATTTAATTTCTCCAAAGAATTTTACTATTTATAAAAGTAATTGATTCCATGAAAAGAATGTTATTATTTTATGAAAATAATTAAATGTTTGTGTAGAATTTTATTAAAATTTTTAAAAATAATTAAATTGTGCAGAACAATTGAATTATTTATCAAAATAATTGAAATTTTGAGGAGAATTTAAAAAAATTTTAAAAACATAATTGAATTTTTGCGAAGAATTACAATTACTTTTGAAAATAATTGAATTGTTTTTTTGGAATTTTATGGAAATTTATGAAAATAAATGAATTCTTGAGAAGAATTTTTTTTATAGTTTCTGGAAATAATTAAAATTCTTTCGACGAATTTTAATAAAAATTTTAAGAATAATTACATTTTTTCAGGAATTCGATAAAAATTTATTGTATTAAAAATAATTGAAATTCTGCAAATAGTTTTATTATTTCTAAAAAAAATGTATGCAAATTTTATTTTTAATAATTGAAATCCTGTGAAATTTCTATTTTTTTCGAAAAATAATTGAATATTCGTGTAAAATTTTATCAAAATTTTTGTTTAATACTTGAATTAAAATTATATTATTTTATCTTTCAATTATTTTTAAAGTAATTAAATTTTTTATAGTGATGAATACTGTTATTTATGAAAATAATTGAAATTGTGCATTGAGTTTTATTATTTATGAAAATAATTCAATTCCTAAGAAGAATTTTACTATTTTTTAACATATAATTGAATTTCTGCGAAGAATTTGATTACTTTTGAAAATAATTGAAATGAAATTTAATTATTTATCAATTATTAAAATTAAAATACTTTGAAAATTCGATTTGTTAAATAAGTTTTTAATGAAATATTCTTTAATAAATTTGATTATTTTCAGTTGAATTTCACAAAATTTCAATTAATTCGATAATTTTTTTAAAATTTATTTGCATACGATATTTGAATCAGTGACTGATTTTTTTACTATCGAATTAATTATTTTTAACTAATTCAAATTTAGAGAACAGTATAAATATCTTTAAAAAATGAAATAAAAAGTGATTTTTTAAAAAGAAATTAAAATAATAAAACTTTCTTTTTTCGACAAAGAAAATGACAAAATTATAAACGATTTCCATCGATAACGGTCATCGTTAGCAACAGTAGACTAGTTTTAAAGAAATTAAAAAACTGCAGTAGCAGAAGCCACTGAATAGAAGGGAGAGAGAGAGAGAGAGAGAAAAAAAAAAGTGGAAAGAATGAGAGATCAAGAAAAGAAGAGGGGAGAACCCTCTTAGAATAGATAGGAATCAGAAATTTGTTCAGGAGCATTAGGTGAAGTAGAAGGCGGTTCCAAAAAAGGGGTAACATAACGCTCCCACAAACGGAATTTGTGAATTTCTTTCAAGGACACACATTTCCCTTTTCTCGAGCCATGCACGAATAAATTCCTGATCGGAATTGAGAGTTAAATTAAGTTAAATATTCAAGTTAAAGGGAATCGTTAGTTGAAAAAAGGAAGGAGATAGTGGAATTTTTGTATCCTATAATAGTGTTCAAAAACTTGCTCCCGCGAATCTCGATTCTTCGGAGG
The DNA here is from genome assembly GCA_032872505.1 of Leptopilina syphax. NCBI lineage: Eukaryota > Metazoa > Arthropoda > Insecta > Hymenoptera > Figitidae > Leptopilina > Leptopilina syphax. Next base: position 37,144,888 of record CM065471.1, read on the forward strand.
ATATTTAAGCGTACACCATCAGGCCGGATGTTTGACCGTGCAACAATAGAGAGTGATAAATGTACGCGTCAACTTTGGGTGAACCCGTCTTCTTTCCAGTGAGAAGAAGTTCTAGAGTTCTACTCCCGAGAGAAGGAGAGAGGGACTCTGCTATCTCCATCTTGAAATGGGATACGCGCGCCCTTCTCATGGGATTCTAAAGCAAACTTAGAGAGAGATACATTTCATTTTTGACCAGAGGTCCCTTAAAAATATTATATTTTTAATGCAAGCAAATTTTTAGTTTAGGGTAAAAAAATCAAAAACAAATCAAAAAACTAGTCAAATCAAAAACTAATCAAATCAAAAACTTATCAAATTAAAAACTAGTCAAATCAAAAACTAAACAAATCAAAAACTTATCAAATTAAAAACTAGTCAAATCAAAAACTAAACAAATCAAAAACTAATAAAGTCAAAAGCAAATAAAATCAAAAACTAGTCAAATCAAAAACTAAAAAAATTAATTCAATTAAAAAAAAAAACTAAAATTATGCAGGAATTCCATCAACATAGGAAATAGAATTAAAATCACTTGATCGACACGCAACAAGCAGCACGCGTGAATGCGCTCGTTGCATACACTATACCAGCGCATAATATTAATAAGTTGTTAACGCTGATCGTCGCATATACTCATAAAATGCCGCTTATAACTAAGTGCGTAGAAAATCAAACCTAAATTCCATTGCGCATGAAACAAAACGAGACACACCTATTTGCAACTAAACAGACAATAAAGAGTTTTATAAATATTTTTTTGTCATTTTCATTCTTATTACAGAGTTGCTACAAAAATTTAATTTTGTTTTTTTTTTATTTCCACACAAAATTTTCACATTCTCCCTAACCATAAAGAATTTTCTATAATTCACTTTAAAAATTACTAAATACTCAAAAAAAAATTTTCTATAATTCTTCAAAAACATCAATGACTTCATTTTTATGAAATAAAAATAAATATTTAATCATTTCATTATTATCCTTCAGCAGAAATTAAAATTCTTCAAAATATTCAAAATTAAAACATTTGGAAATTCAATAAGAAAAATATTATTGTAAAACATGACCGAGTGATAAAATCATTATTTTATATTATAAGAAAATTGTTCCTTTAACTCCTTCAAAATTATTTACATCATTTCAATTCAATTATTATTTTCTAGAATTTTTAAATAAAATTTTTCTTTAAATCAATTACATTTAATAATTTAAAAAAAAGTCATAATCTATTTTTAGTATTTTTCTAAATTAAGTAGTAAAAATAAATTTTAGTCAGACTTAATATACTTTTTTGTTTTTTTTTTGGAATTTCTTCATGTTTTACAATAATTAAAGATAACATAGTGGTAAAAATCATTATTTTCTATTATAAGACAATTGTTACTTTAAATTCTTTAAAATTATTAAATTCAATTATTATTTTCTAGAATTTTTAATTATTTTTTATGAAAATAATTGAATTCCTTAAAAAAATGTTTATTATTTATAAAAATAATTAAATGTTTGCGAACAATTTCATTAAATTTTTTTTAAAATAATAAACGAATATTAAAATTCTTCTCTGAAATTATTTATTATTTTCAAAAATTTTAATACAAAATTCTTGACAAAATTTTAATTATTTTCAAAAATTTTCCTCCATTAATTAATTAATTAATTATTTTAATAAAATTTTCTAAAAGAATTTAATTATTTAAGAAAAAAAATTCCATAAAATTCTACGCAAACATTTAATTATTTTCATAAAATAATAAAAATTTCACAGTAATTCAATTATTTACAAATTTTTTTTAAATTTCTTCCCAATAAATTCAATTATTTATAGAAATAATAAAATTTTTTATTCAGATTCAATTATTTTCGTAAATATAGTAAAATTCTTTTTAGCAAATCAATTATTTTCATAAGTAGTGAAACTCATTGCAGAATTTTAATTATTTTTAAAATTAATAAAATTCTTCGCAGAAATTCAATTATTTTTAAAAAATCTAAAAAAAATTAAAAAATCGAAATCAACATTTTAATTATCATTATAAATGAATAGCAAAATTCTTCGTCGAAATTCAATTATATTCAGGAATTTTAATAAAATTTAATGCAAAATTCAATTATTTTCATAATTAATAGTATTCATCACAAGAATTGAATTATTTTCAAAATTATCGAAAAATAAAATAATAATAAAATTTAATTATTTTCAAAACATTTAATAAAATTTATTTCAATTATTTTTAAAAATTCATTAAAAAATTAAATTATTTTCATAAATAACAGTTTTCATCACAAGAATTTAATTACTTACAAAATAATTGAATAATAAAATAATATATTGCAATTATTTTGAAAAATTTTAATAAAATTCATGGCAAAGTTTCAATTATTTTCAAAAATTTTTTCTTAACTCGATGATTTTCAATATTCTACGATTTTAATAAAATTTCCCAAAAGAATTTAATTATTAAACAAAAATTTTGATAATATATTCCAGAAAAATATTTAATTATTTTCTAAAAACTAAAAATTTCACAGAAATTTAATTATTAAGAATAGAATTTGCATAAATTTTTTCGAAAAAAATCAATTGTTTGAAACTTTTTTTTTTATCAAATTCTTCGTAATAATTCAATTATTTTCATAAATAATAAAATTCATTGCAGAATTTCAATTTTTTTAAATAAAATTTTAATCAAATGCTTTGGAAAATGTAATTATTCTTAAAAATTTTATTAAAATTCGTCGAAAGAAATCAAATATTTAAAAGTTTGTTGAAAAAATTATGTATAAGAATTCAATTTTAAATACATTCAAATTATCCACTAAATTTTCTATGTTTGTATTTAAATAATTGAATTCCAGTAGAGTTTTCTAATAAAAATTGATTTAAAAATGAATTTCAGTTAAATTTTTAAATAATATTTGAATATTAAAATGCAACATAGTGTGAATTTTAAGAAATAATTTTTGAAATTGATTTTTTTTTTTAAATTTTATAATTGAAGATTTTTTTTAAAAAAATTACTTAATGTTTCTATTTTCTAATATATATTTAATTGAAGAAATATTTATTTAATTGAAGAATTTCCGAATTTTTGTTGTTTCACTGTAAAATTGAATTGTAAACAAATGGATTTGAAAATTTTGAAAACCTTTTTCAAAAATTATTAAAAAATAACTGATGAATGAAGGTATTTTAGTTAAAATTTCTTGAAAATAATAATTGAATTGAAATGATGAATATAATTTCGAAGAAGTTACAGTAACAATATTTATTTTTGTCGTTAGCTATGGTTCGCTAGCTTCTCCCCATGTTTAAAAATTCTATAAATTTTCGGTTTCTTTAAAAATATTTTTAATTTTTTTTTTTGGAAAAAAACTTATAAAAGTTAGAAAGATGGTACCAACCCTGACTATATCCTCTATTTTTCTATACAAAATTGACAACGACGTGAAATTTGCTTCTATCGGAGGTAAATTTTTATATGCGGTAAAGAAATAAAAAGAAGGGGGAGGTCGAAGGGTAGCGAAGAAGGACAACGACTTCTCTCTGCTGGGTTGTCTCTTTCGTTTTACGAAAGGAAAAGATCTTCTAGGCACGACTGCGGGATAATTACCAGGATGAGGTCACGGGCATTGCATTAATTCGGTATTCGTAACAGCGCGACTCGTGGTCAGTTGAAGACAGGAACTAAGAAAGAGAAAGAGAAAGAGAGAGAAAGAGGGAATGAGAAGAAGAGAGAAAAAAAGAAGAGTTAAGGTAGCGTCAGAATGACAGAGATGGAGAAGGACAACAAGAGCATCGGTATTAATTACACAGCCCACTCTTCGTTGTCTCGCTAGGGCCACCTACGGTTATTCGCTTTGCATAATATGTATATACGCTCTTATAAACGTTATATGGTTAAAGAAAAGGTCTCGAGGAAAGAAGTCTCTTAAACGAAGAAAACAGGGAACGAGTTCCATTACCACTCACAGGAACCGGAATCTTCTACACCCTCTTTCTCAATATCCTTTCTCCCTCCTTCTTTTTCTGCAAATTTCCATCTTTTTTTCTCTGTTTATTTTCGGAACCTCTTTCTCTCTCTCTTTCTTTCTCTCTTTTTTCTCTTTCTCTCTCTCCTTTTCTCTTTCTTTCTCTCTCTCTCTCTTTTCTCTCTCTCTCTTTTTTTTCTCTTCTTTCTCTCTCTCTCCTTTTTCTCTTTCTCTCTCTCTTTTTTCTCTTTCTTTCTCTCTCTCTCTTTTTCTCTTTCTTCTTCTCTCTGGCGGGCAAGAGCCTGATTATTTAGGCAGAGAATGTTTAATCGAAGCATTGTATCGGCAGGCCCTGAGCTGGTGCCTCTCTTTCTGTTTCTCGTCCTTGCTGTGTGTTTGTCGGAGGAGACACTACTCCACCTCCAACTTTTACCCTCCTTCGCCTCCGTCTTTATATTTATTCGTTTATTTGCTGGTGGCTGATACCTCATTACCGCGACAGATTCACCGATAAGCGCACCGTTCTCGGAAACACACAATGCGCCCCTCCTTTGGAACGCGCACCCAGAGCAAGTTGCAAGCGCAACCGCGCATCCGCCCTTGTATCTCCCTCTCTCTCTCTCTCTCTCTCTCTCTCTCTCTCTCCCTTTCTGCTTTTTTTTCCATCCTCTGCCACGTCGTTCATTTCCCTTTTGCCTTCCAAAAAAGTATTTCAACTTTCTCTCCGAACTTTCGATCGATAATCTAATTTGCAATCTACAGCGAAAGTTGAAAAATGAGAATTAGTATATAGTTTTCTTTATACCCTTAGGGTTTTTGGGTAATGATAATAATAATAATAAGTTGTTCGAGATAAAAGTTGTTCTTATTTAAATTTTCATTATACATATAATGAACGCGAATATATTCGTGATGAACAGTATTTGCAATGAAATCTGTGATGTGTATATGAATTTTTAGTGTAAAAGCTTAAAAATATTAACTACTTTTTTTATTTTTATTGAGTTTGCAAAACTAGCGCTCCTTGTGGGAAAAATGTTGCAACTCAGGTGAGCGTTTTGTAAAAATGCGGGGCCATTTTGAATAATGGAACCAAAAATGCTACTTTTTTGTATTATAAACTACTATAGTTTAGTTACGTTTCTCAATTATTATTCAGTGTTAACAATAAGATGTAATTTAATAGATTTATTCAATAGAAATTATTACTTTTTTCATTTCAAGTAAAATATTCCATTTTTTATCATAAAATAACTCTGATATAAAGAATTTCCTTTTCTTTTTGTTTCAGGTGAGTTAAACAAGATACTTTTTCTGTCGAGTTTATTTTGTAAGTAAATATAATATAATATTGAAATATAAATATTCGGGCTCCCAAGAAAGGTACCTAAGAAATCACATATATTGGTGAATCAAAGCGTACTTTGAAAAAAAGAATTAGCGAGCATAAAAACAAAAACCTCGAATCCGTTGTGAACAAACATCAAACTGAATATAATCATTCTTTTAATTTTGACGATGCAGAAATTTTAGATTATGAAACTTCTTATAAAAAACGATTAATTTCTGAGATGATTTATATTAAATGCAATAATTTTACTATTAACAAGAAGGAAGATATACAGTTTCTTAGTAATTCCTATTTTCCTTTGCTTAATAAATTGAAATAATGGTTATAATTCATAATATTTCGATTGCGGGTCATTGACCCCATCGACTGTATATAACGCGAAAATTGTCACCGGCTCAGTCAGTTTGACTAATCACTCGTTTTAATATGTTTGTGATTTGTAAATTTAAATATTTTATTTTTTTGTTGTATTGCGTTTATTTATGTTTTTAATTTATTGACGTGATGTTTATTTATTGACTTTAACTAGGTAAAAATTGTTTTTTATTTTTTGTTTAAATTTAAATTTTCAAAATTTTGTTGTATTAATTTTTTAAAAAAAAAAATTTTTCTATTAAAGTGACCTGATGATGGTGGCGAACCTGACCACCGAAACGTCGTCTATTTTATAAAAAAGTAAAAGAGTGTTTTTCTTTTACCTTTTATATACGTCTTCCAAAAATCGAAAAAATTAATTTATAAAATACAATTATTTTTAAAAAATTTGTTTTAAATTCTCATCAACATTTCAATTATTTTTATAAATAGCAAGATTCTTTACCGAAATTCAATTATATTCAGGAATTTTTATAAAATTCATTGCAAACTTTAATTATTTTCATAAATAATAATATTTATCATATACAAATTCAATTATTTTCAAAGTTAATAAAATTCTTCGCAGAAATGCAATTGTTTAAAAAAAACGAAAAAAAATTGTTGTCAATATTCCAATTATCTTTATAAATAGCAAAATTCTTCACCAAAAGTCCATTATATTCAGGAATTTTTATAAAATTCATTGCAAAATTCAATTATTTTTATAAATAATAGTATTCATCAGTATAAGAATTCAATTATTTTTGAAATAATTGAAAAATAAAATAATAATATAATTCAATTATTAAACAAAAATATTGATAAAATTCGACACGAATATTCAATTATTTTCCCCAAAAATAAAAATTTTACAGGAATTTAATTATTAAAAATAGTATTTGCATAAATTTTTTTCGATATAAATCAATTCTTGGAAACATTATTATTAAATTCTTCTCAATAACTCAATTATTTTTATAATAATAAGACCTTTTTAAATAATAATAATATTTTTTTTAATAATAAGACTTTTTTTAAATAATAAGACTCATTGCAAAATTTAAATTATTTTTAAGACAATTTTAATCGAATTCTTTGGAAAATGTAATTATTCTTAAAATTTTTATTAAAATTCGCCGAAAGGATTCAGTTATTTAAAAATTTGTTTATAGAATTATGTATAAGAATTGAATTTAAAAAACCATTCAATCATTCAATAAATTATCTATATTTGTATTTAAATAATTGAATTCTTGTAGAATTTTCTAATAAAAATTGATTTTAAAAATAATTGCAGTTAAAGTTTTAGATAATAATTGAATTTCGGAGAATTTACTAATAATTGCAATTTTTAGAAATAATTCAATTTTGTAAAGGGTTTCAAATTAAAATCTCTAAAAATCTGAATTTTTTCATATTTTTAATTAAAAATTTTTTCGAACTAATTTTCTTCAAAAAGCTTAATCGAAATTTTTTAAAATTATTTCAAGTTTTTATTACCTTATGTATGTCATCTTTAATTGTTATAAAACATGACTATAACTTATTTTTACTGCTTAATTTTTACTGCTTAAAAAAAAGGATATTAAGTCTGACTAAAATTAAATGTTTTGAAAATAATTAAATTTTATTATTATTTTATTTTTCGATTATTTTGAAAATAATTCAGTTCTTGTGATGAATACTATTAATTATGAAAATAATTGAATTTTGCATTAAATTTTATTAAAATTCATGAAAATAATTGATTTTGGCCTAAGAATTTTGTGTTATTCATTTATAATGATTTATTAAAATGTTGATTTAGTTTTTTAAATTTTTTTTAGATTTTTTAAAAATAATTGAATTTCTGCGAAGAATTTTATTAATTTTGAAAATAATTGAAATTCTGCAATGACTTTTACTACTTATGAAAATAATTGATTTGCTAAAAAGAATTTTACTATATTTACGAAAATAATTGAATCTGAATAAAAAATTTTATTATTTCTAAAAATAATTGAGTTATTGGGAAGAAATTTATAAAAAATTTGTAAATAATTGAATTACTGTGAAATTTTTATTATTTTATGAAAATAATTAAATGTTTGCGTAGAATTTTATGGAATTTTTTTTCTTAAATAATTAAATTCTTTTGGAAAATTTTATTAAAATAATAAATATGGAAAATCAATTAATGGAGGAAAATTTTTGAAAATAATTGAAATTTTGCCAAGAATTGTATTAAAATTTTTGAAAATAATAAAATTTCAGAGAAGAATTTTAATATTTGTTTATTATTTTAAAAAAAATTTAATGAAATTGTACGCAAACATTTAATTATTTTCATAAATAATAAACATTATTTTAAGGAATTCAATTATTTTCATAAAAAATAATTTAAAATTCTAGAAAATAATAATTGAATTTAATAATTTTAAAGAATTTAAAGTAACAATTTTCTTATAATAGAAAATAATGATTTATCCACTATGTTATCTTTAATTATTGTATAACATGAAGAAATTCCAGAAAAAAAAACAAAAAAGCATATTAAGTCTGACTAAAATGTATTTTTACTACTTAATTTAGAAAAATAGTAAAAATTGAGTATTATGCCTGACCAAAACATGTTTTTACTACTTATTTTGGAGATTTTAAAAAATAGGATATGTTGTCTGACTAAAACTTGCGTTTACTACTTAATTTGGAAAAACACGAAAAATAGACAAGGACTTTTTTAAAAATTATTAAAAGTAATTGATTTAAAGAAGAATTTTAGTTATTAAGTCTAGAAAATAATAATTTAATTGAAATTATGGGAATAATTTTAAAGGAGTTAGAGTAATAATATTCTTATAATATAAAATAATGATTTTATCACTCGCTCATCTTTAGTTTATTATAAAACATGCAGAAATCGGGCACTCCGAGTCTTCGACTCGGAGTGATCCATTTCTTCATGTTTTACATTAATATTTTTATCAGTTTTTTAAATATTTTTTACAATAATATTTTTATCAGTTATTAAATTTCAAAAGGTTTTAATTTTGAAATTTAAATTCAAATTTGAAATTGAATCTCATTTTGTATTTTTACTCCAAAAATTATAAACATAACCTAATATCTTTTGCTTCTTCTTCTTCCTTGAAATTTCTTGAAATTTTTTTTTTATACTTTCGAACAGTTGGCAAAATGTGGAATGTTTTTTTTTCTTTCTATTCAAAATTTCTTTGAAATTTGAAAAAAAGAAGGAAATTGAATTTTAAGTCTATTAATGATTTATATAAAGCAATATACGGGTACACAAGGCTTCTTTTATCATTACGCTTCGTTCCCGATCGGGAAGGAAAGATAAGTGCTACTTGTAGCTATTAACCGTTCTTCATTGGTTCAAACGGCTATAGTTGTATATGTGTATATAGATGGATAGGCGGATAGACGCATAGCGTTTATTGGCACACGCATTATTAAATGCATGTTAAGTCTCTTTACGACCAAGACACGCATTTTGCTACAATTTTTTTTGTTCTGTCCACCGTACATTTTGAATCAAATTGCCGTGTGTCTGCTAAGGACAGGAAACGATCTTAAACACAGTTTATTAAATATGAAAAATTCTAAAACGTCTATTAACTAGTAGAGAAATATGTGTGTCTTATAATGTGATAATAACTACAATAAAGATAGGAGGGAAAAAAATTGTTTTTTTTTCACATATTTTCAATCATATGAAAGAATTACTCTATCCTCTTTTTTGATAGAGTAAAGTATCTCTATCCTTTTTTATTTAATTATCCTTTTTTAAATATCCTTTTTTTGACTATCCTTTTTTTTATATTCCTGTTTTTGATTATCCTTTCTTCGATTATCCTTTTTTTGATTATTCTTTTTTTGATTATCTTTTTTTTTGATTATCCTTTTTTTTATTATTCTGTTTTTGATTATCCTTTTTTCGATTATCCATTTTTTTTAATGTGATTGAAAGTTGACTTTTTTTTGAAACAGGAGAGGAAGTAATCGAAGGTTTCGGTGACACTAATTAAAAGGCTGCTCACTCGGAACACCGCAATGGGGTTTCCGCGTATAAATCTCGCAGTGCGAAAACTGTTGTAATTGGGGCCCCGAACACGGCATGCTTTCGGGCTTTATTATTGGCTGCTTTTTCTTTTCGTCGCCGCTCGATGTTGCCGTGGGATATTAGCTTCGAAAGTCGCAGTTGTAAATAAGCGCTCAAACCGCTTCTCCATTATATCTTCCGCGCCTGCGTCGTTATCATGTCCAAAAAGGGTAGCCAAGACACATTTCCGATAACATCATGTGCGCAGCGCACACATTTCGCTTATACAACCCTTTTGAGAAAGTAAAATCTCACTTCATTAACATAATTATATCTCTAAAAAAAGGAACTCTCAAATATTAGAATTAAAGTTTTTATTTGTTTGCTAATTTGCTATTTATATTTGTTTGCAAATTTATACTTGTTTTCTCTACAAGTATTTGTTTTTTAACATAAAAATTGAGTTAATTAGGAGAAGTGGATAATTTAAGTTTATTTTATTTATTTTTTTTTTGTAGATTAAGATCGGTAAAAAATTGAGGCCTTGGGAAAGTGTATATATATATAGTTGATTTCAATGTATTGTTACGAATCGAAGTCTGGTAAGGGACTGGTTTTCTTGGACATGTGGACGAGTCACGGTAGTACCGAAGGACTAATTAAATATATCCGGGAGCGGCTTCTCGTTGCGACCATAACCGTCACGGTGCCATACCAAACGCTGTTTTAAAAAGTCGCGTTGTTGAGCCCAAGCGTCCGAGGCCAGGCGAAAGGTCATTCCGAGAGAGGCTCTTCCATCTGATTTTTCTCCCTCGTCTCCTTTTTGGTCCCCCCCTTTTTTTTATTTTAAAGGATTCGTGCGGTGGTAACGCCCTTTCCCAAGATCCTTTCTCTCTCTCTCTCTCTCTCGCTCTCTCTCTCTCTCAGTCAAATAGTTCATCAGACTTTTTCATTTATTTAATTACACACCAAGCAAAACTTCAAAATTTATCTCTGTGGGAAAATTCTTCTCTTGATCTACAATATTTTGTTAATTTTAAAATGTTGTATATCAAGAGACAACATTTTATTATTTTGAAACATCAAGAGAAGAATTTTCTTAATTTTATAGATTAAGTTGGATGATTTTACAGATCAGAGTAGCCACAAAAAATTAATTTTGTTTTTCCATTGACTTTTCCCTGATTTCTAGAATTTTTGAAAATCAACAAATTACAAGAATATTATTACAAAACATGAAGATATCGATCACTCTCCGAATCTTCGACTCGGAGCAATCGATATCATCATGTTTTATAATAATTAAAAATAACCGAGTGATAAAATCATTATTTTATATTATAAGAATAAAATTCAATTATTTTCCAGAATTTTTAAATAAAATTCTTCTCTAAATCAATTATTATTAATAATTTCTGAAAGAGTTCTTTAAGAATTTTCAAATCCATTTGTTTACAAATCAATTTTACGAAAAATCTATTACTCAGAAATTCTTTAATTAATTATTTAGAAAATAAAAAGTTAAAATCATTATTAAAAAAAAAATTTGAATTCTTATAAAAAATTTTATGAAAAAATTCCTAAATAATTGAATTCATGTGATGAATTTTAATTAAATTTATAAGAATAAAAAAAATAATTGAAATTCTGGGATGAGTTTTATTATTTATAAAAATAATTAAATTTTGGCGTAGAATTTTATTAATTTTTGTTTCAAATAATTGAATTCTTTTGAAAAATTTTATTAAAATAGTATATATAATGGAAAATCATTGAATTTCCTTGAGAATTTTTAAATCCATTTGTTTACAATTCAATTTTACGAAAAATCTATTATTCGGAAATTATTTAATTAATTATTTAGAAAATAAAAACTTGAAATAATTTTTTAAAGAAATTCAATTAAATTTTTTCTAAAATATTAATTCTACACAATTTTTAGTTAAAAATATGAAAAATTTATATTTTCAACGATTTTAAATTGAATCCTTTTTAAAAATCAATTATTTCTAAAAATTCAAGCTACATTGCTTGGAATATTCAATTAAAATTTAAACTGAAATTCATTTTTAAAGTAATTTCTAAAATTCTACGAAAATTCAATTATTTAAGTACAAAAATAAATTATTTATTGAATAATTGAATGTTTATTAAAATTGAATTCTAATAAAATAAATTCTAATCTAATTATATTAACAAAATTTTTAAATAATAGAATTCTTTTGAGGAATTTTAATAAAATTTTTAAGAATAATCGAATTTAAGGAATTCGATTAAAATTGTATTAAAAATAATTGAAATTCTGTGATGAGTTTCATTATTTATGAAAATAATTGAATTCCGAAAAAATTTTATTATTTACGAAAAGAATTGAAATTTTGCGAAGAAATTTGAAAATAACCGAATTCCTGAGGAATTTTTGTTTCTTATGAAAATAATTTTAAATTTTTGCGTAGAATTTCATTAAAGATTTCTTAAAATAATTGAATTTTTTAACAAAATTTTATTAAAATAGTAGATATTAAAAATTATTAAATTAAGAAAAATTTTTAAAAATAATGATAATATTAAAAGAATTTTTAAAAAATTTTGAAAATAATTGAATTTTGAAGAAGAATTTTATTATTTTTAAGATAATTGAAATTTTGACGAGAATTTGAAAAAAAATTTCAAACATAATTGAAATTCTGTTACGAGTTTTATTATTCATGAAAATAATTGAATTCCTATGAAATTTTTATTATTTATGAAAATAAAAATAATTAAATGTCTGCGTGTAATTTTATTACAATTTTTTTAAATAATTCATTTCTGTCGAAAAATTGTAATAAAAGTTTGAAAAATAATTGCATTTTTCGAGGAAATCATTTAAAAAATTTATTAAAAATAATTGAAATCCTACCACATAAGTTTTATTATTAATGAAAATAATTGAATTCTTCTAACGAATTTTGTTATTTATAAAAATAATTGAATTATTGCGAAGAAGTTTATAAAAATCTTTTTAAACAATTGATTTTTTTCGATTAAATGTATAAAAATTCTATTTTAAATAATTGGATTCCTTTGGAAATTTTATTATGTATAAATATAGGTAATTGAATATTTTTAAAGAATTTTATAAAAAGATTGTTTAAATAATTGAATTCTGTGGAAAAATTTTAATAAAATTTTAAAGAATAATTTCATTTTTCGAGGAATTCATTTAAAGTTGCATTAAAAGTTTCAAACTAATTGCAATCTTGCAATAAGTTTTATTATTTTTTAAAATAATTGAATTATTGTAACGAATTTCATTAGAATTTTTAAAAATAATTGCATCCCTGGGAAGAAATACTATTATTTATAAAAAAAAATAAAATTCTTGTGAAGAATTTTGTAAAATAAATGTTTTTTAAATAATTGAATTCTTTTCGAAATTTTTATTAAAATAGCTATTGAAAATCATTTAATTGATCAAGTTTTTTTTTTAAAATAATTGAAATTTTGCTAAGAATTTTATTAAAATTTTTGAAAATAAATGAATTTCAGAGAAGAATTTTATTATTTATAAAGCTAATTGAAATTTTGACGAATATTTTAAAAAAATTTTAAATGCATAATATTTCAATATTTCAAAATTAATTGAATTTTACAAGAGTTGCGTTTACAATTGTCATAAATAGATGAAACTTCAAAAGGTTTTAATTTGAAATTTTATAAAATTTTAATTTTCAATTAATTCAATTAGAAACTTTAAAGAACTTAGATTTTTGAAAAATTTTAATAATTCAAAATCTTTTAATACAATAATAATAAAATAATGAAGTTATAGAAGAATTTTAGTTAAAATCACTTAAAAAAATTGCATTATAAAATGAAATAATTTCTAAGTAACAATTTTATGATAGTTCTTCAAGAATTAAGTTATTTAGAAAGAAATTATTGTCAGAAATAGAAAAAATTGAAGCTTTTGTATTAGAATTTGTGGTTATTTCATAGTTTATGAGGCGGACAAAAAAGACACAAAAATTCAGAATTTTCTTATGAATTTAAGGAATTAATTTTTTTCCAGTATCTTTGAATGAAAATCCCTAACTTTTCCCAGACCAATTCTACTTTCCCTGACATTTTTCTACATTCTCTGACTTCCCTGACCTGTGGCAACCCTTCAGATGCATATAAAAGCTTTATCTATAATGGCTAAAGATTAAATTCCCTTTGAGAATATAAGAATTGAAAAAAAAAAGGAAAAAAGTTTATTTAGCGGGCAAATAAAAGCAATTACTTAATCGGCATGAGATTTTCCTTGAGAGAGGATTTTAAGGTTTATGATTCTAGATAAAGTGACTAGAAGTTACTTTCAAGCATTAACCTTGGATTGTTCAAATAAAAGAGCTTCTGAGTCTCGTAAACGCACGCAGTGAGCTCATGAGATATGTAAATGCATTTGTGCGCAATTTGTCCCTTAGTTGAATAGTTTCAAGTATGGTTAGAATCGTCCTTATAACCATTATGAAAAAGCTATTACATCTCGTATGAAGGTTTTTCTTTTTTTTTTTTCTTTTTGCATCGCGCAAGGGGTTGGCTGTATGGCAAAACTAAATGACCACTGTGCAATGCCTTTCGTCTTCGGTGAAGAAGCGTTTCCGTGACACTATTTAGTGCCCCGGCTTTTCTGCCTTCGCCAGTGACAGAAATTGTATGCTAATTAGGAGTGGAGTGGCTTGAGATCAGCGACCGCGCAACAGTGCAGCTAACCATACGTGTACACATCGCTTCTGTCTTGTAACCTCCTCCTCCTTCCCCCCTTCTTTCGCCCTCTCCCTTAAGTTTCTCTTTGTCTTCTCTTCTTCTATCCCCCCCTGTGTATACAAATCTCCTTCCTTAACTCATTATCTCAAAAGAATAGAATTTGAATATCCCAGCTATTCAATTTCTCATTTTTTTTTTGTTTTCTTGTTTTGTTCCCCCCCTCTCTCTCTCTCTCTCTCTTGTTCTCTGTTTATCAGAATCTTGATCTTTTGAAATGCACAAAAGTCGCGTCAAATTACAGATTAATGTGTCGGAAAAAGTTGAAAATTCATACATGTTTCATTGTCGGAAACATGTTGGTTTATGTTTCCGTAAATTTTACTTACAATTTTTTTAAAAATGTATTTTGTGGTAAATGATTGTTCGTTGTGTGTTTTTGGGATTTTTTTAAACGATTTGCATCAGAAATAAGAATGCAGATAATTAATTAATTAATGTGCATAGCGTTACTATAAGTCAGGGAAAGTCGAAAAATTCAGGGAAAGTGGAATTGGTCAAGAAAAAGTCAGGGATTTTTATTAAAGAACTGGAAAAAATAAAATTTTTACAATTAATAAGAAAATTCTAAATTTTGGTGTCATATAAATTATAAAATGCCTTATAAATTATGCCTTATAAATTATAAAATTACCATACGAATTCAAATATAAAAGCTTTAATTTTTCCTATTTCTGCCAATTATTTTCATTTTAAATAACTTAATTCTTGAAAAAATATATCATAAAATTTTCAATGAATTTAAAAATAAAAATTTATAAGAACTCAGAGTTTTGTAAAAATTTTAATAATTTAAATTCTTTTTAAAATTTCTTCGCAATAATTCAATTAGTTTCATAAATAATACAAATTTTTACAGAGATTCAATAATATTCATAAATAATAAAACATATCGTAGAATTTTTAAATGTATATTTAATTAATTATTAAAAAATCATGGATTTATTTATAGAAGAACTTTATTTAAAAACACAAAAAAATTGAATTTTTTATAAATTTTTTTGCAGTAATTCAAATATTTTCATAAATAATAACATTTTTTTTATAGAGATATGAATATATGTATATATTCTTGAAAATTTTATTGAAATTCGTCAAAAAAATACAATTATTTAAAAACTAGTTCATAAAATTCTTTATGAAAAATTAATTTTAAGAAATATTCAATTAATTTGAATTTGAAATCTCATAGAACTTTCTAATAAAAATTAAATTGAAAATAAATTTTATTTAAAATTTTAGATAGTAATTGAATATTAAAGGCATTATAGCATGAATTTGTGGAAATAATTGAATTTTGAATAGGTTTCAAATTAAAATCCTAATCTTAATCTTTGAAAATCTGAATTATTTATACTTTTACCTAACAATTTTGTGTAGAATTAATTTTTTTGGAAAAGTTGAATTAAATTTTAGTTTTGAAATTATTTCAAGTTTTTATTTTGTAAATAATTAATTAATGAATTTCCGGATAATAGAATTGTCGTAAAATTGAATTGTAAACAAATGAATTTAAAAAATTGTCGAGGAACTTTTGCAAAAATTATTAAAAATAACTAATAATTAATAAATGATTTCTTTTGAAGAATTTTAATAAAATTTTTGAAAATAATTACATTTTTTCGAAGAATTTACTTAAAATTGTATTAAAAATAATTGCAATATCCTGTGAAGAATTTTATTATTTAAGAAAATAATTGCATTCTTGCAAAAAATTTTTATTACATTTCTATTTTAAATAATTGAAATCCTGTGAAGAATTTTACTACCTATGAAAATAATTGAATTATTGCATCGACTTTTATTAAATTGTTTTTAAATAATTGAAATCCTATGAATAATTTTATTAGTTATTAAAATAATTGAATTCTTGCAACGAATTTAATTAAATTGTTTTTAAATAATTGAAAATCCTGTGAAGAATTTTATTATTTAGTAAAATAATTGAATTCTTGCAATCAATTTTATTACATTTTTTTTTAAATATTTGAATTCTTTTTGAGAAATTTTATTAAAATAGTAGAGTTTGAAACTATTTGAATTTCAGCGAAGAATTTCATTATTTGTGAAATGTAATTGAACTCTTGGAAAAATTTTTTGAAATTAATGATATTTTTCGAGGAATTCATTCACAATTGCATTTAAAATAATTGAAATCCTATGAAAAATTATATTATTTATGAAAATAATTGAATTCTTACACGAGGAATTTTATTACATTTCTTAAATAATTGAATTCATGTAAAAAATTTTATTACTTGTAAAAATTATTGAATTCTTGTACAGAATTTTATGAATATTTTTGTAAAGAATTTAATTTTTTCTGAAAAATTTTATGGAAACTTAAATTATTATAAAACATGAAGACAACGATAAAGGTCAGGGAAAAAGTTTAAATTTTATCTGAAAATCAGGGAAAAACAAAATTAATTTTATGTGGCAACCCTGGGAAGTCATTAACATGTCGTTAATTGTTGGTAACAGATTTCTATAATGGATTTTTGCCAAACTTTCCTCATTAATCTCCTTGCGCTCTAGTGCGCCAGCGCAGTAATATAATGACGGTAATTGTTGATAACAGATTCCTGTAATTTTAAATTTCTTTAATTTTTTTTGAAAGTATTGAATTATTTTTGGATTGTTATCATCATTGTTGTTTTAGCGTAGAAATTGAGTAAAGGTCAGTATTACAATTTTTCAAAGAAGACATAGAATATTTATAGAAGATATAGATATTTAGAAATTGTTTT
This sequence comes from Leptopilina syphax, assembly GCA_032872505.1. NCBI lineage: Eukaryota > Metazoa > Arthropoda > Insecta > Hymenoptera > Figitidae > Leptopilina > Leptopilina syphax. The sequence goes on from CM065471.1 coordinate 37,162,187, forward strand.
CTCTTCCCTTCTTTTGAATTTCAAACGAATTTTGATAAATTTTGGTACATGAAGTCAGGTTCCAGCAGGAGAAAGAAATAAGCGAGTCAATTATATTAGAGGGAATAGTTCACGCCCGTGTTATAAGTTAGGCGAGATAGGCGAAGAAAGAAGAGTCTCAAGGACGTTTCTGGGCGTGGAAGAATCGTTACCCACACAGTGTTACATGCACAGAGAGAGAGATGCACATGCACCAACTGGTTGAGTCTGTTTTGGTCGTGTCTTCTTCTTCTTCTTCTTCGTCTTCCTCCTTCTTATAATACTTTCCCTTTTGGTATCCCCTTGCGCTTCGTTTTCGGCTTGGCTCTTCGGGCCATTTATTTTTTCCGCCGAACCACCTTCGGGGCTATCCAAATGACGGCCTGACGGGCGTGGAGGTACTGCCTATTGTTTTAACAGGTTCGCTTAAATTGAAGCCCCAAGCCATTTCAGGAGAGAGAATGCTAAGCGCAAAGTCGTAAGCAGTTACTTCAAACTTCTTTTAAATTCAACCTATCCCCCCTCCAAGCCACTCTTCTTGTTGTTTAAGATTTATACGTGTTTTCCCAAAGACCCTTATCTCTTTTTTACGACACTTGCGGAATTGGCGGTAACGAATGTAAAGTCACAGGAAACGATTGCTAACGATCGTTAGAATCATTGGGAATCTTTGGAAAAGATTTGGAAAATTGTATTATTGATTTTTTTTTTTAAATTTTAGTATAAGGAGGAGATCAATCATATTGGAATGAGAAAGAAAATAAAGATTGGGGAGAATAATAATTTCTGAATCCGCCTAGCAAGAATGGTTCGCAGGTAAAGCATAAAGGTTCGAAAATGATGACGGTGCATGACTCTCTTTTGGAGTCTCCTTGATGCCCTGCCTCCTTCTTCCACTGTTTCTTGATGCCTTCCCTCTCAAGGACCCTAGATAATTACATAGTAGCTTTGGTCGGATGCAATCGCGCGGCGCGGGGCAAAGAATATAAGTTTTTGGTCTCCATGGAAAGTAATGGCTAATCGGTTTGGTCAAAAACTGGCGACACACTGCCGCCGTTAACATTAGTCACCCTTTTTTTTGGTTTATTTTTGTTTTTGGAAATTGTGGTTTACAAATTACATCCCGACACATTACGATTCGTCTATTACATCTCCTGGGTGATGTATTATTAGAATCAAATCTTCTATTAGAGTCGCATTTACGAAATTGCCTCCACTTTTTTTCTTCCTTCGTCCTCCTATTTCTCTCTATCGTGACGTAAGAGCGCCTCTCGAAGGGATCCTGCGCTAATTCGATCTATAGATATAAACTTCTGCTAACGAGCACACTGTACGATTCAACCATCAAGGTATCTTAAGTATCTACTGGGTACGTGATACGGCTGCGAAAACGTGGATCGATATCTCTTCAGCAATTACAAAAAATCTTTTTTCCATATTACTTGTTTGTTGAATAATTAGAATTCCTTGCGTGAGAATTTTATTTCTTCTCTTATTTTTTTTTTATTACTTTGATGTTTTCTAAATGATAAGTTTTTTAAAGAAGTTTTTTAAAGAACTTTTTGAAATAAGTTTCTTAAATATGTTTTTTAAATATGATAAGTTTTACGTTATACACAAAATGTTGTGGGTATATGTTATTCGAACACAAAATAATGGAAAACGATGTGTAAATTTGGCATTCAAGTTAAATGGAATAAAAGAAAGAAAGAGGCACACACCACCCGTGGTTTGACTTTACATGTGCAGCGAACGTAAAAAGGAATATGGTGGCAAAGAAGTATCGGAACTGGACGGGAGTATATAAACGCATTTGTGCGAATCCCTCGCGCACACGAGTCTATAATCTATATGCAAGAAAGTGCGTGTGCAACGCGGTACAACATCAGGCATACATAATTAATATTTAAACGAGGAACATCGAAGGAAGCTTCGCCTAACTACAGCTATGCGAAAAGGGAGGGAATGTGCTCGGGAAAGAGAAGGCACAAAATGGTGGCAAACAACGAATGAAGAAATGCAATGAGACAACCGGCGTCGAAACAGAAAATGGCAAATTCTATCATTTGACGAATTTTGACTAAAGTAATCAACGTTTCAATCATACTTTAAAAACTTGTCAAATGTATTTTAAACACTAAAAATATTCATATATCGGCCATGTCCGAACAGATAGCAGAACATGGTCAACGGAAAAATTGGTTTACATCTATGAAAATTTCTATATTTTGACCTATGTTCACAATATTGGGAAACAATGGCCAATGAGATAAATATTTAAAACCGTCAAAATTTATATAATCTTGACCATTGTCAAAATCTTGCAAAAAAATAGTTTCGAACCAGTTTTCGATGATTTCCAGAAAAATTTTTGCCTTTTTTCCTGATCCTAAAGAATATTCAGCGAGATTCACTTTAAAAATGATTAGATACTCAAAAAAATGTTCTGTTACATTTATTTACAAATTTCCTTAATTGTAAAATTATTCAAAAACACCAATGACTTCATTTTTATGAAATAAAAATAAATATTTAATCATTATTATCCTTCCGTACTCGATTTCTTCAGGTTTTATATAATAACACGGTAAATCGTTAGGGGTTAAAATAACACCAAAATGGATTAAAATAACACTAAATTGGATTATTTTAATCCTTTTTGGTGTTATTTTAATACCTAACGATTTACCGTGAATTAAAAATGATTGAGTGATAAAATCATTATTTTATATTATAAGAATTTTATTACTGTAACTTCTTCTTAAGAATTTTCAAATTCATTTGTTTACAATTCAATTTTACGGAAAATTTCGATTATTCGGAAATTCTTCAATTAAATAATATACATTAGAAAATAAAAACTTGAAATAAATTTTAAAAATTTTGATTCAATAACTTTTTGAGGAAAATTAGTTGTGTATAGAATTTTTAATTAAAAGTATGAAAAATTCAAATTTTCAATGATTTTAATTTAAAAGCTTTTCAAAAATCAATTATTTCTAAAAATTGCAATTATTAGTAAATTCACCAAAATTTAATTATTAATTTTTAAATCAATTTTCATTAGAAAATTCTATGAGAATTTAATTATTTAAATAGAAACATAGAAAATTTATTGAATAATTGAATGTTTCTTAAAATTAAATTCTTATATATAATTTTATCAACGAATTTTAAAGTAACGGAATTCTTTCGACGAATTTCAATAAAATTTTTAAGAATATTTACACTTTCCAAGGAAGTCAATTAAAATTAAATAAATGATAAATAAATTATTTAAATTAAATTTTAAATTATAAATTTATTTTATCTTAAAAATAATTGAAATCTTGCAAGGAGATTTATTATTTATGAAAATAATTGAATTACTGTAAAGAATTTCATAAAAATGTCAAATGATTGATTGTTTTTTGAAAAAATTTATGCAAATACTATTTTTAATAATTGAAGTCCTGTGAAATTTTTATTTTTTTTGAAAAATAATTGAATAATGAATATTCTTGTAGAATTTTATAAAAAATTTTGTTTAATAATTGAATTATATTATTATTTTATTTTTCAATTATTTTAAACATATTTGAATTCTTATAGTGATGAATACTACTATTTATCAAAATAATTGAATTTTGACATGAATTTTATTAAAATTTCTAAAAATAATTGAATATTGATAAAGATTTTTGCTATTCATTTATAAAGATAATTGAAATGTTGACAATTTTTTTTGATTTTTTGAAAAGAATTGAATTACTGAAGAGAATTTTATTAACTTTGAAAATAATTGAAATCGTGTTCTGAATATTATTGTTTATGAAAATAATTGAGTTTTGCAATGAATTTTATAAAAATTTCTGAATATAATTGAATTTCGGTGAAGAATTTGGCTATTGATAAAAAAATTTAAATGTTAAAATAATTGAATTATATTATTATTTTATTTTTTAATTATTTTAAAAATAATTTAATTTTTATTGTCATGAAAACTATTATTTATCAAAATAATTGAATTTTGCAATGAATTTTATTAAAATTCCTGAAAATAATTGAATTTTGTCGAAGATTTTTGCTATTCATTTATAAAGATAATTGAAATGTTGACAATTTTTTTTTTGATTTTTTGAAAATAATTGAATTTCTGCAAAGAATTTTATTAACTTTAAAAATAATTGAATTGTCGATGATTATAATAAAATTTTTACGAATAATTATATTTTCTAAGGAATTCGATTAAAATTCTATTAAAAATAATTGAAATTCTGCAATAAGTTTTATTATAATTTGAAAATAATTGAATATTCGTGTAAAATTTTATTAAAATTTTCGTTAAATAATTGAACTCTTTTTGGGAATTTTATTAAAATAGTAGATAATTGAAAATCATTGAATTAAGAATAATTTTTGAAAATAAATTAAATTTTGCCATGATTTTTATTAAAATTTCTGAATACTATTATTTATGCAAATAATTTAATTATTTATTTATTTATTTATCATACATTTATCATACATTATTGCGAAGAAATTTATAAAAAAATTTGTAAATAATTGAATTTCTGTGAAATTTTCATTATTTATGAAAATAATTAAATGTTTGCGTACAATTTTATTAAAATTTTTTTGTATAATTCTAAAAAAATAATAAAAAAAATAAATTTTTAAATATAAATAGTAATCAAACCGATTATTCTATTCATTTTAAGTATTTTGTTGTGATAAAAAATAATTATTACGATTATAAATTATTTTTGTGTCTCATTGCAAATTTAAGAAAAACTACCTACAAATATAATAATTTTCATAAAAATATTTTGTTACATTCTACTACTCAATTCTAATAATATCCCATTACAATTTTGCGAGAAAAAAAAGTTTAAAATCTGAAAATTTATATATTTTAACTGTGGTCAAAATCTGTCGTACCATGGCTAATGAATAATTTTTTAAACCCAAAAAAAAATTTGCCAAAGTACGAGGTTCATTCCCAAATAGTAAGAAAAATGATGAAATCTTATCAGAAAAGATTTCCTCATTTTCCTCCAATCACAAAAGAAAAAATCCATATGAATTAAGATATTCGCAGCTATATAGCGTATTAATCGTGAAATGAAATGATAAATAAAAATGGCAAACAAAGAAACCAAAAAAAAAAAAAAAAAAAAAAAAAAAATGATAATAATTTACGGAAATATATCAATGAAGCGGTAACGGGATCAGATCGTGGTACATTCGGAGATCGGTGTAAGCGAATGAAAAATCGAGCGTATCATTCAGAATACATATAGAGAGGGGTTGTATATATACGTATAATATTCGCAAAGTGCGTCCATACACCATCCGTTATTGAAAAAAGAGGAATGCCATCGGATACGCGAACCATTGGGAGGTAAGACGAAGGTGAGGCTCGCTGAGTGAGCGAGCAGGGCTCTCGAAAAAGTGCTCTTTGTCGGTGTCGTCCTTTAAATCCGTTTAAAGGGACCACCGACCGGTCGGTCTGATTAATAGTCCTCGAATGGCGGGGTCGGGCTCGATGACAGATCGAGAATGCTTCGGGGACAGGCGGCAAAAATTCCAAGTTCACACTCACCTCCGTGAGAGAGAGACACACAGCTATTCCAAAATTCATTCGATGTTAATTTAATAAATATATTTCATTTTTCATTCACTCGATATTTTCAATTTTCAAAAAAAAAAAAAAAAAAAACTCGAAGGTCCTTCTCATTGTCGGTGTCCTTCTCAGTAGTGGAAGTTGCGAGAATATTAAACAGACATCGAAAGAGACCTAAACTTCAAAATGGATGAAGTTTTGTTTTTCAATCTTGAAGAAGAAATTATTAAGAGAGTAAATAATTTAACACTGAAAATCAATTAGAGAGATGAAATTTGCGAGAATGATCACTGGAAAGTTTCGAGTATGGCCTTCCGTCGTTCGTTTGCAATGATTTACGGCCACGGTGGCAATTTCGTTTCGCTCTGACGCTCGCTTACCGCATTAGTCCCACTCACACACCTCGATCTTGACTAATGTGCGACGGCCATAGTTTTCTTCCTCTCTTAAATCCACTTTCCTTTATTTACCTTACTGCTAATCCCTTACCACCAAATTTATTTCATCAATCACAAAGACAATTTTAAACACTCCCTTTTATCGCTTTAATTAGCCAACAATTCAAATAATTCACCTAAAAATATTGTATCCACTGACAATATCTTTTTCATCATTTGTTTTGAAATTAAAGTATAAGCTCTTTAATTTTTTTTCTCTCAGAAAATTTCTTTCAAAAAAAGAGAAAGAGACTATTGTGCCTAATGTGAATAACACTTGGTAGTATTGCAGAAGTGGCGTGTCGGTTTCTTTTGACCCTTATAGTAAAGGAACTCTCAATAGACCTCTTTGCAAACGTCTCTCTAGCGTATTTTCTCAGAAAATCTTGACGCAGGTTTCAGCAAATTACGGCGGAAGTAATTTGAGTCGTGGTCACTGGTCTGAGTAACGGGCAATAATAGTTGTACATTGAAAATATCTTTCCATCCATAGGAGAATCAGAATTTAGACATATATAGATATGTGAGTGTGAATAGCAGTAGCAAGAGGATTAGATGCACCCGAAAAAAACACAACTCAATGCAGATGGATCTCGATAAAAAATGAAAGAGATGGTCATTCTAAGAAGGTATACTAGTGTCCACAAAAAGGATACTTCAAAAAAAAAAGAAGGAAGAAAAAAATCTCTATTGCGGCGCGACGGTCGGTATTCCCGAGCCTGTAATTTTGGAACCTATAATAGGGATCCGCCGTTTCACAATTAGACCCTAACTTCTTGAAAGTTCATATACCCGACGCAAAATGAATTTCTTGTATTTTATGTACGCTTGAATTGATATTTGATGTTTTCAAATAAAATTATCCAAGGGATTAAAATATCTAAATGATTCCAGTATATGGTTCAGATATGCAATCGGTGTATATTTTAAGGAGTTTTTATAAAATTCATTGCAAAATTCAATTATTTTCATAAATAATAATACTCATCAGAAGAATTCAATTATTTTCATAATTAATAAAATTCTTCGCAGAAATTCAATTAATTTAAAAATTAATAAAATTCTTCGCAGAAATTCAATTATTTTCAAAAAATCTAAAAAAAATTGTCAACATTTCAATTATGTTTATAAATAAAAAGGAAAATTCTTCGACAAAATTCAATTATTTTCAGTAATTTTAATAAAATTTATTGCAAAATTCAATTATTTTCATAAATAATAGTATTCATTACAAAAATTCAATTATTTTACAGAAATTTTTCTTAAAATGAATTTCAATATTCTACGATTTGAATAAAATTTTTCAAAAGTATTCAATTATTAAACAAAACTTTTGATAATTTTCTACACAAATATTCAATAATTTTTCAAACAAATAAAAATTTCACTAGAATTCAATTATTTAAACTAGAATTTGCATACATTTTTTCGAAAAATATCAATTGTTTGAAACTTTTTTATAAAAATTTTTGCAATAATTCAAATATTTTTATAAATCATAAATTTCTTTGCATAATTTAAATTATTTGCAAAAAATTTTTTTCATTCAATAATTTGTAGTATTATTTTAAAGAAAATTTCCTAAAATAATTCAATTATTAAACAAAAATTTTGATAAAATTCTACATTACTTTACCCGTAAGATCCTAAGCAGTGAATTATAGTAGTGAATTAATTTCGAAAAAGAAGTAATTTTTGTAATACTTAGTTAATAATTTTGAATTTTCTTTCTGTTCCAGGTATGTTCTTTTTGGATAATATTAAACTGGGAAGTTACTGTGAGTATAAAAAATGGTTAAAATATTATTCAGGGTTGCCACAGGTCATGGAAATCAGGGAATTCAGGAAAAAGTATATAATTCTTTATAAAATTCGTTGCAAGAATTCAATTATTTTCATAAGTAAATAATACTCATTGCAGAATTTCAATTATTTTTAAAATTAATAAAATTCTTGGCAGAAATTCAATTATTTTCAAAAAATCTAAAAAAAATAGTCGTTAATATTTCAATTATCTTTAGAAATGAATAGAAAAATTCTTCGACAAAATTCAATTATTTTCAGGAATTTTAATAAAATTCATTGCAAAATTCAATTATTTTCATAAATAAATCATACTCATCACAAGAATTCAATTAATTTTAAAATAATTGAAAAATAAAATAATATTAAAATTTAATTATTTTCAAAAAATCTAAAAAAAATTGTCAACATTTCAATTATCTTTATAAATGAATAGCAAAATTCTTTCGCCAAAATTCAATTATTTTCAGGAATTTTAATAAAATTCATTGCAAAATTCAATTATTTTCATAAATAAATAATACTCATCACTATGAGAATTCGATTATTTTTAAAATAATTGAAAAATAAAATAATATAATTCAATTATTAAACAAAAACTTTAATAAAATCCTACACGACTATTCAATTATTTTCCCAAAAAAAAAAAATAAAAATTACACAAGAATTCAATTATTAAAAATAGTATTTACATAAATTTTTTCGAACAAAATCAATTGTTGGAAACATTTTTATTAAATTCTTCACAATAATTCAATTATTTTCATAAATAATAAAACTCTTTGCAAAATTACAATTATTTTAAAGACAATTTTAATCTCGAATTCCTTGGAAAATGTAATTATTTTTAAAAATTTTATTAAAATTCGTCGAAAAAATTCAGGTTCTTAAAAATTTGTTAATAGAATTATGCATAAGAATTTAATTTTAAAAAACATTCAATTATTCAATAAATTATCTACATTTTTATTTCAATAATTGAATTCTCGTGGAATTTTCTAATAAAAATTGATTTAAAAATTAATTTCAGTTAAAGTTTTAGATAATAATTGAATTTTGAAGAATTTTCTAATAATTGCATTTCTTAGAAATAATTGAATTTTGTAAAGGTTTCAAATTTTGATAGTATGAATTTTTCATTCTCTTAATTAAAAATTCTTAAACGCAACTAATTTTTTTCAAAAAGTTGAATCAAAATTTTTTAAAATTATTTCAAGTTGCATTTTCTAATGTATATTTTAATTAAAGAATTTTTGAATAATCGAAATTTCACTTAAAATTGAATTGTAAACAAATGGATTAGGAAATTCTCAAGAAGAATTTTTTTTTTAAATTATTAAAAATAATTGATTTGAAGAAGAATTTTAGTTAAAAATTGTAGAAAATAATAATTGAATTGAAATGTTGAAAATAATTTTGAAACAGTTACAGTATTAAAATTCTTATAATATAAAATAATGATTTTATCACTTAGTCATTTTAAATTATTATAAAACCTGAAGAAATCGAGCACTCCGAGTCGAAGACTCGGAGTGCTCTATTTCTTCATGTTTTACAATAATATTTTATATGTAATAATATATTATAAATCATATAATAGGTATATTTTTTATATTAAGGTTTATTAAATATTTTCTAATTATGGGCCAAGTATTTCGAATCATAGACAGAAATAAAATAATCTTTTTCTTATTTTAAACTATGAGCAAAGTATCACAAAGTGTGATATATCAAAAAAAGTTGTAAATTCCATCTATCATGATTTAGAGTCCGAACAATTTGTTTTCCTCATCTAAATAATTAATTACCCTTTTTTGAAAGTCAATTAATAATTTTTGGATGTAGTACGTCTTATTTTTCATTGAAAGTCTTCTTAAATCCAGATAGCGAGTCGCAAGGGATCGCAATTGCAATTTGGGCCGTGACAAAAATCAACCAGTTAAGACTCTTCTCTTCTGGTCTGAAAAAGCTATTAACCGATATCCATCTGGGGTCACTCCTTTCTTAATGTCTTACGAAGGAGGCAAGTACGTGCTACCTGCATCCAATCGGCCACCACCACCACCACTCCCTTCTTTCTACTCCCTGTATATAAGTCCAGTGCTAAAATTCACATCGCTCTCCGTCCATTTCATTCCCGGACCCAATAATTCTTTCTCCATTTCCCTTCTCTGCAATGTATAAAGTTCCTCTGGACGATTTTTGGGGCCCTTCAGAATTCATCGCGCAAAAACATCCTTAGGCGCTAAAAAGATTTGCAATATTTCATCCTCACGCTTGCTCCCTCCACAGGGAGCATTAGTATATATTATTCCATATTGGCATTTTGATTAAGTTTTTCAATAAACTTTTCCTTATGGTTTGAAATTTTTTCCAAGTTTGAAATTTCTTAATTTTTAATTTTCATTTTAATTAAGAAACTGAAAAGTAAAAATAGATCATTAATTTGTAATTCGAGAATTAGTTTTATAAATTCTTTTATAAAAAGAAATTGAGTTTGTATTTTTTTTTAAAAAGAAATAATGAAGTTTGAAGCTCAAGTGTATTCGGTATGACAAATTTTGACTGAATACGAGAATGTTTAGCCGGTGGCAATTGACGCTAAAAACTTTTTTGGACAAAGAGAGGCATTGTGTTGGACAATGGAGTTTGAGTTTTGAAAAAGACCCTATATGATTCGGCCGTGTCAACAGACCATATTGTGGTTTTGCGAGTGCCGCCGGCGATGGACTGGTGAACACCGATAGAAATGAGAAACCGAGTCGCGTCATTCGATACCATAGGTACGTTGTCCTTTTATCTCGAAATTAGCCAGAAGTACACTTCCGACGTTTACATTCCAGCACAAAAAAGTCATTTCTCAAAGACCGGATTCCACAATCCTCTTTTTTTTTATTTCTTCTCACAAAATCGAAATTTGCGTAACTTAAAAAAATTTTTTCTCTCTAGAATCGCGAGTATAATCCACTTTTCTTAAAATCCTGACGTGATGGTCAATTTTCGTACCTTGGATCGTGTTCAGCGGGCCAAAATACATCGAAAACGACTACAATGTTAAAAATAAAAAAATTTTCATTTTTTGGTTTTTACCCCCACTTTTTTCAAAAAGTAAAAAAAAATTTTTATTTTTATTATAAGAGTTTGTTTCCTACTGAACATGATTCGATTTCAACGGGAAAAAATAGTGACAACTACTATAAAGTAGTAATATATTATAAAGTATCAAAAAAGAAAATTTTTTTGGGTCTACCCCCACTTTTTCGAAAAAAAAAAATTTTTTTTGATTTTTGACATGGGAGTCGTTTCCAATGTATTTTTACACACTGAACACGATCCAGCTTTTTAAAATTTCCTAACATTTGGGGATTTTGAGAAAAGTTCCAATGGAATTTTTCCCCCGCAAAAAAAGTAGGAATTGCTGCGTTAATATTGAGTATAGGACAATGTTTTACTCTTTTCGTTCTAAACATGGAAATTCAGATATATATTTCCAAATTATGGTTGTTAAGAAAGTTGGCAGTTTATATCGGAAACGATTGTCGATAATGTGATGAGATGAGAGAAATTTTAGGTCCAAGTAAATGTGGTAAAGGGTTGTTTGTCGCTATTTAGGGAGATTTTTTTTTCACAAGTCTTCACATCGCGCCTCGTCTCTCTCAATACGTATAAACCCGTCTTTGAAAAATCCATTGGCCGGAAACCCGTTAGAGAGTGAGAAAGATGGAAAGTTCTAGAATGAGGCATTAAAGAAAGGGAAGAGACCAATAGCGAAAGGGAACGAGGGAAGGAAAGAAATTGCCGAGGGTATACATAAAACCGCATTTTTCTCTTGAAAATTAGGCGCTCATTAAACCGCCAAGGCCTTTTTCGTTATTTTATTATCCTCAAGATTTTTTTTTCTTTTTTTTTTTTTTGTTACTAGAGAGAGAGAGAGAAGGAGATCAGTCAAGGGAATATTGTGGCGCCTTATAGCGGGCAGGTCGAGCACTAAACGCGTCATTAAACATGCTCTTGGCCCACGGGTAGATAATTTTCGACATTAAATTTTTGCGTTCAGGTTATCATGTATAAAGAGTAAAAGAAGGTATACTTTTTAAAAACAAAAAAAAAACGAAATTTATATTAGATTACAAAAAGAATGTTGTAAAAATAATTTCTGTATATTTTTTACTCGTCTTACAAATGAGATCTGACTAATCCACATCTATAATGATAGATAAAATAAAGTACTTGGAGTGATCGTTAATTACTTCTTAGACTTCTAATTAATTTCTAATACGAAAAGGAGTGACTGAACTCTAATGCAATTAGTTATCGGGGATTGAAAACTCGCCGCTAATTACTCCTTTTTGTAGTAATCGATTTTTTCCGATTTCACCCTACTTTTCTCAAAATCGTCAAATGTTAGAAAATTTTAAAAAGTTTGATCGTGTTCAGCGGGTAAATATACATTGAAAACGACTCCCATGTCAAAAATAAAAAATTTTTGATTTTTTTTCGAAAAAAGTGGGGGTAGACCCAAAAAAATTTTTCTTTTTTGCTACTTTATAATATATTACTACTTTATAGTAGTTGTCACTATTTTTGAAATCGAATCTTGTTCAGTAGGAAACAAACTCATATATTGAAAATAAAATTTTTTTTCGCTTTTTGAAAAAAGTGGGGGTAAAAACCAAAAATTTTTTATTTTTAATATTGTAGTCGTTTTCGATGCATTTTGGCCCGCTGAACACGATCCAAGGTACGAAAATTGACCATCACGTCAGGTTTTTGAGAAAAGTGGTTATAATCGCGATTCTAGAATTTGATATTTTCCAGTTTCTACATTTTTTTAAAGAACTTTTTAGTTCGAACAGGAAAAGTTCTTTAAGAAGATGTGATATACAGGTGACGTCATTTTGTTGCACATTTTGTCCTCGAAAGTCGATAAGAGCAGGCGTAGGTGCTGTTCATGTATTGCAATGAAAAAATTTCTATATATATATATATACATAACAAGAACCCACGAGAGAAAACCGGATATTGTGTGTGAGTAGCGCGCGCGTAAATATATATATATATATATATATATATATATATATATGCGAAAAACGTCAAGTGACTTGGATCGAAGTACTTCGTGATACATACAGGATTCCCTTCTACCGTTTCCATGCTCGTTTAGATTTTATCAGTGTCTCTCAAACATCGCTGTCGTGGCTTCCAAGTGCGAAGTCCCATGCAAAAATTTATCCATGAAATGCCAGATTCATCTGTCTTTGGGATCTAAACACTTCTCTCGTATGTAGACGTACATAAATGCATATGGAAAATGGGGACAAGAAGCTTTTCTTCTTTTTTTTAAATAAATAAATTTGCGTACAAGACTTTTTATTCATAATCAGCGACTTCAAAAACGAGTTTCAGGTGTTTTTAGATTAGAAAAAGACATTTTATCCGCCATATTCGTTCCGCCATTTTGAATTCTGCAATTCTGACTCTATATTCGCAATCGTCGACCCTAAAGACCCCAGAATACAAATTTTTTGCCAATTTTATTAAAATTTGTCATTATTCCGCCATATTTGATACGCCATTTTGAATTTTGGAATTCTGACCCTATATTCGCAATCGTCGACCCTAAAAACCACAGAGTACAAATTTCTGGCCATTTTTATTAACATTCATCTTTAGTCCGCCATATTTGATCCGCCATTTTGAATTTTGGAATTCTGACCCTATATTCGCAAGTCCGAGATTTTTTCCTTTATTATCATAATCATATATGAATATAATTATTCGAAGATTCAGTAATTAGTCCTTAAGAAATTAATTACAGAAAAAATGGATACAAAAAAACAACTTTATTTTTCAGAATACAATTTCCATCGAAGAATGAAGCAATAAAAAGTTGAAAGACTCACATTATAGTGTTTATATCGCGATAAAGTAAACGGATGCAAAGTGCACTTAAATTTTCTAAAAAGGATGTAGTTAATAATTATGAATTTCCTGTTTAATAGTTCGTCATGTTTGTTAAAAAGGGCTAATTGGTAATGCGTAACTAGTAGCATGAAATATGGACATGTCCTTAAGGCACAATGACCAGCGAAGTTCATTCATGTTGTTTTACTGTCTTTCTTTCTAACTCTTTCTCTCTCTTTCTCTCATCCTTATAGATATATACAAGAATATGTCTTAAGAAAAGAATTTATGCTCCTTGAAGAGAAAACAAAAGAATAGATTAAAAATAAAAGTCTGCAAGTATTTTGCCACACTCAAATGATGATGCTCTTGCTAATAATAATCCTTACTAAGCCATTATTATTATCACGAAGATATGAACAATCAGAAAGGCAATATTTCACCACAAACATATTGTCTCTTTGAATTATCGTTGTTGAATCATTTTTCTCTATTTTCTCTGCTTCCTTTCTATTTACTATACAAGTATTTCTATTTACTACTTCTATTTACTTTGAAATTTTTTTATTTAAATTTTACTTTTTCTATTAATTTTATATATTTTTCTAGTTCTATATTCTAGTTTCTATATATCTAATCCCCAATATTTTTATTTTTTTTTTCTCTTTTTAATTTATCTGCACTTTTTTAAAAATCTTTTTTCTACTTTAGTGAAACAATTGAATTAGAGATAGAGAAATAATGGCGAAGAAGTTGAAGCGACTTTAATATATTTTTTTTCCTTTTTTTGGGAGGGAAAATTTCAATTCAATCTGAAGAAGTAGATTTTCTAATTACACCAGAAAGTGGAGGGAAAGTGGGTTACTGGAAACAAAGAGTTAATTTATAATTGAACGTGGGAGGATTCGCTGAGTTTAGGATAAAATTTTGCGGATGTAATTAAAATTAACGTCCTATAGAAAATAAGGGATTCAGAGAAACTTTCTAATGTGACCTTTCAAATAGAAGTTAAATCAACAGTTTTGAATTTTTCAAAAAATTGACTTCGAATTCGTATACTCAGCGACGCTAAAAAAACCCCCAAACAGACTTCGCACTCGAAAATTAATTTTAAAAAAGTAGCTTTCAAACAATTGATTTTCTTTGGAAAAATTTATGCAATTTCTATTATTAATAATTGAATTCCAGTGAAATTTTTATTTTTTTTTTTTTTGAAAATAATTGAATATTTATGTAGAACTTTATCAAAATTTTTCTGTAATAATTGAATTTTTTTAAGAGAAATTTTAAAAATAGTAGAATATTGAAAATCTTTAAATTTAGAAAAATTTTTTATTGAAATTGCAAAATATTTGAATTAAGAAAAAACTTTTTAAAATAAATGAATTTTTGACATGGTTTTTATTAAAATTTATGATAATATTTGAATTTTGCAATGAATTTTTTTTTTAATTCTTGAAAATAATTTAATTTTTTTTGGAAGAATATTGCTATTTATTTATAAAAATAATTGAAATATCGAAAAAATTTTTTTAGATTTTTTGAAAATAATTGAATTTTTACGAATATTTTTCTTAACTTTAATAATAATTGAATTCGTGTGATGAATATTATTATTTATGAAAATAATTGAATTGTGCAATGGATTTTATAAAAATTCCTTAATGTAATTGAATTTCGGTGAAAAATTTTGCTATTTATAAAGATAATTGAAATGTTCATGAGACTTTTTAAAAACTTTTTGAAAATAATTGAATTTTAATATTATTTTTCAATTATTTTAAAAATAATTGAATTTTCATTGTGATAAATACTATTATTTATGAAAATAATTGAATTTTTGCAATGGATTTTATTAATGTTCCTGAAAATAATTGAGTTTTGTCGAAGAATTTTGTTATTTATTTATAAAGATAATTGAAATGTTGAATACAATTTTTTGAGATTTTTTGCAAATAATTGAATTTGTGCAAAGAATTTTATTAACTTTGAAAATAATTTAATTTTTGAATTCAATTATTTTAAAGAATTTTAATAAAATTCATTGCAAAATTCAATTATTTTGATAAATAATAGTATTCATCACAATAAAAATTCAATTGTTTTTAAAATAATTGAAAAATAAAATAGTATTAAAATTCAATTATTTTCAAAAAATCTAAAAAAATATCGTCAACATTTTAATTATCTTAATAAATAAATAATAAAATTCTTCGACAAAATTCAATTATATTCAGAAATTTTTATAAAATTCATTGCAAAACTCAATTATTTTCATAAATAGTAATATTCATCACACGAATTCAATTATTTTCAAAAAATCTAAAAAAAAAATTGTCGTCAACATTTCAATTATCTTTATAAATAAATAGCAAAATTCTTGGACAAAATTTAGAATTTTAACAAAATTCATTAAAAATTCTTGAGATGAATATTATTATTTATGAAAATAATTGAATTTTGCAATGAATTTTATTAATGTTCCTGAAAATAATTGAGTTTTGTCGAAGAATTTTGTTATTTATTTATAAAGATAATTGGAATGTTGAATACAATTTTTTGCGATTTTTTGAAACTAATTGAATTTGTGCCAAGAATTTTATTAACTTTGAAAATAATTAAATTTTTGAGATGAATATTATTATTTATAAAAATAATTGAATTTTGCAATGAATTTTATAAAAATTCCTGAATATAATTGAATTGAATAATTGAAATGTTGATGAGACTTTTTAAAAACTTTTTGAAAATAATTAATATTATTATTTTTTTTCAATTATTTTAAAAATAATTGAATTTTCATTGTGATAAATACTATTATTTATGAAAATAATTGAATTTTTGCAATGGATTTTTTTTAAATTCTTGAAAATAATTGAATTTTTTCGAAGAATTTTGCTATTCATTTATAAAAATAATTGAATTTCTACAAAGATTTTTATTAATTTTAAAAATAATTGAATTCTTGTGATGTATCAAGTTATTTATGAAAATAATTGAATAATTGTGCAATGGATTTTATAAAAATTTCTAAATATAATTGAATTTCGTTGAAGAATTTTGCTATTTATAAAGATAATTGAAATGTTGACAAGAATTTCTATTTAAAATTTTTGAAAATAATTGATTTGCTTTATTAAATGATTTATACTTTATGGCAGTAATAACTTTATGGCAGTTCTTCAATAGAATTAAGTTATTTAATATAAATTATTGTCAAAGATAGAGGAAATTTAAGGGTTTTTTTTTGTAATCATATATGCTTAGTCACGTAAACGCGTAGACTTAAGGCATATCCACAATAGTTCCAGTTAATCGGACAGGAATTCTAAAGAAGGAATTTACGGAATACTGATGTCGTGGAATTAAACACGTAAATCCAAAGATTTAAGGCACATCCACAATAGTTTCAATTAATCTTACAACCAATTAACAAGCAATATAAAAAGGAAGATGTAAACTTTGCGATAATGAAAAATCGAAATAACATCGAGAAATTGGTGCAAGGCAATAAAAAGCAAAAAAAAAAAAAAAAAAAAAAAAAAATCGAAATAAGAAGACGGAGTAAAAAAAAGGGAAGAAGAGATAAGAAACACGAGGAGGAAGGAAGTATATAAGAAAAAGGATAAAGAATAAAGAAACGATATAGAGTATAGGCAGAGAGGATGAGAATGAAAAAGTGCGGATAAAGTAGCTTACCACGCTCTCCCTTGGAATATGGTCGCAATTACTGCAAGAGATTAATGAGCCGATGCTCTTGGGATGCAGAACTGTATATATACATACATATAGATATATATACGAGAATCTAAGTAGCATCCTCTCAAACTCTTCCCCTCACCCTTGTCCCTCAACCCTAACACACACTCAACCTCCTTTTTTTCCACGTCCTTATATTTTCCTCTTTCATCATCATTCTCCTTTTCCTGACTCTGATGCTCTGCAACCGAGAAAATGGCTAATTCCATGTCGAACATATACGATTCCCTTCTTGCAAGTGAAGAATTCCTTTTTCTCAATTCATCTCAAGTTGGATGGATCTTGCAATAATTATAACGTAAAGTCAAAGAGATATTTTAATCATTGCGAACCCATACTTGATGGGGTGAGATTATTTCACGCTGTGTGTGCAATAAAGGAGAAACTCTATATTTACACACAACGCTTGAAATTTTTGATTGATAGTAGAACAAATTTTAATATGATACTTGTTATAAAGTAACTTCCCTTTTCTCTCTCACAAGCGCAGAATTTGTTATTAGCAAACAACAAAATTAGCTATTTTGTTGTTTGCTAATAACAAATTCTGCGCTTGTGAGAGAACAGGAAATTTTTGTCTTTGGTAATTATAAATTCTGCGCTTGTGACAAAAAGGGAATTTTTGT
The DNA here is from genome assembly GCA_032872505.1 of Leptopilina syphax. Classification (NCBI taxonomy): domain Eukaryota; kingdom Metazoa; phylum Arthropoda; class Insecta; order Hymenoptera; family Figitidae; genus Leptopilina; species Leptopilina syphax. The sequence goes on from CM065471.1 coordinate 37,180,339, forward strand.
GTTTGGTAATAACAAATTCTTATATATGGTTAAATAAATCTAGATTAGATTAAAAGTGTAACAGAATAGCTTCTTCTTCTTCTTCTTGCTCCTCATTTCAGACCCATTTTCTTTTTCCCGTTATAAACCCATTAAGGGCTTTAAAAAGCTTCTTCTCTATTCCTTTTTTTTTTGAACAATAAAAACCGTTTATCGACGTCGCGCGTGAGAAAATTGGCGGAATTTCTTTCTTTTCCTTTTTCTCAGTGTTAAATTGCCAATAATCGTACAACAGTGGCGTGAAAATTGATCTTATAATATACTTGTGTGTAAAAACTAAATGAAAAATAACTAATGTTGCAATAGATTAGCATTGATATTTCTTTCTTTTTACTCAAGAATGAAATATCTAAAGTTTAAATATTTTTGCGAGTAAAAAGCTTTATCTGTAATATTTGTTGTCTGTAACATTTGTTGTACAACAATTGTATGTACAATGAGGAAAAAAATTAAAAAATACGTAAACAAATGTACTGATTGAAATTTACAACATATTTTGACAAAAGACGTCTTATGTCAGTCTTTATATTGCCATATTTGCCTCTTTTTATACATTTCTCATTTTCTATATTCTATGACATAGATATTTTTCTCTATACATAAAACGACTTGTATTTATATTTTATAGTGTGTATATATATATTTTCGATGTCGAAATAGATATTCGCACACACATATATCTATCTACGGCATCGTGCCAACCTGCAGACATTTATTATTATCAGTCGCCTGGTATGAAAGAAGGTGAAAGGTTCAGCGAACGAGAAAACTCTTGTTTACTTGGGAATCCATTGCATCCAGTACGTGTGTGCGGTCACTGCGTGCAAGTTTCACTTGTGTAATTTTTATTATACATAAAGAAAAATATGAGAAAAAAATATATCCGACAAGTTATATAAAATCGTTTACGATTTTACTTTTTGTCAGCATTTCTTTCGATAATTTTTTCTTTTTCCGAATTTTTACATTCTCATTTTTTTTTTATAGTTAAGTAATTAGTTTTCAAAAATACATGACATGACATGAATTTTTTCCTTTTCCATAGTGAAATTTTTACGCTTAATGTAAATTTCACATCTCTATGAATCAGCTTCTTGGCAACAATAAGTAGGAGTGCAATTTACACTTTGGAGTATTAGAAAAGGCAAAAGAAGTCGAGTCCAGAAAACAATAATCCATAAGAAGAGAAAGGCTGGGTCAACTTGAGAAGACATGGATATGAATTGACCATAGAAATATAATTCGATGCGCGCACAAAAGCCATTTAAATTCTCTATGTGCCTAAAAATATACTTGTATTTGCTTTTGCAACCACAATACTGAACGCTCATGTACTTTTCCTTAATAGAATTCCTAACAATCAGGAACTACAATATCTTTATTTCTGACTGTAATTTATTTACTAATTTTAAAATAAAAGAAAAGTCGGATTCAATATGGCTGAAATATTTTTTTAAATTTATCGGATTTTTTTTAAATTTTCTCATAGTCGGGGTTTTCTGGGTGTCGCTAATTATAATATTTTTTTATTCGTTAAAAATGAATTTTCGATATCTACTTTTCTACTACTTTTCTCAATATTAAAGCTACTTTTTTAAAATTAATTAATGAGTGTGAAGCCTGATTGGAACTACATATTGTGGATATGCCCTAAGTCTTGAGATTCGTTTTTTTTTGTTTTAATTTGATAACCTTAGAAAAACTTTGTAAATAGTAATACGAAGCAAAACCGTAAAATGAGTGCTTGCATAATTTATATCACATGCCAATGATCTCTCGCTCTTTTTATCCATTTTTGGTCGTTTCGTTTTTCTGCATTTAATTTTCTTTTACGGATTCTTGAGAAATTAGATTTCTGCACGGATCGTGAATATAAATTTCAAATACATTATATAATCGCTCTTCTAAAATGCCACCTTTTCTTCATTCCTTAATCACACAAGTGTTAGTTATATAGTTATACTTGATACACGAAGTCATGTTTTTAAAAGTAGATGTTTAAACGTAAGTAGGTACTATTTATTTATATAATAAATAGAATCTGAATAACAGATATGTTATTAGCATGCAACACGATATTTAAATATGAACCAACACGGCATTTCTCTTTCTAAAAAGAAGTTAAGACAAGAAAAAAAAAATTTTTTCTACAATGAACCCCTTGACGCTGTTTATGCACTCTTTCAGATCAAAAATCTATAATTTGAGGGGTTTACATGAAAAAAAGTATAAAAATTAGTCGAAATAGAAAATTGATCTAAATTAACATTATTATTTTTGTTTATAACAGGAAAAAAAATTTCCCATCGATAAATTATCATTTTTAATGATTTGTCGATGAAATTTTATCTGTCGATGAAAATTCCAATGTAGTTTCAATTTTGAATTGATCATGTATTTAGGTTCATCGTCTTTTATTTTCAATTTTTTTTTGCCAATCATTATTATCGTCTATTAATTTTTAATTAATACAACCATTCATCGCATCAGCGAATGACGGTTTATTATACAGGTAGAAAAGGTCCGCTATCGAGACCGGAATGTCGAGTGATCGAAAGAAGAGAATATCTGCGAATTCCTCAGCTCTAAATCCTTGATTTTATTATCATACTCAAGACAGAATATCGTTGCACGCCTCGATCATGAAAGATTAAATCCTTCAAGCAAATAATATAACGCGAGAATGTTGACCCCTAGAAAAAAAATTATTACATTATAGAAATACAAAAAAAATTTATTTTATGCACCCATAATGTTCTGATTATATTTTCATCCAATGTCACTATAATCTCTGAGAAAAAAATTATGTTTCTTTTCAAAAAATTCTATTGGATCAATATGGGAATATAATTTTGTGAATTTTTTTTAAATATAATTTTATGGAAATTTGAATTTTATTTATTTGACATGAATGGCAGTAGTTTGAAGATTACTGTGAAAAAGAATGTTTGGAATGAAAAAGAAATTTGAAATGCGGAGGAAAAAAATTTTTCTTTTGATTCAAATTTAAGAAAAATTTTGTGAGTGAATATTGAAATTTTACAATTTCGAACTCATCGCTGTAAATTAATTTGATTAAATCTCGTGGACAGATCGTTAATCAGTGAAGCATGTAATTTATTCAAAGGCGTCCTTGTAATTAGAAGACATCAAATTTTACGAGCGATGAAATTTCTCCGCAATGTTAGATAATCGAGAGTGTCTTAAAGAATGAAAAAATTTCTTATATCTCTATAGTGAAGTGGGGGGGGGGGGGGGGTAATTATCTCTTCTTTATAAACAGTTGTTTTCAATTTTTAACATTTTCAATGAATTTCCCGAGAGTGAAAAAAACAAATGAATAAAAAAAAAGTTTTCTTTTGTTTTTTTTACTCCCGGGAAATTCCCCCAAGACTCGCATAATAATAAAGTGAAAATTTCGATTCTGGGAAAAAAATTTCGATAAAAGCAGATTATAGAATTAAAAATGATGTCTAATTATTAATCCTGACGTGTGCACATTTTGTGAAAAGGAAGAAAGAAAAAGATTTCTCTACATTTCTTATTCGTCGCGCAACGATGAAATCTCATTCTCTTTCTTCTATTTCGAGCGAAGGAGAAAAATTCGAAAACTGATATTATTCATTTTTTTTTTTTGAAAAGCTGTGTTAGTTTTGAAAAAACCGGTCGAGATGTGCAGCAGACAGAAATCCTGGTCAAATTTATTATCCCTCTATTTTTCTACCTGCTCTGTTTTTCCAAACGAATCCCTTTTTTTTGAATCGACTATTTTCTTTTTCTTTATAGGCACATACTTTACCAAGTAAAAAAAATTATTTAAACTAAAAAATTATTTTAGGAAATAATTAAAGTGTTGTAAAAGTTATTTTGAGAGAAAAAAAATTGTGACGAAGATACGAGAGCCAAGGCTTGAGGGTGAGATGAGAGATTACGAAAGTGCCTGTTAAAAATAAATTTTAAATAACATTTTTTAGCTTTTGGATTTAGAATTTATTTTCGTTGTGTGAAATTTAAAAAAAAAGAAAAGAAGGAAGGAATTACTTTTTGGGTAAATAGGGAAGTAAATATTAAAAAAAAGGATTTCTTTTTTTTTAGGAAGGGGTTTAAATAAAAGTACTTGCGTCAAGTCGAAAGACCCAGGGGCCGTGAAGAAAGGCAAGATCGGAAGCTGTGCGCCCCCGGCCGACAAAATGATCAAAAGGCAAATTTCATACATTATTTTCACTTTAATGCTACCGTATCGCAATTTATGAGTGAGTCGGGATTTATGCGAGCGCCAAGCCCCCCCCTCTCTTTTTTTCCTTCTTCAAAAACAGCAAGGGGGCCCCCAAACAACGCATCTTTCTTGACTCACGATTATTATACCTTGTGTTCAAAAAAAAAATAAAATAAAATAAAAACAAATTCCAAATGTACGGTACAAAACATTCATGAAAAAAAAGAATCTTCTATATTAAAATGTTGTCTTATATGTATAAAAGCAGGACCGTGAAGTAGGTTAGGTAATCACGATTCCGCCCCCGGGCGAATGGGGTCGCGTCGGTGAGTACGCGCGATCAGCTGATCGACCTTGGATGAACAAGACATTGCGCAGTTACCTTATGTAAACATAACCTCTTATTATATATTTGCTTCTCCACCTCGACCATCAAAGTATCGTATATATATTGTACCGTTATTTCAAACACCATAGCCAGCCCTACAATATTATTTTGTTTCTTCTTCTTCTTTTTTTTTTGTTGCTTCACCTCGAGATCAAAGATAATGCGTGAAACTGCGTCTTTTCACTGCGAGGAGGCGACATACACGTAGAGAATATTCATTTTTGAAGAAACAAAACTTTTTGTATAAAAAAAAAACCTATAGAAATTTTTTTGTATAAAACAAAAATTTTATGTTAAAAATTAAAATATAGATATGAGTACAATGAGGTTCTAGTTGTGATACCTCTATATTCATATATAAATGTATATACTGTTAACTGGATGCTATCGGAATGATTTGAAAATGCAATCTCATGTCTGCGAGATTCTGACACGAGATGTCAATAAGGGTCGGACTTTAATTTCCATGGATCATTTCGTTGACGAGAACGGTTCGACTTGGTTGCTTCATTATACATTTATACATGAAACGATATAAAAGCATTGGTTATATAGATTTCTGAGAAATGCTCGTCGGCACCGTAAACAAGGAATTGATATCCGTAATATTCCGCATCCTCTTGCACGTATTCTCAACTTTTCTCCTCCACACATACGCAATTCTCAAGGACAACGAGAAATAATTGGAAATAGCAATCGAGAGAGTATAAAGTCTAAACGGGAAAAAGGCAAAAAAAAATTAACCGTAAACCGGAAGACTGGTAAATTTATAAAATGCCTAAAACGTAAAAATTAATACTAAAGTCGTACTATAGTTTCAATTAACTGTTCTGGAATACTAAAGACGGACGTACGGAATACTATACAGATGAAAAGATTTTGACACGTAAACACGTAAACATGTAGACTTAAAGTATATCTACTCTCTAAATCTGAATTAGTAGAATTCTACTACGAAATAGTAAAATTTTACTAATTTTTAGTAGTTTTCATGGAAGACTTTTCCCCTTTTTAATTAGTAAAATATTACTAATTTTTAGTAATATTTTACTAATGTTTTAGTAGAATTTCACTAATTGAAAGTCACTTTTTTACTAAATGAATTAGTGAAACTGTTTTATCGACTATTAATAAAACAGTTCTACTAATTGTTAGTAGAATTCTACTAAGCAATTAGTAAAATCTACTAATAATTAGTAAAATTTCACTATTTGTTAGTAAAATTATTACTAAATCATTTGGTGGAAGACTTTTCGTCATTTCATTAGTAACTTTCTACTAATTCAGATTTAGAGAGTATAAAAAAGTTCATGTTAATCTGACAAGAATTCTGATCAAAATATTATTGTAAAACATGAAAAAATGGATCACTCCGAGTCTTCGACTCGAAGTGATCCCTTTTTTTCATGTTTTATAATAATTAAAGATGAGCGAGTGATAAAATCATTATTTTATATTATAAGAATACTGTTACTGTAACTCCTTCAAAATTATTCCCATCATTTCAATTCAATTATTATTTTCTAGAATTTTTAACTAAAATATTCTTCTTTAAATCAATTACTTTTAATAATTTTTAAAAAAGTCATATCCTATTTTACGTAATATTACAAAATAATTAGTAAAAACATGTTTTGGTCAGACGTGTAATACACTATTTTTAGTATTTTTCAAAATTAAGTAGTAAAAATAAATTTTAGTCAGACTTAATATCATTTTTTTTTTTGTTTTTTTCTAAATTAAGTAATAAAAATAAGTTTTAGTCTGACGTAATATCCTATTTTTTGAATTTCTTCAAAATAAGTAGTAAAAACATGTTTTGGTCAGACGTGTAATACACTATTTTTAGTATTTTTCAAAATTGAGTAGTAAAAATAAATTTTAGTCAGACTTAATATAATTTTTTTTTTTGTTTTTTTCTAAATTAAGTAATAAAAATAAGTTTTAGTCTGACGTAATATCCTATTTTTTGAATTTCTTCAAAATAAGTAGTAAAAACATGTTTTGGTCAGACGTGTAATACACTATTTTTAGTATTTTTCAAAATTGAGTAGTAAAAATAAATTTTAGTCAGACTTAATATTATTTTTTTTTGTTTTTTCTCAATTAAGTAGTCAATTTAGTCAATTTAGTCAATTTAGTAGTTATTAAGTAGTATCCTATTTTTTGAATATCTCCGAAATAAGTGGTAAAAAAATGTTTTGTCAGACGTAATATCCGATTTTTCGTATTTTTCTAAATTAAGTAGGAAAAATAAATTTTAGTCATACTTCATTAGAATTCATTCGACTCGGAGTGATCAATTTCTTCATGTTTTATAATAATTAAAAATGACACATATTAGATACCTAATAAAAACTTGAAATAAGTTTAGAGGATTTCGATTAATCTTTTTGAAGAAAATTAGTTGCAAAGAATTTTTAATTAAAAGTATGAAAAATTCAGATTTTTAAAGATTTTCATTTGAAATCTTTACAAAAATCTATTATTTCTGAAAATTTCAATTATTAGTAAATTCTTCAAAATTTAATTATTATCTAAAACTTTAATTGAAATTAATTTTTAAATCAATTTTTATTAGAAAATTCTACGAGAATTCTATTATTTAAATACAAACATAGATAATTTTTTGAATAATAAATGAATGTTTCTTAAAATTGAATAAGAATATGTAATTTTATCAACTAATTTTCAAATAATTGAATTCTTTCGACGGATTTTAATAAAATTTTTTAGAATAATTACATTTTCCATGGAGTTTGATTAAAATTGTATTAAAAGTAATTGAAATTCTGCAATGAGTGTTATTATTTATGAAAATAATTGAATTAGTGCGAAGAATTTTATAAAAAAGTTTCAAAAAAATTGATTTTTTGGAAAAATTTATGCAAATTGTATTTTTAATAATCGAGTTCTAGTAAAATCTTTAGTTTTTCTTAGAAATAATTGAATATTCATCTGGAATATTATCAAAAATTTTGTTTAATAATTAAATTCTTCTGGGAAATTTTATTAAAATCGTAGAATATTGACAATCATTGAATTAAAAAAATTTTTTCAAAATAATTGAATTTTATTATCATTTTATTTTTCATTTATTTTGAAAATAATTGAATTTTGCAATGCATTTTATTAAAATTTTTGAAAATTAATCAATTTTTCAATGAATTTTTTCAAAATTCTTAAAAAATAATTGAATTTTTTTGAAGAATTTTGCTATTCATTTATAAATATAATTGAAATGTAGACGACAATTTTTTTAAAATTGTTTAAAAATAATTGAATTTCTACGACGAATTTGATTAATTTTGAAAATAATTGAACTCTTGTGATGAATCAAGTTATGTATGAAAATAATTGAATTTTGCAATGAATGTTACTAATATTCCTGAAAATTAATGAATTTTGCAAAAAATTTTATTAAAATTTCTGAAAATAATTGAATTTTGTGGAAAAATTAGAAGAATAATTGAAATGTTGACGACAATTTTTTTTAGATTTTTTGAAAATAATTGAATTTTTTACGAAGAATTTTATTAATTTGAAAAATAATTGAATTTTTATGATGTTTATTGTTATTCATGAAATAATTGAATTTTGCAATAAATGTTATTAATATTCCTGAAAATTAATGGATTTTGCAATGAATTTTATGAGAATTTCTGAAAATAATTAAATTTTGTGAAGAATTTTGCTATTCATTCATTTCTAATGAATGTTATTAATATTCCTGAAAAGTAATGAATTTTGCAATGAATTTCTTCAAAATTCTTAAAAATAATTGAATTTTTTGAAGAATTTTTGCTATTCAATTATAAAGATAATTGAAATGTTGCCAATTCTTTTTACATTTTTTGAAAATAATTGAATTTTTGCAAAGAATTTGATTAATTTTGAAAATAATTGAATTTTTGCAAAGAATTTGATTAATTTTGAAAAGAATTGAATTTTTGCAAAGAATTTGATTAATTTTGAAAAGAATTGAATTTTGCAATGAATGATATAAAAACTCCTGAATATAATTGAATTTCGACGAAGAATTTTGCTATTTATAAAGATAATTGAAATGATACGAAAATTCTTTTTTTAATTTTAAAAAATAATTGAATTTCTGTAAAGAATTTCGACATTCATTAAGATAATTAAATTCTTTCAAAGAATTGCGTCACAATTTTGAAAATTGAAACTTATTTCAGCAGAATTGAAATTAAAATTATCGCCAAAAAAATACTTCATTAAATGATTTATAAGTAATAACTTTAGTGCAGTTCTTCAATAAAATTAAGTTATTTAAAATAAATTTGACTAATTCTCAATTTCCTCGTCTGCCATTTTGTATCCGCCATTTTGAATTTTGAAAATCAGGTTTTAGATTCGTAATTAACGGTGGAATGTATTTTAACTTTTAAAAAAAATTTTGCAAACATTCCATTTAATTAAAAAATAATGAAAAAAAAAATGAAATATTTGAAATGAGAGTCGGAAGGATGCATTGGAAGGGCGAGGAGAAGAATGAAGAATGTCACTGGTTCCGTTGAACGTGATACACTGCGAATGCGTGACAAATAAGTGCCCGCCCGCGGCGTACTAAACGGGAATTTGCATTTGTACGCAATACTACGATATCCCTTTTCCCCTCCCACCAGTATTTACCCTTTGTAAAGCCCATACCCATACATTTATCTACACACGACCTTTTATATTTCCCTTTCTCCTATCACTTTTTTTTTACATGTATTGCTAAATTCTATCGAACCTTAAGTATAGTAAAATTTTGAATTTTACTAATAAATATAGTAATTTTGACTAATTTATTGGTAAATATTAATTCAAGAGCAAAAAGTCAGTCATTGATTCACTTTTTTACTAATTAAAAAATTGAGTACCTAATTTGACATATGTACATGAAATTTATTCTAAAGTTTGCTTTCTTTTTGTTACAGGTGAGTTTTCCAAGCATGTGAGCAGATATACGATTTTATGGTTAACTGTAAGTTTTTTTTGAAATTTGTCCTTTTTTTTATTCTGCTTTTATTTTTATTTACTTTTTTTCTTTTTTCTTTTATTTATTTTTATTTTTCTTTTTTTTCTTTTCTTTTTTTTCTTTTTGAGACAAAAATGACACACTCGCATTCCAAAAAGTAATTATATATACTCTTATCGCCACGTGGACTCCGACGTCCAATAAAATAATCCACGAATCGAATCACCGTATTCGAGTCATAAATCGGCGCGTCTCGTTTATTACGTCCTTAAAAAAATCTTTCCGAAGACAGTCAACGAATTCGCAGAAAAGATTTTAAATTATCCGAAAGTACGAAGGCTTGAAGATAACCATTGAGAGATTGCGTAAAAATTAAGTCCTCTAACTCTCTCTCTCGATGATACAGAAAAAGGATGAGGAAAAAAAAAGAAGAATTTAACTAGCCCAATGTGTGAGAGTAAAAAAAAATCAATTTTTTTCACACCATTTAAAAGCTTGATAAAAAAAAGGATGACAATTTATTCGATATAGAAATGTCACTATATGATGCTATATTTCTCTCTCTATATATTTTTTTTCTTTTTTTTTCTTTTCGAAAACATATCTTTCAAACCTTATAGAAGAAGAAATGGAGACCTTTTCGGGATCAACCACCCTAATATATTTTTTTTTCACGCTTGTTTGCTTAATATTAGGCGACGTACGATTATTTCTTTGGGACCGAAAATATCGTCTAATGTTAATATTATACCTGGCCCAATTTGAAAATAAATACAGGTTCTTTTCCCGGAAATTTAAGGTTGCTCTTTGGTTGAATACTGCACTTGTAAATTCCACTGTTGAATTTATTTTATTTTTTTTGGCTTAAAAAAGAATAGTCACAGTTGCAATTATTATAAAAAAATAAATTTTTGTATTTGAATAATTAAATTCTCGAAGAACTTTCGGAAAATTATTTAAAAAACAGATGAAGTTTAACTGAATAGTGAATTTCGAAAATGGCTCAACTCTAAAAACCAAAAGTGTCACTTTTACATAACAAAATGACAGTGAAAATGACTCTTACGATTTTTAGAGTTGAGCCTTTTTCGAAATTCACAATTCAATTAAAAATTGTAGAAAATAATTTAATTTTAAAAGGTTTATGTTGTTATTTTTGAAAATTATTCAATTTTTTAAGAAGGTTTTTTAAATTTAAATTCTTTTATTGGAAAAATAAATAAGAATTGTTTAAGTTATTTAAAAAAATTATATTGAAGTTCTAAATAAAAAATTTTTGATAAAATTCTAAACATGAATCTAATTATTTTCATAAATAGTAAAACTTATCGAATGATTTCAATTATTTTTAATACTATTTTAAATTAATTAATCGAAAAATTCAGTTATTTTTACAAATAAATTTTTCAAAAAGAATTCAATTATTTAAAATAAAATTTTTATATATTATTAGTTACTATATTTCGAAAAAATTAATTATTTAAAACAATGTTTATAAAATTCTTATGACAAATTCAATTATTTTTAAAAATTGGAAAATTTTTCATAGAAATTTAATTATTTTTAAAGACATTAATAAAATTTTTCGCAATAATTCAATTAGTTTCATAAATAATAAAATACTTCTCAGAAATTCAATTATTTTTGAAAATTTCAATAAAATTCTTTGCAACTATTCAATTATTTTCACAAATAATAAAATTCATCGCAGGATTTCAATTATTTTTAAATGAATTTTACAGCAATTGCCCAAAAAATGTAATTAATCTTAAAAATTTATTTTCAATTCCTCGAAAAAATCAATTATTTAAAAAAATGTTTTTCTTTAAATTCTTTAGAAGAATTCAATTATTTACAAAAATATTAGAATTTTTCACTGGAATTCAATTATTTTCAAATATTTTAAGAAAATTGTTCGGAAGAATGAAATTATTTTAAATACAATTTTAATTGAATTTTTTTTTTTTGAAATAATATTGAATTATTCTTTTCGATTTTATTAAAATTCTTCTAAAGAATTCAATTATTAAAGATAAATAACAAAATTATTTCCGAAAATTTAATTATTTTGATGCATTTCAATAAAATTCTTAGTAAAATTCAATTATTTTCATGAAAAACAATATTTATCACAAAAATTCAATTATTTTTAAAAGTAATAAATTTCTTCTCGGAAATTCAATTATTTAAAAAAATTCCAATAAAATCGTTCGCAAGAATTTAATTATTTTTATAAATATTAAAATACTCTTTAGTCAGGCAAATAAAATATAGAATGGAATTTTTGTCCGTTTTTGAGAAGTTTCTAAAATGAATTTTTTTTGGTCGTCAAGTTTAATTTTTCGATTACTTTTTTACTACTTTTTTTTCAGTTTGAAAGCTACTTTTTGCTACTTTTTGAAATTTAATCGAAGTCTGTACTTTTTTTGTGCCTTAAATTCGATTCGAGGCCTGTAGTATAAAACTAAAGACATTTTCAAATATTGTATAAACATCTTTTTTATTAAATATCAATTTAATCATAAAATTAAAAAAATAAAATCTTAAAATAAAAAAACCTTCTTAAGTTATAAGTTTTCGACCAAAAATATAATTTTCTCATTAAAAAATAGCCATGTAGAAAGGTGGGGGGAGGGAGGGGGTCAAAAATTGACCACGTGATATATGAATGACCCCTATAGAATTGACATAAATTGATGTTTGAGAACGTTTGTCAAAAAAAAAAAAAAATTATTAGAATTTGAAAAATACCGAATTCGGAAAAAATAAAATCTGTAAAACGTCATAGTGGGAGAAGTTAAAAGCGCAAATATTTGAAACGTAGCTTGAATTCAGTAAACAAATGTCCCTTGAAAGTTTCTTTTCTTCGACGAGGCGTCGTCTTGTCGAGCCCCGCACACAGTCAGTGTGTGTACCAATATACGTGAGTATGTGCTTGTCTATTCAGTCTACCTGAGGTCAGTGAGACCGCCTTTGAAACGTGACTATAGTGACCACGTCTAAACTCCCTTTTTCCAGCAATCATCAAATTGACATTGCCTTTTGGCCTCTGGAGCTTCAATAAACAGTCGAGTCGAGTACTTATTTAGGTTATGACAACACACTCCGATAGAACAATCTTTACTTTTCGTGATCGATTCTCAGGACCGATTTCATTTCCTCAAATCTTCCAATTTTTTTTTTTTTTTTGTTCTTTCCTCCAAAATCAAACTCTTTTACCATCGTCCGCATACTCAAAAATTTTAAGTTAACCAACTTAAGTAGAAAACATTGTTCGTATTTAAACATTTCTGGATCAATTTATCTCCCTTTTTTTATGAACTGATTAGCATTAGTTAAAAGCAAAGATCGGTAACAATGTTTCGTGTCATAAAAATCGTTTTACGAGTCACTGAGGAGCGATAAGTTTTTTTTTTCTCCTTCTCTAGGTTCTTGACTTTTCGAATCCAGTAAAATGAAGAATTCCTTCATTTTACGACACCCTAGTCAGACCTCCCACACGAAAAAAAAGCCTTTAGTAAATAAAAAAAAAATAAAAACCCTCTCCGGAATCTTGGAATCGGAATTGAAAATTTTACTGCCTTTTTTTTTGTTTTTTTTTATTGCATTTAGCGGGAAACTTGAGTAAAGATTCCAAGATAGGGATTATGGAACAAATTTTTTTTTCAAGTGAAGAGCATTTTTTTTTGGTTGGGATGACTTAGTTGAAACTTCCGTAGTTGAAAAAAAAACGTCCCGAAAGAAAACAAGAAACGAAATGGAAGTAATATACATCCGATAGGATTGATTTATTCAGAAGCGTCGATTTCTGCGAAAGCATTCAGAAGCCGATAGGATGGACTGATAGTCGTTAAACCAGCGACCTCTTCGGGGGATAAGTAAAAGAATTGAAATATTTTCTTGGCACTTTGACTTTATCTTTGGAATTCCAGGTGCTAAATGGGATTATAGTCAACGAATAGTCTTTTCTTTACAAGCGTCAAGTAATAATATTGCAAATATTGATGCTTTGAGTGTGGTCAAAGTTTGGCAAACCATGGGCCAATGACAAAAAAATTTTCAAAAAATAAATAAAATAAAATTATTATTATTTAATATTTAATATTTATTATAAATAAAATAAAATAAAAAATTTTTAAATAATACAATTCTTTAAGTATGGTCAGAAACTATTAACGAAGCTATAAAAATTTAATTATTAATTATTAATTCAATTATTTTCATAGTTTGACAGATTTTAGCCACAGTTAAAATACATAAATTATATTTTCGTAATTAATAAAATTCTTTGGAGAAACTCAATTATTACCATAAATTTTAATAACATTCTTGACAAGAATTCATGCAAGAATTCAATTATTTTTGTAAAAAATGAAATTCTTTTAAGAAATAAAATTATTTTCAAATTTTTAGAATAAAATTCATTGCAAGAATTCAATTATTTCGATAAATTACAGAATTCTTCGAAGAAATTTAATTATTATTAAAAGTTTTTGAAAAAATTGTTCCCAAGAATTCAATTATTTTTACAAATAACAAAATTGTTCTCAAGAATTCAATTATTGACTAAATTATTCGAAGGAGTTCAATTATTATTAAAAGTTTTTAATAAAATTGTTCGCAAGAATTCAATTATTATTAAAAGTTTTTAATAAAATTGTTTGCAAGAATTCAATTATTTTTATAAATAACCAACTTGTTAGCAAGAATTCAATTCTTTTTATAAAAGAACAAAATTGTTCGAAGAAATTCAATTATTTTCAAAAATAATAAAATTCTTCGAAAGAATTCAATTATTTTTATATGTAAATAACAAAATTTTTCGAAGGAATTCAATTATTTTCCAATTTTTAGAATAAAATTGTTCCCAAGAATTCAATTATCTTTATAAATAACAAAATTCTTCGAAGGAATTCAAATATTATTAAAAGTTTTTAATAAAATTGTTTCCAAGAATTCAATTATCTTTATAAATAACAAAATTCTTCGAAGAAATTCAATTATTATTAAAAGTTTTTAATAAAATTGTTTCCAAGAATTCAATTATCTTTATAAATAACAAAATTCTTTGAAGAAATTCAATTATTATTATTAAAATTTTTTAATAAAATTGTTCCCAAGAATTCAATTATTTTTATAAGTAACAAAATTCTTCGAAGAAATTTAATTATTTTTATAAATAACAAAATTCTACGAAAGAATTCAATTATTTTTATAAGTAACAAAATTCTTTGAAGGAATTCAATTATTTTTATAAATAACAAAATTCTGCGAAAGAATTCAATTATTTTTATAAATAACAAAATTCTTTGAAGGAATTCAATTATTATTAAAAGTTTTTAATAAAATTGTTCCCAAGAAATCAATTATTTTTCTAAATAAGAAAATTCTTAGAAGAAATTCAATTATCTTGGTAAATAACAAAATTCTGCGAAAGAATTCAATTATTTTTATAAATAGGTAATAAAATTCTTCAAAGGAATTTATTTATTTTTAAAAGTTTTTAATAAAATTGTTCACAAGAATTCAATTATTTTTATAAGTAACAAAATTCTTCGAAGAAATTTAATTATTTTTATAAATAACAAATTTCTTTTTAGAAATTCAATTATTTTCAATAATTTTTTTTTAAATTAACATTTGAAGATTTTTCATTAACATTTTTGAAAATTTAATTATTTTCAAAATTTGCAATTAATTTTCTTCAGAAGTTAATTTACAGAAATTGTAAAAAAAAATTGAAAAAATTTAATTATTTTCAATTAAATTTTACAAAATTTTAATTATTCAAAAAGATTTTTATTAGAGATATATGTTTGAAAAAATTATGTTATGTTAAAAAATAATTGAAACATAATTTTTGAAAAATTTGTTTATAGTTATTTTTCGTATTACAAAAATGGAAATAAGTTGCACTTTTTTCTTTTTTTTACTAAAAATTGTGTTATTTTGTTGCAAAATAATGAAAAAAGAAATTGGAAAAAGACATAATTTTTTAAAATAAGTCGAAAAAAGTCTCATTTTTCATTTTTAATTAATTTCCGTACAAAAAATTTTCTTTTGTCATTTCCCTGACTTTACTGACATGTGGCCACCCTGAAGATTTATTAAAAGAAATTTAAATTGAAAAATGTATTAAAAAAAATTTATAAATATAAATTTTGTATCAATAAATATAAAATTGATCGCTTGAAAAATAAATGAATAAAAATTTTTTAAATAAAAACTAAATTCATTAAAGAGACGAAAATTGCTTTTAAAAAGAATAAAAAAAAAACTTGCCATAATTCACTAGATTTTAACCATGTTTAAAATTTATAAATTTATAAATAAATCAAAAATTGATCTAAATTTTTGGCATTAATTTCATCCACTTTAGTATCAATTTGATACTTTGAAGAAAACTCTGTATTGTTAGTCAATGTTTCAAACTATGGCTCAGAGTTTGTTCATACTTTGGACCATTGTTAGCTCGAATATTTACCATTTTGCCATTTCCACGCATACAAAACGCAGTCTAAATTTATGACAAGTAAAAAAATTTCGTCTTGATTAAAAAATTTCCATTCTGGTCATTGAACCTTCTTTTGTCGATCTTAAACATGTGTATTAAGGACAAAAACTGCTGAGATCATTCTTATTCATTAAGACCTTCAGATTTCGTGAAAAAAAAGTGTTACTTATAACTATATTTCTAGAATGATTCGATAATTCATTGAGAATAAGTGCGTGCCATGGAAACATTTTATTCTGCACTTTCGCTACTTCTTTTTTTTCAAAAAGAAATCTTTCTCCTTTTCGACTGTAATTACAACATGAATAGAGAACGGGGGTCCATTAAAAGGTAAAAAAAATGGCTGATTTCTCTCTTTCTCTCTCTCTCTTTTTCTCAAATGGTCGATTGCCGAAACCAAATTGAATGACCGAACAATAACTTTAATTCCACGTACAACTAATTATAGGCGTATGGAACAGGTACCGATTATACCGATTTGTCAGTGACGAAACTGGCTATTATCGGTTTGGTAGTAAGAGTTCAGGATCGATGGCTTTTGAAAAAGAGAGAGATATAGAAACTTAAGAGAGAAAAAAATTTCGAGATGATTATTTGAGAGAATCTTTTCAAAACCGATTCTCCATAGATTTCGCAATTCGTAAATCATGATAGTAAATTTTTTTTTATTGAAACAATTCTAATTTCCAATTTCCAATTTCCGTTTTATGGGATATCAGGAACAATTGAAATTGGGTATAGGGAAAAAATTCACCGTTAACGGTAAACGATATATGCATACCGATAATTTTTTTTTTTTTTTGGGTTCTTTCTCACTAAAGTGTTTTTTTTTACAAAAGGATTTTTTTTTATTTTTTTTATTCTCTGTATATGTATATGTGTAAGCGTCGTTCTTCTTGCGGTTACACGATGCTTCCATCATTCCCTTCCTTCGAGAATGACGAGGAGCCACGCCTGCCCCTCCCGCGATCCTATCTGGTCCCTTCTGATTCCCCTCACTTCGTACCGTCCCCTCGTTTAATTATCTCAGCGTTGATTGGTAGCAAGGAATTTCACGTCGGGTAATTTTGATCCCTTCTCACCGCCCTCGGGTGCCCCTTTTTCCCTCCTACGGTTACTGTTGCAATATACACGCGGTATATCAAGTCTGCGCACTAAGCACCCGTACTTAACTTCGTCTCTAGAATCTTTAAATAAAAAAAAAATTACTTCTTGTATTCAATATATAATATCCGTGTATATGTGTATGTGTGTTGATGGGGAAAAAACATTACATGAACTGCATCATCATTTTTTGGCTAATTTCATATTATATGAGAGATTAAATTTTGAATTGAGGGTTTTTTTTTTTATTTTTCAAATGCAGGGCTCGAATTCTGCGACTTTTTCGACTTTTTTAAGGAAATGTGATTTTTTGGTGAAAAAATGCGACTAATCGACTTTTACCAGATTTTTTTTTTGAGTAAAATACGACTAATCTACTTTTACCAGATTTTTTTTGAATAAAATGCGACTAATCGACTTTTTTTCTACATTTTTCAATTACTTTTTGCCTTAAATTTTAATTAGCAGAAATATTTTTTTTGTAAATTATCTATTATCTACTACTTCACTGAAAAAAAATTTATTTGATTCAAATAATCGATGACTTGACTATTATCAATTAAATATTTACCTGAATCAAATAATATTTGTTCGAGTCAATTAAATGGTTTAGTTCATATTTGCTTCAAAGTTATTGAATTATTATTTTTGTGTATGCTTTGCTTTTTTTAAATATTGTTTGACAAATCGGAAATATGCAAGTATTTTTTCATGAACTATAATAAAATAATATTTGAAATTAGAAAAAAATTATGATTAACAAATACATTTTGTTTACTATATGCTTTTTTCTATGACAAATTTCATTTCACTGATCTAAATTATGAAAATTTTTCTCCCTTTTATTTATAAAAATATTAATTAAAATTGTTAATAATTGTTAAATATTTTTCCATAGAAATTAAAATTCTTCAAAACATTCAAATTCAAAACTTTTTGAAATTCAACAAATTATAAATAATTATTTTTTATTCTAAGAAAATTTTTACTGTAACTTCTTAAAAATTATTTTCATCAGTTCTATTTAATTACTATTTTCTAGAATTATTTTAATTTTTTATGAAAATAATGGAATTATTGCGAAGTAATATTATAA
This sequence comes from Leptopilina syphax, assembly GCA_032872505.1. NCBI lineage: Eukaryota > Metazoa > Arthropoda > Insecta > Hymenoptera > Figitidae > Leptopilina > Leptopilina syphax. The sequence goes on from CM065471.1 coordinate 37,198,680, forward strand.
AAAAATGTTTGAAATAAATGAAATTTTGCGCCATGATTTTTAATTAAATTGTTTTAAATAATTGAATTATATTACTTTTAAAAATATTTGAATTTTTGCGATGAATAGTATTATTTATGAAAATAATTGTATTTTGCAATGAATTTTATGAAAATTCTTGAAAATAATAAAATTTTTTCGTAGAATTTTGCTATTCATTTATATAAAGATAATTGAAATGTTGACGACAATTTTTTTCGACTTTTTTAAAATAATTGAATTTCTACGAAGAATTTTATTAATTTTTAAAATAATTGAATTCTTGTTACGCATATTGTTACTTATGAAAATAATTTAATTTTGCAATGAATTTTATAAAAATTCCTGAAAATAATTGAATTTTGCTACGAATTCAATTAAAATTCCTGAAATTAATTGAATTTTGTCGAAGAATTTTGCTATTTATTTATATAGATAATTAAAAAGTTAACAAAATTTTTTTAAGATTTTTTGAAAATAATTGAATTTCTGCGCAGAATTTTATTAACTTTGAAAATAATTGAATCTATGTGATGAATACAATTATTTATTTATGAAAATAATTGAATTTTGCAATGAAATTTATAAAAATTTATGAATGTAATTTTACTATTTATAAAGATAATTAAAATCTTGACAATTTTTTTAAAAATTTTTTAAAAATAATTGAATTTCTGCAACGAATTTTATTAATTTTGAAAATAATTGAATTTTGTCGAAGAATTTTGCTATTCATTCATTTGTAAAGAATTTTATTAAAATTCTTGAAAATAATTGAATATTTGCGAACAATTTTGCTATTCATTTATAAAGATGATTGAAATGTTGATGAAATTTTTTTTTTATATTTTTTGAAAATAATTGAATTTCTGCAAAGAATTTTATTAATTTTGAAAATAATTGAATTCTTGTGATAAATCAACTTATTTATGAAAATAATTCAATTTTGAAATAAATGTTATTAATATTTCTAAAAATTACTCAATTTTGCAATAAATTTTTTTAAAATTCCTGAAAATAATTGAATTTTTTCGAAGAATTTTGCTATTCATTTATAAATATAATTGAAATGTTGCCAATTCTTTTTACATTTTTTGAAAATAATTGAATTTTTGCAAAGAATTTGATTAATTTTGAAAATAATTGAATTCTTGTGATGAATATTGTTATTTTTGAAAATAATTGAATTTTGCAATGAATTTTATGAAAATTCTTGAAAATAATTGAATTTTGTGAAGAATTTTGCTATTCATTCATTTATAATGAATGTTATTAATATTCCTGAAAATTAATGAATTTTGCAATGAAATTTTTCAAAATTCTTAAAAATAATTGAATTTTTTTGAAGAATTTTGCTATTTATTTATGAAGATAATTGAAATGTTGACAATTTTTTTTTAGATTTTTTGAAAAGAATTGAATTTCTTATAAAAATTTTATTAATTATGAAAATAATTGAATTCCTGTAAAATTTTTATTATTTATGAAAATAATTAAATGCTTGCGTACATACCGATTATTCTATTTATTTAAGTATTTTTTTGCGTTAAAAAAATATTACAATTAAAAAGAGAAGTTAAAAAAAAAAAAAAATAACTACATCTGTTCTATTATAAAAATTGTATTCCGGATTGTTTTTAATTAAAGTTTGTGCGTTATCGAGAAATGTGATTATTTATACTGTCAGTATTAAACGGATATTCTATTCATTTAAGTATTTTGTTGTGAAAAAAAATAATTATTACGATTATAAATTATTTTTGTGTCTCATTGCAAATGAGAAAAACTGCAAATTAAATAATTTTCATATAGTTATTATCGTATCAAGGGTGCAAAATAGGTGATCTCGCCAAAGTCGTAATCACCTTTGCGCCCATGTTGCGAACATAATTTTTTGTCCTAACTGCATGAAAAGTATGGCATTGAGGGCACGAGCGAAGCGGGCGCAAAAAAACAGCAAGCGGGCGTAAAAGTACTTTTGCGCCCGCTTGTGTGACGTCAGCGGGCGTAAAATAACTTTTGCGCCCGCTTTCCCGGCCCCGGGCGAGAATCAGTTACTTTGCGCCCACTTTAAGTGCCCGAAATGACATACTTTTCGTGCAGGTAGGACAAAAAAAATATTTTGTTACGTTCTACACTCAATTCTAATAATAACCCATTAACATTTTGTCATTTTTTCACAAATTTTACAATTTCATGCCTCTTTTTTGTCGTTTTTTTATTTCATGGAACTTTTCGTGACTTTTGTGGTGAATTTATGCGACTAAAGCGACTTTTTTTTTAGTCTTAAAGTCGATTCGAGCCCTGCCCTAAGAAAAAGGAAGACGGTGTCCGAAATAATTTTTCGTCCCACTATTTGCAATATCCAATGCAGCATACCTAACGTAACGATCTCACGGCTAGCATCTGGCGAATCGATATTCCCCCATGCAATAATAATAAATTGAAAAATATTCTCCAATGCAATGAAGTTGATTACATTAGTAAGTTAATTACCAGAATCATGATGATTAATCCCAATAATTATAATTGTAATGGTAATAATAACCGAGTTAATGCTTACCAAATGGCTCAATATGTCGTCCACACCTGCATTTGGTAAACTGATATAGAGCTAAATCTCGAAAGCGCCTCTCCAATTACAGTTGGATATTAGCAGGATTAATTGCCAAATTTAATTACTAGGGGCGGTAATTTAATGGAAAACGGACTGGAGAAATGACTTCTTAAAGTTTTTAACGGACCCACCGCATGGACCTTTCCCCCATCACATACGTACAATAAATTTTATCGAATGGAGAAGTTTGAGGCGGATGGGTAGGCGTTTTACGAGGTAGTATCCACTCTTATGCCGTAGATAGAGCACCTGTAATGTTGTTCATGGTACGTGCACACTTACCCACCTACAGATAAATACATATGGGTCCGGGGAAGTAAAAAAGATCAATGTCGAGACTCAAGAGAGTAAAGAAATGGTCAAGCAATTCATTTTTTTCCATGGTAAAATACTGCGTATACGCTCAAAAATCCTTTCTTTGTATTTAGTGAGAGCTACCGCTTCATTTTTTCATTCCACTTTTTGCATACAGTCTGTTAATTTTTTCTCTCTTGATTTTATAACAGGCTTGCCACAAAAACTTAATTTTCTTTTCCCTGATTTCCCGACAGAATTTTAACTTTCTCCCTGACCCTAAAGAATTGTAAAATTTTTCCAAAACATCAATAACTTCATTTTTAAATAAATAATTTAATTATTATTTTTCCATACGAATTAAAATTCTTCAACGATTCTAAAATTCAAAACAATTCGAAATTTAACAACTTAAAAATATTATAAAACATGAAGAAATGGATCTCTCCAAGTCTTCGACTCGGATGTTTTTATAATGTTATAAAATAATAATTCATGTTTTTATAATAACTAAAAATAACCCAATGATAAAATTATTATTTTTTACAAAAATATCGATACTCCAACTTCTTCGAAATTATTCTCATCATTTCAATTTACCTATATTATTTTCTAGAATTTTCAACTAAAATTCTTCTTTAAATCAATTATTTTTAATAATTTCTGAAAAAGTTCTTTAATAATTTTCAAATCCATTTGTTTACAATTCAATAATTTTACCATAAATTTCGATTATTAGGAAATTTTTCATTTAAATAGATATTAGAAAATATAAACTTCTAATAAATTCAAGAGAAAATTCAAATAAAATTTTTCGAGAAAATTAATTTAACGGAATTTTTAATTTAAGAGTATAAAAAATTCAGACTTTCAAACATTTTAATTTGAAAGCTTTTCAAATTTCAATTATTTCTAAAAATTCACGCTATAATGCTTTTAATATTCAATTATTATCTCAAATTTGAAGCAAAATTTTTGAAATAAATTTTTATTAAAAAATTCAACGAGAATTCAATTATTTAAAGACAAAAAATCCGAAATTTTAACTGAAATTAATTTTTAAATAAATTTTTATTAGAAAATTCCACGAGAATTTAATTATTTAAACAGAAAAATAAATAATTTATTGAATAATTGAATGTTTGTTAAAATTCAATTCTCGTAAAGAATTTTATCAACAACTTTTGAAAATAATTAATTTCTTGAAAGAAATTTAGTTAAAATTTTACAGAAATTTATTAAATTAAAGAATTTTATCACAATTTTTGAAAATAATTAAAAAGTTTCGAAAAATTTTATTAAAATTTTTTAAAATAATTAAATTCTAAGAAGAATTTGAATAATAATTTATGAAAATAATTAAATTTTGCAATTAATTTTATAAAAACTTCTGAACTTAATTAAATTTCAGCGATGAATTTTATCAATTGGAGAAATAATTGAATTCTTGTGGTTATTTGTAAAAATAATTGAATTTGCAATGAATTTTATAAAATTTCCTGAATATAATTGAATTATTGCGAAGAATTTTATAAAAAAGTTTCAAACAATTGATTTCTTTCGAAAAAATTTATGCAAATTCTATTTTTAATAATTGAATTCCAGTGAAATTTTTATTTTTTTTAAAAACAATTGAATATTCGTGTAGAATTTTATCAATATTTATGTTTAATAATTGAATTCTTTTGGGAAATTTTAATAAAATAGTAAAATATTGAAAATCATTGAATAAAGAAAAATGTTTGAAAATAAATGTAATTTTGCCATGAATTTTATTAAAATTTTTGAAAATAATTGAATTTTATGATTACTTTATTTTTCAATTGTTTTGAAAATAATTGAATTCTTGTGTTGAACAATAATGTTTCTTAAAAACTAAATTTTTATGAAGAATTTGATTAACAACTTTTGAAAATAATTAATAATTTCTTTTAAGGAATTGAGTTAAAATTTCACAGAAAGTTATTAAATTAAAAAATTTTATCACAATTTTTGAAAATAATTAAAAACTTTTGATGAATTTTATTAAATTTTTTTAAAATAATTGAATTCATGAGAAGAACTTGAATAACAATTTATAAGAATAATTGCATTAATGCAAAGAATTTTATTAAATTTTGTTTAAATAATTTAATAATTTAAAAATAATTGAAATTTTGCCAAAAATTGTCAATTTTTGAAAAAATATAATTGACTTCTTGAGAAGAAATTCGCTTCCTTTATAAAATATAACTTAATTCTTGACGATAATTTAAAAAAAAATTTTGTAAATAATTGAATTTCTGCAAAGTATTTTATTACTTTTCAAAAGAATTGAATTTTTCTCATTGATTTTGATATTTATCCAAAATAATTGAATTTTGGAAAAGAATTTTATTAAAATTCCTTTAAATAATTGATTTTATGGAAAGAATTTCGTTGTTTACCAAGATATAGTTGAATATTCTTTTGCTGAATTACTTAAAAATTTTTGAAAATAATTAATTTTCTGCGACAAATTAAAAGTTATTTATGAAAAATAATTGAATTATTACAACGAATTTTATTATGTTATTAAATAATGAAATGTTTCTTAAAATTGAATTCTTTCGTTGAGTTTCAACAAAATTTTTTAAGAATAATTGCATTTTTTGAGGAATTTACTTAAAAGTGTATTAAAAATATTTTAAATTCAGCGATGAAAATAATTCAATTTCTAAAAACAAATTTTATTCTTTATAAAAATAATTGAATGTTTTCGTAGAATTGTATAGTAAAATTTTTTTCAATAATTAAATTTTGTGACAAATTTGATGAAAATAGTGAATATTGAAAATCATTGAAAAATTTGGAAAATAATTGAATTTTGCAAAGAATTTTATTAAAATTCTAAAATAAGTTCATATAGTTTACGAACCAAACAAAAAAGACAAATTCAGAATTTTCTTATGACTTGTTCTTATCCCTGACTTGTGACAACTCTGTATTTCTTCATTGCAGTTTTTCGTTGTTTGCAAATAATTTATATATTTTTCTGAATCTAATTAAAAAGGGATCAGAATATCTACAATGTAGGCACTATCATGAGTTTGCAAGATAGAGAAATGAGATCATAAAGTGATTAACCGTGTCATCCGGATGTAAGAGACTGACATGGTAATATAATTACATCAAGATATCATGATTGATACAAGACTCTTCCATTATTGGTTGGAGGAACATTTGCTTATCTAATTGCCCTAGCAATTAATTCATAATTTTTCATCCTGTTTGCAGTTTTTTTTCTTCTTGTTGTGTTGTGTTCTTCTTCTAGTGTTGACATTTATTTTTTAATGCTAGTTTCAAAATTTATTCAAGATTTGAATTTAAATTGAAAATCTTGGGGTCTTTTTAATTTTTTTTTTAAAAAGAGTACCTTCCTGATGTAAAACGTGGGACAGTGGATCTACATTATTACTTTCAGGGAAGAATTTACCCACGTTCGGTCTTAAATGACGAGAAGACGATAAGGCGGCGAATAACGGCAGCCGATTGCTCCACATAATAAGCTTGATATGCCTTTGCCGTATATTGGAAGATGAAACGACTTACGTGCACTAACACTGTTAAAAAAGTTGAGTAAAACCATGTGTCCTGCATGTGCGCCCGATGGAAGGTCCAAGTTAATCAGACAGACATAATTGATCTCACTTGTGATCTTGAGATTCGAAAGATCGCGAACGGACGAGAGGCTCGAACCAATAATTATTGTTAATACCAGCCCCTTCGTCTTACCTCTGTAGTATCCCTTCTTTTACTACAACAGCAACAACAACAAACTACTACTACTAATACTACTACTACTACTACTACTACTACTACTACTACTACTACTACTACTACTGGAGGCCAGTACGTGCGCCATTCCTATACTATATTGTCAGTAAACCCAAAGGTCCATCAGCAGCCTATCAACCTTGTGGTATGGAAGCAGTCATCCAACTCCTTCCCTTCTTCTGTTCGGGGCTTTTATTTATATTAATTTCACCTTCTTTTTGCTTTTTCGTGGTTTCGAGCGAGCGAAGAAAATATGAAATAGTAATGATAATAATGAGCCATTTTGCGCGTAATAATATGGTGGGAGCCGAGATACGCCATGGAAGCCGCGATCCAATCCAGCTAATAACGTTGGACCTTGCCAGTCTTCAATGTTCACGGTATTTCTCCTTTCGCGAACATTCCTCCTTCCTCAGATTCTTCAAGACCATTATTTTTTTCGGTCACTAAGTTCCAATTTCATTTGCCAACTTTGTCTATCATCAAAAAAAAAAAAATTCCAATTTCTTTTATGTATACTCTCCCCTTCAATTTTTAACAGGATACAAGCACATTATTTATAAACGGATTAATAAAAGAACATAAACGAAAATTATTGTGACCACATATTTTCGGAGAGTCTTAAAAATTATTTCAAATGTTCCCAAAAGGAATATTTCAAATAATTTTTAAGACTATTCGAAAATATATAAGATTTTTATTGTGACCACGTATACGTGGCCACAATAAAAATTTTACTCGTCCAAAATATGAATCCTAATTATTTCACATAACTTGAAATTCCAAATGTGAATACATTTGGAATTACAAGTTGTGTTAAATAATATTTAACTCCTGAAATTATTCCCAAGAATCTTGTTTATTTGTCGGGGAAAAAAAATCAATTTCGTTATATTTGTATTCTACACCCAGAGAAAAATATTATTTAAACCAAATATATTTCATTTGAGTTAAATAAACGTATATTTGTCTCAGAACCAACTAGACTTTTTATTTCTTTCAAATAAAAATTTTATTCGACACAAATAAAACATATATTTGAGATAAATAAAATTTTATTTAAACCAAATAAAATTTATTTCAAACAAATAAAAAGTCTAGTTGGTTCTGAGACAAAATATACCATTTCTCTGGGTGTATGTATGTTTATAAATTCCTCGGAAGTTGAAATGATGTTTTACAATCAGAGTAAAACCTCTCATTTTCTTTCCATACTCTTGATACTTGTCACATTATCCTGTACTGTAATTTTCTCTCTGAGACTTGATTAATCTTCTCAACTATCAGTACATGGGTATATTAAGCACTTGTTTTGGATCATATAATATACTCTCATGAAGAATTGTAGCATCACATGATTGCTACAGAAATTTTCATGTTCAGAATAGAAAAAACGCTTTTATATATAAGAAATCTTCTAGACGCCCCATATGAACACATCAGGAAGTGCGCGCGGGTACTTCAATTTTATCAAGGTTTTATGAACCGGATCATTTTTTTTTTATAAATGTTTATAAATAATTATCTAAATCGCAAGGGAAAAACATTGAAATTACTTCTATTTGAGGAAGTAATGCAAACAACTATCTTGCAAATTGAAAATTTATTTTATATATCCAAGGAAAATTGTATACTCTTATTTTAAAAAAAAGGGTAAATTATTAATAATATTAATTTTTTTTAATTTTAATTACTTGAGGAGAAAGAAGGAATGTGAAATAAAAAAATATATGAAGCTTTTCATTCGAATCATCAGCCAAACTTATTTTAATTTCAGGGCTCGGATCGAATTTTAAGACTCAAAAAAAGTCGCTTTAGTCGCATAAATTCGAAAAGTCGCATGAAATTGAAAAAAGAAAGACAAAAAAAGAGGCATGAAATTGTAAAAACTGTAAAAATGGCAAAATGTTAAAGGGGTATTTAAATAGAATTGAGTGTAGAATGTAACAAAATATTTTTATGAAAATTATTTTATTTGTAGTTTTTCTTAATTGCAATGAGACACAAAAATAATTCATAATCGTAATAATTATTTTTTAACGCACAAAAAACACTTAATCGGTTTTATTATTATTTACTTTAAAAATTTATTTTTTATTCTTTAAAAAAATTTTAATAAAATTGTACGCAAACATTTAATTATTTTCATGAATAACAAAAATTACGCAGAAATTCAAATATTTACAAATTTTTTTAAATAAATTTCTTCGCAATAATTCCATTATTTTCATAAATAATAAAAATTTTTATAATGGATTTAATTATATTTTCAAAATAATTGGAAAATAAAATAATAATAGGTAATAAAATTAATTATTTTCAAAAATTTTAATAAAAATCATGGCAAAATGTCATTTAGTTTCAAAACTTTTTTTTAATTCAATGATTTTCAATATTCTACGATTTTAATAAAATTAATATTCAATTATTTTTCAAAAAAATAAAAATTTCACTGGAATTCAATATTATTAAAAATAGAATTTGCATAAATTGTTTCGAAAAAAATTAATTGTTTAAAATCCTTTTATAAAATTCTTCGCAATAATTCAATTGTATTCAGGAAATTTATAAAATTAATTGCAAAATTCAATTATTTTTATAATTAACAATATTCATCACGAAAATTCAATTATTTTCAAAATTAATAAAATTCTTCCTGGAAATTCAATTATTTTCAAAACATTTCAAAAAATTGTCGTCAATATTTCAATTATGTTGATAAATGAATAGCAAAATTCTTCGACAAAATTCAATTATTTTCAAAATTAATAAAATTTTTTCCTAAAAATTCAATTACTTTTAAAACATCGAAAAAAAATTGTCGTCAACATTTCAATTATCTTGATAAATGAATAGCAAAATTCTTTTGCGAAATTTAATTATTTTCAAGAATCTGAAAAAAATTCATTGCAAAATCCAATTATTTTGATAAATAATAGTATTTATCACAAGAATTCAATTATTTTTAAAAATTTTAATAAAAATCATAACAAAATTTCATTTGTTTCTAAAAAATGATCTTATTTTAAAGATTTTCAATATTCTAATATTTGAATAAAGTTTCCGAAAGGAATTCAATTATTACACAAAAATTTTGATAAAATTCTACACAAATATTCAATTATTTTTCAAACAAAATTTCACAGGACTTCAATTATTAAAAATAGAATTTGCAGAAATTTTTTTGGAAAAAAATCAATTGTTTAAAACTTTTTTGCAAAATTCTTCGAAATGATTCAATTATTTTCAAGTATAATGAAACTCATTGCATAATTTCAATTATTTTTAATACAATTTTAATCCAATCCGTTGAAAAATGTAATTATTTAAAAATTTTTTATTAAAATTTGTCGAAAGTATTCAATTTTTTAAAAATTTGCTAATAAAATAATGTATAAGAATTGAATTTTAAGAAACATTTAATTATTTAATAAATTATCTATGTTTATGTTTAAATAATTAAATTCTCGTAGAATTTTCTGATAAAAATTGATTTAAAAATTAATTTCTGTTAAAGTTTTAGATAATAATTGAATTTTTGGAGAATTCACTAATAATTGCAATTTTTAGAAATAATTGAATTTTGTAAAGGGTTTCACATTAAAATCTTTGAAAATCTGAATGTTTCATATTTTTAATTAAAAATTCTATGCATTTAATTTTCTTCAAAAAGCTTAAAATCGATATTTTTTAAAATTATTTCAAGTTTTTATTGATTAATGTATATTCAATTGAAGAATTTTCACGTGAAAATTCGAATTATAAACAAATAGATTTGAAAACTGTCAAGAAGAACTTTTGAAAAAATTATTAAAAATAATTGATTTAAAGATGAATTTTATTCTAAAATTGTAGAAAATATTAATTGAATTGAAATTTCATTTCATTTCATTTATTGAAATGATAAAAATAATTTTTAAGAAGTTACAGTAACAATTTTCTTATAATATAAAATAATGATTTTATCACTCGGTCACTTTTAATTATTATAAATAAAAAAGAAATCGTAATTCAGATCCGAGTCAACAGAAATTTGTTATGGAAAAAAGCATATATAATTAACAAAATGTATTTGTTAATCATAATTTCTGCTATTTAACAGCATGTGATTGTTACAGAATTCAATGTTAATTTTTACGACCACTTTTCTCTTAAAATATTAAATAAATTAAGCTAGTTTTTTGTGAATAACTCTAAAATATCATAAAGAAGGGCAGTGATGTGAAAAAGTTTTAATATTTTTAAAATTATTTATTAAAAAATAACTTTAAAATTATCAGTTCTCAAAATCACTTTTAATCAATTTCTCCTATTTTCCGATCAAAGTATTTTTTTATAATTTACTTTAGAATTATTAAAACTTTTGCACATCACTGCTCTTCTTTATTATATTTTAGAGTTATTCACAAAAAATTAGCTTAATTTATTTAATATTTTAAGAGAAAAGTGTTCGAAAAAATTAACATTGATTTCTGTAACAGTCACATGCTGTTAAAATTTAAGTCAAAAAGTAACTGAAAAATGTGAAAAAAAGTTGATTAGTCGCATTTTACTAAAAAAAAAATCTGAAATAATCGATTAATTGCATTTTTTTTTAACAAAAAAGTCGAAAATAGTCACATTTCCTTAAAAAAAGTCGAAAAAGTCGTATAATCCAAGTCCTGTAATTGTTTAAACGAAGTAAAGTTTGAATAAAGTAAAACAAAACATGCATTTTTATCTTGCAAATTAAATACGAAGTAGAGGCAATCAACTTATAGTTTTCTCATCAGACTAAACAAAAAATCGATACGCTATTACATTGTACTTCTAATAGAAGAGTGGTAGAAACGTTAAACAGCACGTTACCACATAATACCATACATTAAACCACCCCGTAATATCACAGGTGAAAAAAAAGGATAAAACTAAAACTAACACCAGTTGAAAATAAGAATCATAAAGAAACCAACTCTCCTCGCGGTATTTCAACAAGCAAACTACTGCAAATTAATATGAATGGATCTCTCGACTTTTCTCCACTACCAAAGAAGGAAATTTGTATTACTCTGCGATCATCCAGTAGGTTTGGATCGAAGTGTATCTCCTCTCGATATAACCGGCCAACACTGAAACACACATTTTAGTCTCTCAACATATAGAGAGAGAGAGAGAGAGAGAGAGATGCGTACCAGTAGATATGCGTGTTATGTTGCTATAATAGATGCAATAGGTGTAGAAACGAAGAGAAATAACGATGAGACCAGAAAAGTGAGAGAAAGAGAGAGAAGGGAAAAGATACCTATATCTAACCCCATAAATTCACCTCGCGATAGTTTACGACTCAAGCACCGCCCCGTGTCATTATCGTATGGATATAGGGAACGTGTGGTAGGTACGAGAGAAAATGTGCCCGATTCTCGCTAAATTTTTCCCAAGGTGATGAGAGATCATGATTTTAAATTCTAAAGTCACTCACTAATTTCCTGTTATATCCTATTCAATTTTTTTTCTCTCCTAACATTGTCATTAATGAATGTGAGAAAAAGTTCTTGTAAAATGATCGCGAGTGTTTTCCGCTCGAGAAAATAGTAACTGAGAAGGGTATTTATAGGATATGGAATCTGATGAGACTATTCCGGTGATAAGATATAGCACGCAAACGCAACATGAAAAGAAAAAGTCCCCTTCAAGGGGTTAGGAGCAGACAAGATTTTTTTAAAATTTAAATCTTTTTCCGTTCGAATTTCTTTTTTTGGAAGGGTGAACATAACGGAAAATAAACAAAAGGATGCAAAGAAAAAAACATGGTTTTTTTGGTGCGACTTTTGGTATTCTAGAAATTGATGGTCAATGTATAGAAAGTCCTATCATGAGAGGCGTCAACGTATGTCCCAACAGTGGACAGTTTAGAGATCGTTTTGCGACCGCGATTTCATTCGGCTTGAGACGTTTGCCATTTGCTTTTTATCAACAACTTGTTACTAGGACGATTTGTCTTGGCGAAAGGGAACAAGAAGACAGGAACGAGCTTGAAGGGAATTAAAAGATAATCCTCATGCTTCTGAAGGTGCGCGCTTATACAATAAACAGTATCTCTATCCAAATAGAACTTAGATCCATTACAGACTTTGATCCATTGCAGAACGTACAGAAAAGAAGGAAAATTTTGGAGAGGAAAATTTTTGTAATAAATCTCTTGTATTGGTAAAGAGCGCGCTGGTTTTGCTTATATATAACGTATAATAGCATTTTAATCAATAAAATAAGAAGATAGCCTTAGCCTGCCCTTCGAGACTGCAATAATTACAACAGAGAATTATGAGCGACCATACTTGATTGGATCTGTAAAGCGTCTCTCTTTCTCTCCCTTCTGGTATCCATCGCGTATTCTCTCTTCTCCAATCTTCCTTCGCGAAACAACTACCAGTTTCTCTTTGCTTCTCCTTTAGGTTTGCCTCTCTCACCTCATGGCTCGCACGCAAAAGAACCCGAAACATCGATTTTTCGTTGCTAAAGGAGTTCAACCATCAATAAGGAATTCCATTGATTGTTATCAATCACGGGGTTGGCACAAAAATTTAATTTTGGTTTTTCCTGACTTTCTAACAAAATTTTGACTTTTTCCCTGACCCAAAAGAATATTCTGATTCACTTTAAAAATGATTGGATACTCAAAAAAAAATGTTCTATTACACTCATTTACGAATTTCCTTAATTGTAAAATTATTCACACAAACACCTTTGACTTGATTTAAAAATAAATATTTAATCATTATTATTATCCTTTCGTAGAAATCAAAGTACTTCAAAATTTTTAAAATAAAACCTTTTGAAATTCAATAATAAAAATATTATTGTAAAACATGAAGAAATGGATCACTTCGAGTCTTCGACTCAAAGTGCTCGATTTCTTCATGTTTTGTAATAATTAAAGATGAACGAGTGATAAAATCATTATTTTATATTATAAGAATATTATTACTGTAACTTCTTCAAAATTATTTTTATCATTTCAAATGATAATAATAATTATAATATCGATTATAAGCTTCTTGAAGAAAAGTAGTTTCAAAAAATTTTTAATTAAAAGTATGAAACATTCAGATTTTCAAAGATTTTAATTTGAAACCTTTACACAATTCAATTATTTCTAAAAAATTGCAATTATTAGTGAATTCTCCAAAATTCAATTATTATCTAAAACTTTAACAGAAATTAATTTTTAAATCAATTTTTATCAGAAAATTCTACGAGAATTTAATTATTTAAACATAAACATAGATAATTTATTATATAATTAAATGTTTCTTAAAATTAAATTCTTATATATTATTTTATTAACAAATTTTTAAAAATTAAATACTTTCGACAAATTTTAATAAAAAATTTTAAAATAATTACATTTTCCAACGGATTCGATTAAAATTGTTAATTGTTTTAAACAATTGATTTTTTTCCAAAAAAATTTCTGCAACTTCTATTTTTAATAATTGAATTCCTGTGAAATTTTGTTTGAAAAATAATTGATTTGTGTAGAATTTTATCAAAATTTTTGTGTAATAATTGAATTCTTTTCGGAAACTTTATTCAAATATTAGAATATTGAAAATCTTTAAAATAAGATCATTTTTTAGAAACAAATGAAATTTTGTTATGATTTTTATTAAAATTTTTAAAAATAATTGAATTCTTGTGATAAATACTATTATTTATCAGAATAATTGGATTTTGCAATGAATTTTTTTCAGATTCTTGAAAATAATTAAATTTCGCAGAAGAATTTTGCTATTCATTTATCAAGATAATTGAAATGTTAACAATTTTTTTTGATGTTTTCGAAAATAATTGAATTTTTAGGAAAAATTTTATTAATTATTTTGAAACATTCAGATTTTCAAAGATTTTTTTTTAATTTCAAACCTTTACACAATTTAATTATTTCTAAAAATTGCAATTATTAGTTAATTCTCCAAAACTCGATTATTATCCTAAAACTTTAACTGAATTTAATTTTTAAATCAATTTTTATTAGAAAACTCTACGAGAATTCAATTATTTAATTTTAAATACAAACATAGATAATTTATTAAAAAATGAAATATTTCTTAAAATTAAACTCTTATACATAATTTTATCAACAAATTTTAAAATAATTGAATTCTTTCGACGAATTTCAATAAAATTTTTAAGAATTATTATATTTTCCAAGAAATTCCATTTAAATTTGTATTAAAAATAATTGAAATTCTGCAATAAGTTTCATTATATTTGAAAATAATTGAATTATCTCGAAGAATTTTATTAAATTATTTTATTAATTTTAAACATTTGATTTTTTTTCGAAAAAATTTATGCATATTCTATTTTTAATAATAAAATTCCTGTGAAATTTTTTTTTTGAAAAATAATTGAATATTCGTGTAGAATTTTATCAAAATTGAATATTGAATATTGAAAATCTTTAAAATAAGAAAATTTCTAAAAATAATTCAAGTCTTGTGATAAATATTATTATTTTTGAAAATAATTGAATTTTGCAATGAATTTTTTTATGATTCTTGAAAATAATTGAATTTTGTTATTCATTTATCAAGATAATTGAAATGTTGACGAAAACTTTTTAAGTGTTTTGAAAATAATTGAATTTTTAGGAAGAATTTTATAAATTTTGAAAATAATTGAATTCTTATGGTAAATATTGTTATTTATAAAAATAATTTAATTTTGCAATCAATTTTATAACATTCCTGAATATAATTAAATTATTGCGAAGAATTGTTTAAAAAAGTTTTAAACAATTGATTTAAAAAAAAAAAAAATTATGCAAATTCTATTTTTACAAATTGAATTCATGTAAAATTTTTATTTTTTTTCTGAAAAATAATTGAGTATTCACCTGAAATATTATCAAAATTGTTTAATAATTGAATTCTTTTGGGAAATTTTATTAAAATCGTAGAATATTGAAAATCATTGAATTATGAATATACTTTTTGAAAATAAATGAAACTTTGCCATGAATTTTATTAAAATTTTTGAAAATAATTGCATTTTATTATTATTTTTCAATTATTTTGTAAATAATTGAATTCTTGTGATGAATACTATTATTTAAGAAAATAATTTAATTTTGTAATGAATTTTATTAAAATTCCTGAAAATAATTAAATTTCTGCGAAGAATTTTATTAATTTTGAAAATAATTGAATTCTTGTAATAAATACTATTATTTATGAAAATAATTGAATTTAGCAATGAATTTTATCAAAATTCCTGAAAATAATTGAATTTTTTCGAAAGATTTTGCTATTCATTTATAAAGATAATTGAAATGTTGACAATGTTTTTTAAATTTTTTGAAAATAATTGAATCTCTGCGACATATTTTCTTAATCTTTAAAAGAATTGAATTTTAGTGAAGAATATTGTTATTTATAAAAATAATTGAATTTTGTAATGAATTTTATAAAAATTCCTATAATTGGATTTCGGGGGAAGAATTTTACTATATTTATAAAGATAATTGAAATGTTGACGAGAATTTTTTTTAATTTTTTATAAATAATTGAATTTCTGAAAAGAATTTTGATATTTATTAAGATAATTGAATTCTTTCAAAGAATTGCGTTAAAAATTTTTGAATTGAAACTAATTTCTACATAATTGAAATTAAAATTTTTCAAAAAAATACTTTATTAAATGATTTACTTAAGTAATAACTTTGTGGCAGTTCTGAAATAAAATTAAGTTATTTAAAACAAATTAGTGTCAGAAATAGAAAAAATTGTAGTTTTTTTTTAAAAAATTCGTTGTTATTTTATAGTTTATAAGTCGAACAAAAAGGCACAAAATTCGGAATTTTCTTATAAATTCTAAACATTTAATTTTCTTTCAGTATTTTTAATAAAAGTTCCTAATTTTTTCTAATTTCTCAGACCAATTCTACTTTCCCTGACTTTTTCCTACATTCTTTAATTTCCCTGACAAGTAACAACTCTGAATCACGAAGAACCAAATTTTAAATCGTAATAAATCTGTAGATGACTTAGATGATTTCTATAAACAAGTGACAAATTGTTTAAGTTGAATTGCATCTCGAACATCACCAACGTATCTAGAAATTTTTTTTAATCCTTAAGAATTACTAGCAAAACGTTTTAATGGTCCACTTTTCCATTTGGAATATTGACCAGCAGTAAATTGAATATCCCAAAGGAGAAAAATACAAGACATATGATACTACTGTTTTGATTGGTCTTTCAAGGATGTTTTTTTTTTACAGTGTTGGTAGTATGAAAGAAAGATTTTATGTATCCTGAGAGGTTGCAATCAATATTAAAAGAATCGATTTTCCTTGTAATTAAACAATAATGTCGAAATTGTGATTTATGACATGTAATTGCCAGTTGTACACTGATGGTTCTCAATCTCAAGCACAAGCGCCATTAAGGAAGTGCTGATTTGTGCTTCTCCCGCACACCTTCCTATCCATTCCTGAAGTTCAATCCTTCATGGTATGAGGGTCTATTCTCGGGCTAAATGACCTTGCTGAGGTCGACGACAAACGTGTCCATTTGTCAGAAACTCCGGAGAGAAATAACTGCGAGGCTTGATCTTTATCGTTTGTCTAAAGGAATTATTAGGTGATACGATTTCCGCTGCGGTGTTTTACCGACTATAAAAAAAAAGGGTAAAACTGGTTTCTTCAAGTGTGTGTGTTAAAAATTTCAGTTTAAAAGTGTTTTTAATTTATTTAAAGAGGTTCTTGAAAATGCTTGGTAATGATTTCCTTGTTTAGTATATCTGTTTTCATTTTTGAAAAAAGGTAATCTTTTTACGTGGATGAAGAATTCTTTTCCCTATGGAAAATTTAAAGTTGAGAATAAAGAAAAGAGCTAGAGGGCAGTAATTATCTGCCAAATGGCAAATAAAAGAGTGACGTTTCATCGCTACTCGACACACCATTAAATATGTATTTATCGGTTCGTTGCACATTAGTTTGCGATCTAAGACCGCAATGCGGTCTGACGGTTATTATTGAATGGAGCGTTATTTAGAATGATCAGAATATGTTTCATATGAGGATGCGGCCTCTCTTCTCTTTCATAACTTCCTGAAAGAAAAAATTTATCTCAGCTAGCAAAAAGAGAGAGAGAGAGAGAAAGAGAAAGAGACAGTATTATTAATTATTATATCGCCTCTTTATTAACTATGGAGAACTTATGGAGTTAACGCATTTAATAGATGATCTCGGCCTCGCCCTCTACATTTCCTGTTGTATTCCACTATCTGGGATTTTTCAAAATTTATAGCAGAGGTGTATGCCTCTGAAGATAAGAGCACATAAAATAGAGTAGCGGAAATAGTTGAATCCACTACTGGTAATAAGATTTCAATCGTAATTAAGAAATTAGAATTATAGAAGTTTATAAAAAAAAATACCCTTTGCGTATGTGCTATGATACAGATGGATGTGGTTAATAAGCATAACCAGAAAGAACAAGATCAGTCAAGCATGAATTTATTATCGTAATGCAGGATAGCTGTAATCAATACTGAAGGCAATTTTTCTATTTCATCAAACTTATTATCAAGAAATCTATATGGTGTGTAATTAAAGCGGAATTCATCACATGTTGCAGAACGAACTTTTCTGAACCTTTATTAAAAACCTTTTTATTAAAAATATTTCTGCTATAAAGTAGTTCTGTCATAAAGTATAATTGAAAAATGTGACAAAAAGTCGATTAGTCGCATTTTACTCAAAAAAAAAAAAAATCTGGAAGAGGGTGCCAGGGACACTTAAGTTTACAATCGTCGACGATTCCGAATAAGACTCTTGAATTGCAGTTAGGAACCAAAATTTCATTTAGTGATTTCGTTTAGTGATTTTCGAATATAGTAGGTTAGTGTCGCAAGGCGTGTAAATATAAGAAGGACAACAAACCTTTTTGATAAATTATTATCAGTGAAAATACCAAAAGATCCCCAAAGGCACCTAATTTTTTGATGAGAGAATGAGAAAGAGGGGGAGGCATCAGAAGATTTTTATGGCGAGGAATGGGATTTGGGTACACTTAGCAGCCATAAAGCGGTCGAGGTGCAAAGAGCCATCGTCGTATCCCTTCCAATGTTGGCTTGTTGGTCCAAGTTGTGTCGGCACCTTTCATCCTTGAGGACCCGCACGAGGAAATTCTGCTTTATAATCCCTCCGTCGCAATACACCGACATTGCTGTGCATGTATGTATATTCTCTTTTCACCGCGCGGCAGTCGTTTTCCTCTTTTATTTTCTTCGTCTCGCTAATGTGAAATTTTAATATTTTTTTTTTGTGTATGCGCGCGAGTGAGCGAGAACGCGTTATTCTCCTCGTCTGGAGACGAATAACCTTTTGGTTGTGCGAGTCCATTCGTGATGTTGCAATTTTCAAAATGTATTTTACGATCATGATATCCAGCTGCATTTTCGCGTGTTCTTCAATTATGTGGACGTTGGCCAACTAACGAGTCCTGATACATTGTATAGAATCGTTGGTTAAAGGTGTGGGATGTTTATTACAGTTTTAGCAAAGATGTGTTGTTATAAAGCCTTTCGTTGTCGTGCTTTATTATAGCTACTCGGCGAAATATTTTTGTCATACCTTTTTTTTTATTTACTTTTTTTTGGGGGGGGAATTTGTTGATTAAAATCTCCATTGTTATGGTATCTAATCATAGAACTTCTTCCTTGTACTTTAGGGATAATTTAGTAAAAGAAGATTGTAATTCAAGTAATACTTTGTTGTTTTATTTAATCTCTAACATTTCTGATCAGCTTCTAATCTGAATTCCCTCCTTTAATATTATTTGCCTGTAACATTATACTAAACAATTTTCTTAGAAATTTTATGAACAAAGGGAAAACTTGTTTTTAACTTCTTGCAACTAAGTGCCTTCAAAAAATTAAGATGTTAATTGCATGTTTTTTTTCAAATTACAGGATTCGCACTCCTACTAAAACCGAATATGAGACAAGTCACACTCAGAAAGTCTCCCCCGGACAAGTCCTCCCAGGACAAGTCTCCACAGAGACATAACTCCCCATGGGACAAGTCTTCCCATGGACAGCTCCTCCCAGAGGACAAGTCTTCCCAGGGACATCTCTCCCCAAATGTAAATATTAAAAGTAAATAATGCCATGGGTGGACAAGTCTCCCCGGGACATCTCTCCCCAGTTAAAAAATGTTTATTAAAACAGTGGCAAATTCAGGACAAGTCTCCCTAGGACAAGTCTCCCCGGGACATCTCTCCCCAGTAAAAATTGTTTATTAAAACGGTGGCACATTCAGGACAAGTCTCCCCAGGACAAGTCTCCCCAGTAAAAATTGTTTATTAAAACGGTGGCACATTCAGGACAAGTCTCCCCGGGACATCTCTCCCCAGTTAGAATTGTTTATTAAAACAGTGGCAAATTCAGGACAAGTCTCCCTAGGACAAGTCTCCCCGGGACATCTCTCCCCAGTAAAAATTGTTTATTAAAACGGTGGCACATTCAGGACAAGTCTCCACAGGACAAGTCTCCCCAGTAAAAATTGTTTATTAAAACGGTGGCACATTCAGGACAAGTCTCCCCGGGACATCTCTCCCCAGTTAGAATTGTTTATTAAAACAGTGGCACATTCAGGACAAGTCTTCCCAGGACAAATCTCCCCGGGACATCTCTCCCCAGTAAAAATTATTTATTAAATCGGTGGCACATTCAGGACAAGTCTCCCCAGGACAAGTCTCCCGGGACATCTCTCCCCAGTAAAAATTGTTTATTAAAACGGTGGCACATTCAGGACAAGTCTCCCCAGGACAAGTCTCCCAGTAAAAATTGTTTATTAAAACGGTGGCACATTCAGGACAAGTCTCCCCGGGACATCTCTCCCCAGTTAAAAAATGTTTATTAAAACAGTGTCAAATTCAGGACAAGTCTCCCCAGGACAAGTCTCCCCAGGACAAGTCTCCCCGGGACATCTCTCCCCAGTTAAAAAATGTTTATTAAAACAGTGTCAAATTCAGGACAAGTCTCCCCAGGACAAGTCTCCCCAGGACATCTCTCCCCAGTAAAAATTGTTTATTAAAACGGTGGCACATTCAGGGCAAGTCTCCCCGGGACATCTCTCCGTAGTAAAAATTGTTTATTATAACGGTGGCATGTTCAGGACAAGTCTCCCGGGACATCTCTCCCTAGTAAAACTTGTTTATTATAACGGTGGCATGTTCAGGACAAGTCTCCCCGGGACATCTCTCCCCAGTTAGAATTGTTTATTAAAACAGTGGCACATTCAGGACAAGTCTTCCCAGGACAAATCTCCCCGGGACATCTCTCCCCAGTAAAAATTATTTATTAAATCGGTGGCACATTCAGGACAAGTCTCCCCAGGACAAGTCTCCCCGGGACATCTCTCCCCAGTAAAAATTGTTTATTAAAACGGTGGCACATTCAGGACAAGTCTCCCCAGGACAAGTCTCCCAGTAAAAATTGTTTATTAAAACGGTGGCACATTCAGGACAAGTCTCCCCGGGACATCTCTCCCCAGTTAAAAAATGTTTATTAAAACAGTGTCAAATTCAGGACAAGTCTCCCCAGGACAAGTCTCCCCAGGACAAGTCTCCCGGGACATCTCTCCCCAGTTAAAAAATGTTTATTAAAACGGTGGCACATTCAGGGCAAGTCTCCCCGGGACATCTCTCCGTAGTAAAAATTGTTTATTATAACGGTGGCATGTTCAGGACAAGTCTCCCCGGGACATCTCTCCCCAGTTAGAATTGTTTATTAAAACGGTGGCACATTCAGGACAAGTCTCCCGGGACATCTCTCCCCAGTTAGAATTGTTTATTAAAACAGTGGCACATTCAGGACAAGTCTTCCCAGGACAAATCTCCCCGGGACATCTCTCCCCAGTAAAAATTATTTATTAAATCGGTGGCACATTCAGGACAAGTCTCCCCAGGACAAGTCTCCCCGGGACATCTCTCCCCAGTAAAAAATTGTTTATTAAAACGGTGGCACATTCAGGACAAGTCTCCCCAGGACAAGTCTCCCAGTAAAAATTGTTTATTAAAACGGTGGCACATTCAGGACAAGTCTCCCCGGGACATCTCTCCCCAGTTAAAAAATGTTTATTAAAACAGTGTCAAATTCAGGACAAGTCTCCCCAGGACAAGTCTCCCCAGGACAAGTCTCCCGGGACATCTCTCCCCAGTTAAAAAATGTTTATTAAAACAGTGTCAAATTCAGGACAAGTCTCCCAGGACAAGTCTCCCCAGGACATCTCTCCCCAGTAAAAATTGTTTATTAAAACGGTGGCACATTCAGGGCAAGTCTCCCCGGGACATCTCTCCGTAGTAAAAATTGTTTATTATAACGGTGGCATGTTCAGGACAAGTCTCCCCGGGACATCTCTCCCTAGTAAAACTTGTTTATTATAACGGTGGCATGTTCAGGACAAGTCTCCCCGGGACATCTCTCCCCAGTTAAAAAATGTTTATTAAAACAGTGGCACATTCAGGACAAGTCTCCCCAGGACAAGTCTCCCCGGGACATCTCTTCCTAGTAAAAATTGTTTATTATAACGGTGGCATGTTCAGGACAAGTCTCCCTAGGACAAGTCTCCCCGGGACATCTCTCCCTAGTAAAAATTGTTTATTATAACGGTGGCATGTTCAGGACAAGTCTCCCCGGGACATCTCTCCCAGTAAAAAATGTTTATTAAAACAGTGGCACATTCAGGACAAGTCTCCCCAGGACAAGTCTCCCGGGACATCTCTTCCCAGTTAACCCGTTGACTGTCGCTGACGCATATATGCGCAAAACTAAACTGGCTAAAAGTGGTTCATGACGCATATATGCGCAACTTAAAAAAAGGTAATTTAAAACTACTTAAATGTTCCTAAAACCGATTACTCGGGGGTTTTCAAGGTCGCTGATTACGAATATGATATTCGTTTTCCAAAATTCAAAATGACGGATCCAATATGTCGGACAACAAAATAAAACAAGTTGTAAATCCAGATGTTCATTACATGAACATTTTGCTTCCTCTTTATGATCAGCAAAAAAAATTTGCTTCCTCGCGAAGGAAGCATTAACGATAAATATATTTCATTTTTAAATCATTTTTAATACAATTTAACATTTATAAAATAAAGTTCATTCGTCTTAATAGAAAGAATAAAATTTTCTTATACAGTAATATGAATCTAAATAAACAAAAAAATTTTGAATGAATTTTTCAACTTTAATTGTAATTAATTCTATAATTTTCAATAGAATATATACTTTATATACATCAATCGATTCGTCTTGATACAAAGAATAAGATTTTTGATTTATTTTTTAATAAATAATAACATTCTATTGTACAGCAACATGATTATTAAGAAAAAATGAATTTTTATTTAAAAGTGCAAATTTTTTGTCTATAATTGGTTTTAATTCTATTAATTTAAGTAAGACATATACTTTATATATACCAATCGATCCGTCTTGGTGTAATGAATAAGATTTTAGAAATAAATGAGTAAGATTTTCTTACACAGCAACATAATTTTGCGGAAAGAACTCATTTTTTTGATAAAAAATGCGATTTTTTCAGCTTTAATTGTAATTAACTCTATAAATTCTCATACAATTTATACTTCTTATATACCAATCGATTCGTCTTGATGCAAAGAATAAGATTTTATTATATATTAACTTCAATAAACAAACCGACAGATTAGCTCAGTCGGATAGATGCCGGGCGTTGGTGGTCGTTTAAGGACCAAGGGTATAAGTACCCTTGGTTCCGCCCACTTGGCTTGGTATTTTTCCGGCACGTGAGACAATCTGAGCGGGAGGTTTGACGTCGAGGTATAATGATGTGCACCGTCGATTATTGTCCGGTACACACCATTAGAACTCGACTGTCGATAAACCGGTTGTACTCAGAGAGGTTTTCTACAGTTTTCCTCTTCTCTGGCGAGAAAACCCATTGACGGGTGGTCCAGGCGTAATGCGAGTACTCCTAATAAAGTCGGCTGTAGACGAAAAATTAGGTTAATATATAGAAAAATTTCTAAAGTAGAATGGTTATGCTTAATCCAAAAAAGTATTTCTCGGGGACTCTTGTCGAAGTGCGTAAGGCCAATAGGGCAGGAGTATAAACAATAAAAAAAAAAAAACTTCAATAAACAACTTAAAAAAATTTTTTTGAAATAAAAAATTTTTAGAAAAAAGTCAAAAAAGATTTTTTTTTGAGAATTTTTTAAAGTCTATCAATCCATTTCGAGATATTTTTATGATAAATATACCTGGTAAATTTTAGCCAAATTCGTTAAAACCTCTTCGAGTTATCGTGTTCACAAAAATCGGGATACACACACACACATACGCACATACACACACACACATACATACATCCGGACAATTGTTCAGGGTCTTATATAACATAGTCCCATATAGAAGAAAATTTGTTAAAAGGATTTTTAAAAATTTTGTAAATTAAACGACTACAAAGCTTCCTCACGAGGAAGCAAAATTGATCAGATTGACTTGAAACGTAGTACTCTGGGGTTTTTGGGGTTGCTGATTACGAATCTGACATCAGTTTTTCGAAATTCAAAATGGCGGATCCAAGATGGCGGAAATTTTTTCAAAATTCGTCGAATTTGCTTGAAACTTGTTATTCGGGGGTTTTAAGGGTCGCTGATTACGAATCTGACATTAGTTTTCCAAAATTCAAAATGGCGGATCCAATATAGCGGACGAAAAAATAAAAAATTAATTATAATGGCTTGAAACTGAATACTCGGAGGTTTTTAGAGTCGCTGATTACGAATCTGTCATTATTTTTTCAAGGTATTTATCGAAATTTGATTTCACCAAAAATTATCATACAATGTCAGATTAACCAGTTTCAAACAAATTCAATAAATTTTAAAAAATTTTCCGCCATATTGAACCAGTTATTTTGAATTTTGGAAAACGAATATCATATTCGTAATCAGCGACCTCGAAAACCCCCGAGTAATCGGTTTTAGGAACATTTAAGTAGTTTTTAATTACCTTTTTTAAGTTGCGCATATATGCGTCATGAACCACTTTTGGCCAGTTTAGTTTTGCGCATATATGCGTCAGCAACAGTCAACTGGTTAACTCGGGAGAGATGTCCCAGGGAGACTTGTCCTGAATGTGCCACCGTTTTAATAAATAATTTTTACTGGGGAGAGATGTCCCGGGGAGACTTGTTCTGGGGAGACTTGTCCTGAATGTGCCACCGATTTAATAAATAATTTTTACTGGGGAGAGATGTCCCGGGGAGACTTGTCCTGGGGAGACTTGTCCTGAATGTGCCACTGTTTTAATAAACAATTCTAACTGGGGAGAGATGTCCCGGGGAGACTTGTCCTGAATGTGCCACCGTTTTAATAAACAATTTTTACTGGGGAGAGATGTCCCGGGGAGACTTGTCCTGAATGTGCCACCGTTTTAATAAATAATTTTTACTGGGGAGAGATGTCCCGGGGAGACTTGTTCTGGGGAGACTTGTCCTGAATGTGCCACCGATTTAATAAATAATTTTTACTGGGGAGAGATGTCCCGGGGAGACTTGTCCTGAATGTGCCACCGTTTTAATAAACAATTTTTACTGGGGAGAGATGTCCCGGGGAGACTTGTCCTGAATGTGCCACCGTTTTAATAAACAATTTTTACTGGGGAGAGATGTCCCGGGGAGACTTGTCCTGAATGTGCCACCGTTTTAATAAATAATTTTTACTGGGGAGAGATGTCCCGGGGAGACTTGTTCTGGGGAGACTTGTCCTGAATGTGCCACCGATTTAATAAATAATTTTTACTGGGGAGAGATGTCCTGGGGAGACTTGTCCTGAATGTGCCACCGTTTTAATAAACAATTTTTACTGGGGAGAGATGTCCCGGGGAGACTTGTCCTGAATGTGCCACCGTTTTAATAAACAATTTTTACTGGGGAGAGATGTCCCGGGGAGACTTGTCCTGGGGAGACTTGTCCTGAACATGCCACCGTTATAATAAACAATTTTTACTGGCGAGAGATGTCCCGGGGAGACTTGTCTGGGGAGACTTGTCCTGAATGTGCCACTGTTTTAATAAACAATTCTAACTGGGGAGAGATGTCCCGGGGAGACTTGTCCTGGGGAGACTTGTCCTGAATTTGCCACTGTGTTAATAAACATTTTTTAACTGGGGAGAGATGTCCCGGGGAGACTTGTCCTGAACATGCCACCGTTATAATAAACAATTTTTACTGGGGAGAGATGTCCCAGGGAGACTTGTCCTGGGGGAGACTTGTCCTGAATTTGCCACTGTTTTAAGAAACAATTTTTACTGGGGAGAGATGTCCCGGGGAGACTTGTCCTGGGGAGACTTGTCCTGAATGTGCCACCGTTTTAATAAACAATTTTCACTGGGGAGAGATGTCCCGGGAGACTTGTCCTCGGGAGACTTGTCCTGAATGTGCCACCGATTTAATATATAATTTTTACTGGGGAGAGATGTCCCGGGGAGACTTGTCCTGGGGAGACTTGTCCTGAATGTGCCACCGTTTTAATAAACAATTTTTACTGGGGAGACTTGTCCTGGGGAGACTTGTCCTGAATGTGCCACCGTTTTAATAAACAATTTTTACTGGGGAGAGATGTCCCGGGGAGACTTGTCCTAGGGAGACTTGTCCTGAATTTGCCACTGTTTTAATAAACATTTTTTAACTGGGGAGAGATGTCCCGGGGAGACTTGTCCACCCATGGCATTATTTACTTTTAATATTTACATTTGGGGAGAGATGTCCCTGGGAAGACTTGTCCTCTGGGAGGAGCTGTCCATGGGAAGACTTGTCCCATGGGGAGTTATGTCTCTGTGGAGACTTGTCCTGGGAGGACTTGTCCGGGGGAGACTTTCTGAGTGTGACTTGTCCCAACCCCCTAAAACCTACTATTTACTACTTTTTTTTACGTTATGCTACTATTTGAATCCTTTTTTAGATTTCAACCACTAAAAGCTACTATTTATGTTTTTTTTAGAATTTACACTACTTTAAATTCGCTAATACTAGAAATCGAAAAAAACTATTCTCAAAAATTATAATCAAATTCTTTAAAACGATTCAATTATATTTTCAAAAAATATGCGAAATTCAATTATTTTCAATATATCCAATATTTTCATAAAATTTCGCAAAAGAATTCAATTATTAGAAAAAAAATTATAGAATTCAATTATTTTCATAAATAATATTTCTACAGGAATTCAGTTAATTTAGAATAGGATTTTTAAAGAAATCAATTATTTAACAAAATTTTTATACAAATTTTTCACAATAATTCAATTACTTTCACTAATAATAACATTCTTCATATAATTATGGAAATTCAATTTTTAAAAAATTTTTTTGATAATAATTGATAATTTTTAATACTCTTTAAAATTTATGAATCGAAAAATTCAATTATTTTAAAAAATAAAGTTTTACACTAGAATTCAATTATAATAAAATTTTCATAATATTTATTACATTTCGAAAAAATTAATTAATTAAAATAATGTTTATAAAATTCTTACGAAGAATTCAATTATTTTCAAAAATAACAAATCTTTTTTAAGAAACTCAATTCTTTTAAAGATTTTAGTAAAATTTTTCTCAGTAATTCAATTATTTACAAAAGTTATGAAAATCCTTTGCAGAAATTCATTATGTTCGAAAATTAAAAAAAAAAATTCTCGTCAAAATTTCAATTATCTTTATAAATACCTAATATAATTATTTTTTGAAATTCAATTATTTTTAAAATTTTTTATAAAAATTCTTGGCTAAATTTCACAGGAATTCAATTATTTAAAATACAAAATTTCATAAAACTTTTTAACAAAAATATTAATTATTTAAAAAGATTTTTATAACATTCGTCGCAAGAATTCAATTATTTAAAAAAAAATTTAACAAATTTCTTTTCGAGAATTCAATTATTTTTATAAATATTAAAATTTTTCACCGAAGTTCAGTTATTTTTAAAAACTTGAATAAAATTCGTTGCATGAATTCAATTATTTATATAAATAATAAAAATCTTCACAGAAATTCAGTTATTTTTAAAAAATTTGAATAGAATTCGTTGAAAGATTTCAATTATATTCAAAAATTAAAAAAAATTCTTCTCCGAAAACCAATTGTTTTAGAAAAATTTTAATAAAATTCATGGGAAAATTTTAATTATTTTCATAAATAATAAAATTCGTAGCAAGATTTCAATTATTTTTAATACAATTTTACAGCAATTGCCCAAAAAATGTAATTAATCTTAAAAATTTAATTTCAATTCCTCGAAAACATGAATTATTTAAAAAAATGTTTTTTTTTAATTCTTTAGCAAAATTTAATTATTTACAAAAATATTAGAAATTTTCACAGGAATTCAATTATTTTCAAATATTTTAATAAAATTGTTCCAAAGAAATCAAAAATTTATTTTAAATAAAATTTTAATTAAATTTTTTTGAAATAATTCAATTATTCTTTTAGAATTTAATAAAATTCTTCCCAAGAATTCAATTATTAAAGATCAATAATAAAATTGTTCCCAAAAATTCAATTATTTTGGGGTATTTTAATAAAATTCTTTGCAAAATTCAATTATTTTCATAAATAACAATATTCATCACAAAGAATTCAATTATTTTTAAAATTAATAAATTTCTTCTTAGAAATACAATTATTATAAAAAATTCGAATAAAATCTGTGGCAAGAATTTTAATTATTTTCATAAAAAATAAAATGCGTTTTAGAAATTCAATTATTTTCACAAAAATTTAATAAAATACCACACAGACATTCAATTATTGTCAAAAATTTTAATAGAATTCTTTGTAAAATTTAAATATTTTAAAAAAACTTTTCGCAATTCAATGATTTTCAATATCTAATATTTTCATAAAATTTCCAAACAGAATTCAATTCTTTTCATGAATAATAAAAATTTCTCAGGAATTCAATTATTGAAATTAGAATTTGCATAAAATTAGTCGAAAAAAATAAATTATTTAAAATTTTGTTTATAAAATTCTTCGCAAGAATTAAATTATTTTTATAAATATTTAAATTCTTTGATGAATAATAAAATTCGTTGCAGGGATTGAATTTATTATCTTGATAAGAAAGAAGTAAATATTTTTTATGAAAATTAGAAAAAAAGTCAGGAAAATAAAATATAGAATGTAATTCTTGTCAGTTTCTACTTTTTTTAGTTTGTAAGCTACTTTTTTAAAATTAATTATCGAGTGCGAAGTCTGAAATTACTTACAATCTAATGAATAGTGGTTGTTCTAATTTGTACGAAATCATTAACAAATAAGTGAGAAATAAATTAGAAGGAAGTACAGAAACATTTAAAACTCGAATGGAAACAGGAAAATAGAAAATTCTATCTAATTGTGGTCAAAGTTTTTAAAAATTTCTATAGTTTGACTATGGTCACAATTTATAAAACCATGGCGAACGACAAAAATATTCAAAAACCTAAAAATTTATATATTAGTATTTATAAATTAGTATTTATATTGATAAAAAACAATAATTACAGTAATTATTAAAATAAAAATTGTAATAATTAACTAAAACAGTCAAAATAGAAGATCGAAATAATGAATAAAATTTTTTTTAAGAAATAATATTATTTTGTTTCTCAGTAATTGAAGAAAAGTTTTAATGTGAATTCTTGTGAATCAAGTATATAAAAAATATTGCTTCATCTCTGGTAAATTATTTTTCGCTTATGAAATTCAATTTATATCGACTGTAAAAAAATTTTTTTTTCCAATCTCCAATATTTCAAATTAATATCAAACATTCATTAGTCTCGAATTATCGTGTCAGTAAAACTAAGAAATTTCTCTGCAAAATGTTGCCACATTGATATTAGAATTTTTTTTTAAAACTATATATACATATTATTCTTTATATTGCAATGCGCACCCATCAAGTTTTCTTGAATATTAGATTACAATTTTCACACGCACTTGTGATACGATTTAGTATTATGCAACAGAAAAAAAATATCGTTGGTGTGCAGTATTGCAAAATAAGCCACGCGATCAACATTAACTGCCATATATCAATTACTGCATTCAAAAGCTACTTCTAATTAATGCCATTTATTTCAGAAATTCGTTACGTAATTTTACCTAAATGCACCTAAAAGGCGAATTAAAAAATTACCCGTACTACTTTTAAATCTTCTTTATTGAAAAAAATACTTTCTAAATAAATATTTGTATAGCTATATAGAGGAAAAATTCGAACTTGTCGAAATTGCGAAGCACAAAAACAATGACAGAAGGATGAACCTTTTTATATAGTTAGAGAAACTTTCCTTGGCTCTCTATCTCTTTCTCACCAGTAAAACTCTCCCAGGCACTGGTTCTAATTAACGTTGACAGTAATTAACATAAATACCAGCGCTTCCTTGGCAAGAATTGCTACTTCGTATCGCGCTGCTCCATGAGCCATGAGAGATCTTTACCTAAGATTTCCCCTTATCTCTCGATTCCGAGCTAATCGCTCGCTTGTTTCTCGATTTCTCCACCTCCAGGTCATTCCGCCAACTATACGAATATCCGCATTCAAACTTAGCAAACAGAAAAAAAACTACAATCTACAATTTCCACCAAAAAACAGTAATTAGTCTAATTACCATTTTGCAATCATTTTCAAAAAAAAAAAAAAAATTAGCAATTAAAGATCTAATAGATTTGTCCAAATGGACAGTGACAGCGGTGGGATTATTCAACAAATCGATTAAAATCTTTGGAAAAATTGTATTAGAATCTTCTTCTTCAAACTAAAAAACAGAATTTTTCTTAATTCAACCCCTTGTGTTTTTGCTGCGATGATCTTTGGAAAACTTTTCATCTCTAAATAGTTCCGTGTACAAATGAAAGCATGATGGTAGGTAACATGGCTCATTAGCCTACAGCATCGCTAATGAAAGCTCATTACCCGGGTGTGCACGCCTTTGCGAATCGAGCACGAGAAGAAGTTCCCGGGTGGCTTTTGCGCCCGGGTTTGTATATATATACATTCAGTATTCGCCATCGCCGCCCCCGCTTCAACTAAGGAATCTCGTTGCACTCACCAACGATGGAGAAACTTTATCTACCACATTGGATCTAAGTTGATTGGGTGCGAGCTACAAGGCAGTCTCTCGCACCAAGAGAGAGAGAGAGAGAGAGAGAGAAAGATCCTTCTTTACCCTCAATGTCCACACTGACAACGAGAAATCTCTAAAACTCTTCTTATTCTTCTTATCGATCGTGATTTTAGTCTCTAGTGTCTAGAGTGACTCTTTAGTGAATCACGCAAATTCTCCCATATAATACCATTCAACATTACACATGCTTGTCAAAATAAACAAGTTCTGACTTATTTCGGTTGGGACGGATATAAAGTAGTTCAAACTAGTTTAAACAAGTTACAGACAAGTAAAAACTTACTTAAATTGGTCATGGACAAGTAAAAAAGTATTTAAACTGGTTATGGACAAGTATTAACTTGTTTAAACAAGTTGCAAACAAGTAAAAAACTTACTTAAACTGGTCATGGACAAGTATGTAAAAACGTATTTAAACTGGTGATGGACAAGTACTAACTTAGTTAAACTGGTCATGGACAAGTAAAAATGTACTTAAAGTGGATCTGGACTGGTTACGGACAAGTTCTAACTTGTTTAAACTGGTTATAGACAAGTATTAGGTGGTTTAAACAAGTTTTAAACAAATAAGAACTTACTTAAACTGGTTATGGACAAGTACTAACTTTTTAAAATCTGGCCATGGACAAGTAAAAGTGTACTTACACTGGTTATGGACAAGTACAAACTTGTTTAAACTGGTCGTGGACAATTAAAAACGTACTTAAAATGGTTACAGTCAAATGAAAATTTATTTAAACTGGTTATGGACAAGTACTAACTTGTTTAAACTGGTCATGGGTCAATAAAAACGTACTTTACCTGGTTATGGACGAATGAAAACTCATTTAAACTGGCTATAGACAAGTAATAATGTACTTAAACTGGTTTCGGACAAGTACTAATTTGTTTAATCTGTCATGAATAAGTTAAAGGTATTTAAAAGACGAATTAAAACTTATTAAAACTGGTTATGGATAAGTATTAACTTGTTTAAACTGGTTATACACAAGTACTAACTTGTTTAATCAAACAACCTGCGGTTTGTGCAGGGAGAGAGGTTATGGACAATAAAAACTTGTACTTAAATAAGTTCTGAAACAAGTTCTAACTTACTTAAACTGATTATGGACAAGTACTAACTTGTTTGAACTGGCCATGAAACAATAAAAATGTACTTTAACTGGTTATGGACGAATAAAAACTTATATAAACTGGTTATGGACAAGTACAAACTTATTAATACAAGTTTCAAATATGTAAGAACTTACTGGTCATGGACAAGTAAAAACGTACTTAAACTTGTTATGGACAAGTATTAACTTGTTAAAACTGGTTATGGAGAAGCATTTACTTGTAAAAACCAGTTCTGGTTATAGACAAGTATTTACTTGTTTTAACAAGTTGTAGACAAGTAAAACGTAATATTTAAACTGGTTATAGACGAGCACTAACTTGTTTAAACCGACCATGGACAAGAAAAAAAGTAATTAAACTAGTAATTTGCTATGGACAATTATTAACTTGTTAAAACTAGTTATAGACAAGAATTAAGTTTTTTAGACAAATAAAAATGTACTTAAACTAGTTGTGGACAAGTACTAACTCGTTTAAAGTAGTTATAGACTAGTAGAAACGTACTTAAACTGGTTATGGACTAATGAAAACTTATTTAAATTTGTCAATGGACAAGTAAAAACGTACTTAAACTGGCAATGGACAAATAAAATCCTTTTTAAACTGGTTATCGATAACTACTAATGTGTTTAAACAAGTTAGAGACGTGTAAAAACTTACTTAAATGATTATGGACAAGCATTAACTTGTTTAAACTGGTTATAACATATTAATATTTTTGGTATTTTATAAACAAGTACAAAATTGTATAGAATAGATAGAAATAATTACAAACTAGTTTCTAATTGGCAAATTCTCTAAACCTATTTGTACTTGTTTGTGACTATTCTAAGCAAGTTTTTATTTATTTGAAACTATTCAGTACAGATTTGTACTTGTTTGTAAATGTTTGTAACTTCTCAGAACAAGTTTCTA
This sequence comes from Leptopilina syphax, assembly GCA_032872505.1. NCBI lineage: Eukaryota > Metazoa > Arthropoda > Insecta > Hymenoptera > Figitidae > Leptopilina > Leptopilina syphax. Next base: position 37,231,660 of record CM065471.1, read on the forward strand.
CTTGTTTGTAATTATTCAAAACAAAATTTTTCTCGTTTTTAACTTTTCGAAGCAAGTTTGTATTTGTAACTATTCAGAACAGGTTTGTATTTGTTTGTAACTTCTCAGAACAAGTTTGTACTTGTTTGTAACTATTCAAAACAAAATTTTTCTCGTTTTTAACTATTCGAAGCAAGTTTGTATTTGTTCGTAACTATTCAGAACAGGTTTGTATTTGTTTGTAACTGTTCAGAACAATTTTTTACTTGTTTGTAACTATTAAAAACAAAATTTTTCTTGTTTTTAACTATTTGAAGCAAGTTTGTATTTGTTCGTAACTATTCAGAAAAAGTTTTGTACTTGTTTATAACTATTACAGACAAGTTTGAACTTGTTAATATTCTTAAAATGTTTGTGTTAAATCTAATCAAGAGTGTTCTTGTTTTCAATCATTTTCAACGATTTAATATATTAGTCATTTGGACCAATATTGTTTCACACTTTTTCTAAGGATATCAAGGCGAAAAAATATAACAAAATTATTGCGATGCAAAATTTTTATGTCTCAATTTGATATGCTTGAAAAAAAATTGATAAGTGGTTGTAGACGAGCACTTAAATGCTACTTAGATGGTTTAGTTTTTCATTTGTTTAAATAATGGATTTTAAGTGTTTTTTCTTTCTGTTTTTTCTTTTTGGGTGTTAAAGAAACAAAATCTAAACGACTGTTTTCTTTATCAGAATGACTTTTTCATGACAAGTACAAGAGAAGTTTTGCAAAACATATCGTGCCGACGGTCGAAAGAGTAGTAAACTCAGTGGTTGAGCTTGCCCCAACGAGTTTTCTCCTGATAGCGATTGTCGCATACTCTCTATGTCTGGTATGCTGTATGTGCACAATCGTATCCCAACATTTATAAACATATACATATATATATATATATATATATATATATATATATATATATATATATATATATATATATATATATGTGTATAAAACTCGCTTTCATGGTATTATATAAAGTGAAGAAGGCGGGTGGAAAAAAAAGAGGGGAAGCAGAGTTTATGATTCAAGTTTTGAATATACACAATCTTGCTTTCGTTCACTCCCTGTTTCTCGATTGAAGATATCTCTCCGAGCATAAGAGAGAATTTTCATAGTTTGTCTCTATATCTTGACAGTGGACCGAGGTAAGCAGTAGCAGAACGAGAAGCGAACTTTATGCTTGTTCCATAGCCTACTACGGTACGCCGATAGAGATTGCCGCCGCCGACAGGTTGAATCGTCATAGAAAGGTCGTTTATCATTTTCTTTTCGTTTCAAAGAGAGAGAGAAAGAGGAAAGAGGAAGGGAATTATTCTCTATCTTCCTTTCTCGTTTGGCTATATTCCTGATGATGGAATTCAAAGACGTGCGGGACACATACACCGCGCACCGTCGAAGATATCGAATGAGAAATAACGTCTCTTACCAAGTTTGCAGTTAAGTAGCTACTTACAATGAAGAATCCGTGTAAAACGTGTACCAAGATATATACTTTGTTTAAATTGAAGAATTTTATTTTCTTTTTCATTGATGACATAACGAACGACGTCATTTAATTTAACGATTATTGAATTTTAAGCATTTTGCGTATAAAAACATATTATATTTTAATAGAAGAAAATTTCTTTATCAACTTCTAATTTTTGATTTATTTTACAATTCTATTTACCATGTGTATACAATTTTTTACCACATAGTTTACAATAGTTTTTAATATTGTTTTTATTATTGAAATTTTTAAAATTTTTAGCTAGGGTCAAAATCTAGCGAATCATTGCCGACTGCGGAAATAGTTTATAAAACCTAAAAATAGATATATTTTTATAATTTTTTTATAATTTTGAGAATTTTAAATATTTTTCTCATTGGCCATGGTCAAAATATAAAATGTTTAAAATTTTAAACTATTTTCGCTTTTGCAAAAACTATTATTGTTTCAAATAAATTGGAAGTGGAAGGTAAAAAAAATGAAAAATTTTGAGATTAACTGTTGCAGTTGGAACACATAAAGGATTCATTATTTATTCGTTTGAGTGTAATTTTTTAAATCAAACATACTTTATGAGAAGAGAAACTTGTTTCCAAAGGCATTTCAATGAGCAATTTCAATTCTTTTATATAATCGGAATTTATTTTAAAGGCGACGACAACATATAGCGACACATGCAAATATAACAACAATCGCAATGAGAAACTTAATCGGCATGAGAGCAGTGAACATTGAAACGCGACCCGATTTATGTTCACTGCAAGCAATAAATCCCTTATACTACCGCATGAAGAACAATTTTGTTTACTTGGAATTCCATTTTCCCCCTCAAGTAGAACACCCTGAATCAAATTAAAATATTCCCACAATTCTATTTAGAAATGAAAAATTTTCCAATTCACTATATATTTTTATTCAGTTTTTTTTTTAATGAAAGCTTTTAATTTTAAAATCAAGAAAACTCTTTGAATTAATTTTTTCTTTTTGTATAATGTAAAAAAAAGGTGTTTCTCTCTTTTTTTTTAAAAATCAACTTCAATACGAATTAGAGACTCTTCAAAGTACATCATCACACGATCATTTTGAAATTATGCGTTTCTGAGAATCATCTTCGAACACTGATCACAAAGATCACTACGTCTATAGATGAAAATGATAGAGAGAAGATCGAAAATCCAAGAAGAAAGATTATCCTGAAAATTCCTGCGCAGGAATACAAAAAAAAATAATTGCAATTATAGATATTGAAAGGGGGAAAAGAAAACTTGTCTTTAGTTCCGAAAAGAATAGAAAAACAATTTCAACATTTATGAAAATATAAATAAAATCCAAATGACACTAATTAATGAAAATAATGGCAACTATATATATATATGTGAATCCATGGAAAGTGTCGAACGTCAAATGTACCTCCTGTGGATGGTATACACGTGGGCGTTTTATTTACGAGCGAAAAATAACCTTTGTCCCTATAGAAAAATCTTTACCATTCTATTCTTTTTATTTCTATATACACAAAATTTATCACATTAAAAAATTTTTGTCTTTGAAAAAATTGTGAAAAATTAATATTTAATTTGCTAAAAAAAATGGCATAGATGTCGAATTTTAGTTTCTTTTTTTAATGACTATGGACCAACATATACACTTTTCTTAATTTCGCGCAAAAAATAAATCTCGTTCCATGTCCATGAAACAAAAACAACAAATTTATCCACACAACCAATAGTAATCGGATACTTGCCATGTTTCTTTTAGTGAAACAGTCGTGAATTTTTTTTTTTTTTTTTGCTTTCAATAAAATTAATTGCCTAAAAATTAACAACTCTTCACTTGACTTTTTCAATTCATTATAAGTTTTTTTTTACTTCTTTTACTTCTTTTTATAATTAAGTTTATTGAACATTACACATGCGTGACAAAATAAACTAGTTTAGGCTTATTTGGGACGAATATAAACTAGTTCAAACTAGTTTAAAGTTCAAACAAATGACAGACTTGTAAAAACTTATTTAATATTATTATGGACAAGAATTAACTAGTTACAATTGGTTAGAGACTAGTAAAAACTTATTTAAACTGATTATGGACAAGTATTAACTTGTTTAAAAAGTAAAAACTTGTTTAAACTGATTATGGACAAGTATTAACTTGTTTAAACAAGTTGCAAATAAGTAAAAACTTATTTAAACAGGTCATAAACAAGTAAAAACTTATTTAAACTAGACATAAACAAGTAAGTAAAAATGTATTTAAACTGGTTATGGACAAGTACTAACTTATTTAAACTGGTCATGGACAAGTAAAAATGTACATAAACTGGTTTTGAACAAGTACAAATTTGTTTCATTTGTCATGAACAAGTAAAAACTGGTTATGGAAAAGTACAAACTTGTTTAAACTGGTCATGGACAAGTAAAAACGTACTTAAACTAGTTGTGGACGAATGAAAACTTATTTAAACTGGTTATGGACAAGAACTAACTTATTTAAACTGATTATACACAAGTACTAACTTGTTTAATCAAGTTTCAAGGAAGTAAGAACTAAATGGTTATGGACAAGTAAAAATGTACTTAAACTGGTTCTGAACAAGTACTAACTAGTTTAAACTGGTTATGGACGAATGAAAACTTATTTAAACTGGTTATGGACAAGTACAAAGTTATTTAAACAAGTTTCAAATAAGTAAGAACCTACTGATTATGGATAAGTCAAAACGTACCTTAACTGGTTATGGATGAATGAAAACTTATTTAAACTGGTTCTGGACAAGTACTATCTTGTTTAAACCGGTCATGGATTAATAAAAACGTGTTTAAACTGGTTATGTACAAGTAAAAACGTATTTAAACGATTGTAAACTTTTGTAACCAATGTGAACCAGTTTGTACTTGTTTTTCAAGATACAGAGCTATTTAGAGTATTTGTACAAGTTTCAACTTATTAAGATGTGTTTGAAACAATTAAACTATAACTATATGGGCATGATTCTTGAAGAATGGCAATAAATACTAAACTAAAGTATATGGTCTTGACCGAGTCGACAGTGAGATCGATTTCTGCTTATTATGGTACGTCAGCTCTTGCATATCATTATTATTAGCCAAGACCTATGCGTGGGGTTTTTACGATTATCGGTTATAGAAATGGCTCGTTGTGGGTGCTTGTAATTTTCTTCTTGCGGTGAAACATCCTGAGAGAAATCCTCTTGAGACAAACTTTTGAGATCTTTATTTGTGAATATTATTTTGTTTCTAGATAGTTTTGTTAGATAAAACAAATATAATTAAGTAATTAAATAATTAAATATAAATAAAGATAACACACAAAGATAATAAGAAATAATTATATACAATAGTGTATACCTAAAATAGTAAAGGATAATTATATGAATAGGAAAGGATAATTATATAAATGTAAATATAATATTTATAATAAACTGTGACATTTAAAATAATAACACTTGTCATAATTTGTAACACACATATCAGATAAAATTAAATAATTTCTCAACCTTAATTCATTATTATACAAGTTTGAAAATTGAATTTTAAATTCTCGTATAAGCTAGTTATTGATTTTAATGGCTAATAACTTATATATGTGAATTTCAATATATATACACACATAACGTTACTCTACAACTGTAATAATATGTTAATAAGTAGAGTATATCACCTCTCGTTGGTATTTAATTAAAACTCTGACACAATGAGCGTCGTATCCGTTTCTCATATTTAAATTCAATTGCATCAACTTGAGAAGTTTTAATTAACCAATTTGACTAGTTTGATAAATGAACTTCTATTGATATCAGAGTGAAAGTTTACACACAGAGAATGAATTTTATGTTTTTTTTTTCTTTATGCCTTAACGTTGTCGACAAACGACTAACAGTATATATATATAAATATATAAATTATATATGTGTGTAGAAAATTAATGATCTTGTTTTCCAAGCGCTAATTGGTAACCACGTGCAAATTCTCCACTGCGCGACACGTCCCCCCAACGAAACTATGTTTTACATTTAACTTACCTTATAACCATAGCATTTTTATAATAAGCGTTGTTAAATTTATTTCCCCCGCATAATAATTATTTTGCGTGAACTCGATTATAATTTAAAAAATAAAAACTTGAGAATTAGGAGCGATATTCCTTGTTGGTGTGTTTGCGAGAATGAGAATGAATCCTCAGGCGGGACACACATTGTGCATATAAAGAACACTCGATATAATTCCGACGAAATAATAATTGCCCGGTGGACTTACGCTCTGGTCATTAGCGGGTAAGCAATAATCCAATGTCAAGCGTCGTTAATTCAGAGGGTTAAGTTTTAATTATCGGGAGACATTTTTTTAATCCTCGTCTCGACACAAAATTAAAAAAAAAGAAACCCCGTGTGAAAATAGAAAGTTTTAGTCAAAAATGGAAAAATATTTTCAAAATACAAAAGAAAGGAGAGATCAAGTCGATAGATTTTTCAAAGATTTAGTTTAGACGAAACTCTCTTTTGAACAGGAAAGGAACAAGGAACGAAAGATCGAAAAGGAAGTTCGGGTCCAAATGGTAAGAGGAGAAGAGGACATACCATTTGGCGACTAATTAATGAACGTTGCTTGGATCAATTTACATTTACGAAGGGCATCTACCTGGATAGGTGTACGGAGCCATATGTACCTGCACCAATCCAAAGGAATAACAACAACAACAACAGCAACAACAACAACAACAACGACGACGATGGCCTTCGTGGTTCGCAAAGGGGGTGTGTTACCTTCGTTAGCGCCTGGGAGACGATCTTGGAGCACGACCTCCGTGGGCAAAGCAATGTCGCCAACCGCGGTATACATTACCGATACCACGTTCAGATCCACGTGGGAAAAAAAAGAAGAAAATTATCCTCGCTACGAAATTCCATTGGTGTATGTACACATAGTACTTGTAACAAACCGCTTGTGAGAGAGGCGAGGCGCACCAACTTGTTTCGTAATTTTATTTAATTATGCGGCCAAACTCAAAGAAAAAGATTCTCCAGAATTCCTTGCGTTTAAATGCAATTCGTCTCTTGTCTGTTCTTTGTGCGTTGGGCAAAATTTATTATCTGTTACTTGTATGGTATAGGAGGTTAATAATCCTAAACGATGGTATAGTTATCGACAATAAGTAAATTTTTATCAAGAATATCAAAAATTTGTTTAATTAAATTAAGCCAATAGACTACAAGAAACAAGAAAATCTTTACTCTTTAGTTTAGTAAAGTTTAGAGAAAGAATTGTTGAATAGCTAGTAAGACATGCGCAGTTGGGAAGTACGGTACTTGCGCGTGCGTACTGTGACTCTTGGACATGCGCAACTGTCGCGTACGACACCAGCAGATGCGCAGTGGTTAAAAACTAAATTCGACCAAATAAAACTACTTTAGTAATTTATAATTTTAAAAATTGGATCTAAATTATTCTGAATTATTCAGCGTTCTTCGACGGAATTCAATTATATTCAGGAATGTTTATAAAATTAATTGCGAAATTCAATTATTTTCATAAATAACTTGATTCATCATGAGAATTCAATTATTATTGAAATTAATAAAATTCTTCGTAAAAATTCAATTATTTTCAAAAAATCTAAAAAAAATTGTCAACATTTCAATTATCTTTATAAATGAATAGCAAATTTTTTAACAAAATTCAATATTATATTCAGAAATTTTAATAAAATTCATTGCAAAATTCAATTATTTTAATAAATAATAGTATACATCACAAGAATTCAATTATATTCAAAATTAATAAATTTTTTGCAAAAATTCAATTATTTTTAGGAATTTAAAAAAAAAATTCATTGCAAAATTCAACTATTTTCATAAATAATAGTATTCATCACAAGAATTCAATTATTTTCAAAATAATTGAAAAATAAAATAATAACAAAATTCAATTATTATCAAAAATTTTAATAAAATTCATGGCAAAATTTAATTTATTTTCAGAAATTCAATTATTTACAGAAATTAAAAAAAAATGCTTGTCAACATTTCAATTATCATTAAAAATAGCAAAATTCTTCGCCGAAATTCAATTATATTTAGGAATTTTTATAAAATTCATTGCAAAGTTCAATTACTTTCATAAATAATAATATTGCACACAAGTATTCAATTATTTTCAAAATTAATAAAATTCATCGCAGAAATTCAATTATTTTCAAAAATGTAAAAAGAATTCTTGTCAACACATCAATTATCTTTATAAATGAATAGATAAAAATCTTTGCAAAATTCAATTAGTTCCATAAAAAATTATTTTCATCACAAGAATTCAATTATTTTCAAAAATTTTAATAAAATTCTTGGCAAAATTGCAATTATTTTAAAAAATGTTTCTCAATTCAATAATTTTAATTTTCAATATCTAATATTTTAATAAAATTTTCAAAAGAATTCTATATTAATCAAAAAAATTTTCATAAAATTCTATACAAACATTTAATTATTTTCATGAATAATAAAAATTTCAAAGGAATTCATTTATTTTTACAAATAATAAAAATTTCAAAGGAATTCAATTATTTTTAATACAATTTTAATTAAATTCTTTGAAAAATATAATTGTTCTTAAAAATTTTACTAAAATTCATTGAATGAATTCAATTATTTAGAAATATGTTGATGAAATTCTGTATGAGAATTCAATTTTAAGACACATTCAATTATTCAATTTATTATTTAGTTTTGTATTTAAAATTGAATTCTCGTAGAATTTTTTAATAAAAATTAATTTCAAAATTAATTTTAGTCAAAATTTTAGATAATAAATGAATGTTAAACGCATTATAGCATGAATTTTTAGAAATAATTGAATTTTGAAAAGGTTTAAAATTAAAATCTTTGAAAATCTGAATAAATTCTAATAAAGTCTTAATAAAATTTATTTTTACTACTTAATTTTGAATAATACGAAAAATAGAATATTACATCTGACCAAAACATGTTTTTACTACTTATTTTGGAGATATTCAAAAAATAGGATATGATGTCAGATTAAAACTTATTTTTACTACTTAATTTAGAAAAAAGGATATTAAAAGGATATTAAGTCTGAATAAAATTTATTTTTACTACTTAATTTAGAAAAATACTAAAAATAAAGTATTACGTCTGGCAAAAACATGCTTTTACTACTTATTTTGGAGATTTTAAAAAATAGGATATGTTGTCTGACCAAAACTTGCTTTTACTACTAAAAACTTTACTTTACTTTACTTTACTTTACTTTACTTTACTTTACTTTAACTTTACTTTACTTTACTTTACTTTACTTTACTTTACTTTACTTTACTTTACTTTACTACTAAAAAGAACAAAAAAATGATATTAAGTCTGACTAAAATTTGTTTTTACTACTTAATTTGGAAAAATACAAAAAATGGTGTATTACGTCTTACCAAAACATGTTTTTAATAATTATTTTGTAATATTACGAAAAATAGGATATGACGTCTGACAAAAATTTGTTTTTACTACTTAATGCAGAATAGAACATTTTTTTAGTATCTAATAATTTTTAGAGTGAATCAGAATATTCTTTAGGGTGAGGGAAAAAGTGAAAATTTTGTCTGGAAATCAGGGAAAAGTCAGCAAAATACCAAATTAAATTTTTGTGGCTGACTTTTTGCTACTTTTGAATTAATTTTTTACTAAAATTTACTAATTCAAAAGTATCAAAAAGTCAGTCACTAATTCAAATTAGTAAACATTTTTATACTAATTCAAAATTTAGAGAGTGATTATTCTATAAACTGGTTCGAAACTTATTTTCAACTATTCTAAATCAAACCTCCTCTTCACATGAAAGAATAAAGAAGAATAATTATTGACTACTGTGAATATTAGAGATTATGTATTTATAAAGAAGAGATGCCGAAGGTACCATAATTATCAGCAATTATTTAGAAAGATAAGTGTATTTGGTAAGAGGTAAGAGGCATTTACGAGGCTAGTCTCCTTCGCTTATTTAATTTACTGCTAGTCATATGCAGCGAAAGGGTTCTTTGCGCGACGAGAGAGAGAGAAAAGGAGAGAGAAAGAGAGAGAGAGACGCAATTTACTCGACGTTGTTCTTGTGCCACGACGTGATGCTCCTACCTCTCTATTACAACCTACTGTCTTTGTTAAAGACCTATAAGGTTCTTCCCAAGAGGTGTCAAGGTGAAGTGCCACAGCTTTTAACTTGCGCAGTGTCGGTTGAGGAAAAAAAAGAGTCATTTTCAACTCACCGACTTCATTCCACTCTTTTACTCACCATCAAGGTCTTAATCAAGTTCAAAGTATTTTATATTTCACAATAATAATAATCCTAGTTGACATTTAATGGCACGTGGAAAAATTTTACCGCCTCTTTTAAATATAATTAAGATAATAATAAAATTCCCAATTTTCTGAATAAAATTCTCTCCTTTAAACTCATTAAATCGAATTTCATTGCCAATTGCAAATTAAACACCCTCTGGCTATTCGTAAACAATTTCTTGTTCATTTTAAATAAAATTAAAATTTTCAATTAAACATTAAAAATCTTTTTTATTTTTTCGTTTCTAATTTTTCGATTCGAATTAAAATCGAATTATACTTTTTTTAAACGAGGAACAAAGGGGAAAAGAAATACAAGTGTGTCTTATTTGTTGACAATAAAAATGAAACCGGTTTTTATTGTGGTGGGGAAAAAAATAATACAACCATCTGTTCTACAGTCTATAATTATATATTCATACTTCATCAGAAATTTTTTCTTTTTCTTCTTAGGGATAAATTTCTGTTGAGTATGAAAAAAAGCACTGATGAGGATATATGCAACTTGTTCTCTTCAAACTATTAGAAAATAATAGTCATTCTTCGGTAATTAGTAACTCTTTAACAAAATTGAATTATTCATCTTGAGGATGTGTTAAGATAATGCCTCGTATAATGTCTAATTAGAAATAAATAAATCTAAGTACTAAATTAACTCTCCAACAGTTGATTAAGTTTTAACTTAAAATTTTCATTTTTTACTTTACACCCTTTTTCTTTAATTTTTTTTCTATTTTTTTTTTTATTTTTCCTTTTGACGTGCATTGAACGTTCAGATCTTTAATTTACTTTAAAATTTCCTTTTTCAAAGTAAAAATATTTCACTTTCTATTATTGTGACAAAACTCGTTTTGAAGAGTCAAGATGAAGCTCCTGGGAAAGGAAATAAAACAATCTTCTTTCTTGATAATCAGAGAAATTATGGGTTTAGTTTCATAAACAACGAAATCATCTTATGGTATTTTACGGCTAATTTTTCTCCTCCTTTTAAGATCGTAATTTTCCTTCTTCACCACAAAACTTTAATAATTCTTTCTAAAAGTGAAAATTTTATAAAAGTATACTTTTACTTTCAGAGGTATACGTTTACTTTCAAAAAGGTACTTTTCCAAACATTTTTTCACAAAAAGATTAAAAATAAAAAATTTCTAATTCCGTTATCAACGAATTAAGAATTTTTAATTTTTTAATGTTAATACAATAAAAAATTCTTTCACAATGGAATTAGAAGTTTTTTTTAATAAAAATCTAATTCTTTCCCAACAGAATTAGAAATTTTTTATGTTATTACATTAAAAAAATTAATTCTTTCCCAACAAAATTAGAAATTTTTGATGTTATTACATTTAAAAAAAAAATAATTCTTTTCCAACGAAATTAGAAATTTTTGATGTAAAAATAATTTTTTGTGCATTAAAAAGAGAGAATACGATGATGAGGTGAAATTAAGGGTGTCAGCGTCATTTTGGTTCGTTTCATTCAGCGTCACTTGGTTTCGGTCATCGTCCTTGTCGTTCATCCGCGTAGATTGCATCTGCGGTTGGACGTAAAACAATCAGCCTACCATTTTTTTTTTTTTTTTATTTTATTTTTTTGGTCGCGTCGTTATTTTATTTTGTGAGAGAGGTAAATGAGAGAAAGAGAGAAACAACGAGAGGGTTGAAAGGAAGAGAGGAGCTTTTACGGTCGGAGCGCGATTAAAGTTTTTATAATGTTCCAAGTAGTGGAGGCAGAGTAGAAGGTTGTACTCGAAGAGGGTAATAAAGGAAACAGACAAACGAAAGAACAAATCGAAGGTTAATCACGCAGTGAAGTCCTCTTTGTCCTCTCTACATATTTAAATAAATTCTCAATTTTTCTTTTTAGTCGCACTGTCCTTTTTTAGTCTCTTTTCATCCTTCTTTTTAGTTATTAATTAATTTCAATTATTGACTTTTTTTAAAAATTAGATCCAATTTTTTATTTTTTATCATTTTTAATGTTTTTTGGCATTTTTTAATGTTGAATGTTAAATGTTAAATGTTAAATGCTGAATGTTAAATATGTTAAATATTGAATGTTAAATGTTGATCTTTTGTAATTTTTAATGTTTTTGTCATTTTTTAATGTTAAATATTGAATGCTAAATGTTGATTCTTTGTAATCTTTAATATTTTTGTCATTTTTTAATGTTGAATGTTAAATGGTAAATATGTTAAATGTTGATTTTTTGTATATTTTAATGTTTTTTTTCATTTTTTAATGTTAAATGTCGAATGTTAAATATGTTAAATGTTGATTTCTTGTAATTTTTAATGTTTTTAGTAATTTTTTGATGTTAAATGTTAATTTTGTTTAATATTTAATGTTTTTTGTCATTTTTAAATGTTAAATGTTGAATGTTAAATGTTGATTTTGTTTAATATTTAATGTTTTTTGTCATTTCTTAATGTTAAATGTTAAATATTGAATGCTAAATGTTGATTCTTTGTAATCTTTAATGTTTTTGTCATTTTTTAATGTTGAATGTTAAATGGTAAATATGTTAAATGTTGATTTTTTGTATATTTTAATGTTTTTTTTCATTTTTTAATGTTAAATGTCGAATGTTAAATATGTTAATTGTTGATTTCTTGTAATTTTTAATGTTTTTAGTAATTTTTTGATGTTAAATGTTAATTTTGTTTAATATTTAATGTTTTTTGTCATTTTTAAATGTTAAATGTTGAATGTTAAATGTTGATTTTGTTTAATATTTAATGTTTTTTGTCATTTCTTAATGTTAAATGTTGAATGTTAAATATGTTAAATGTTGATTTTTGTAATCTTTAATGTTTTTTGTCATTTTTTAATGCTAAATGTGAAATATTTAATTTTAAATGTTAAATTTTAATATAATTGTTAAATGTTAAATCAACAATCACTAATAATGAATTTTGTTTTTTCTGTTACAGGTAAGAACGATAAAAATTCTTCTCGTCTAAGTCAGGATTCAAAGCTAAATTTTCAAGGTATTTAAGATTTATTTAAGCCAACAAGCTCTGTTTTCAAATAAATATTCGAATAGAATGGAAATAAGAGAAACGAATTCTTTTAAACTGAAACTGAGAATTATAAGTAACGAATTCGATATATTATTTTGTCTAGAAGCTTTGACACCGTACAGTCATTTTTTTAACCATATAAAAACACTTTTATTCCCCCCACAACATTTTGAGTTCGCATAACGTCGAATGTTGATGATTTCATCACTATTTGCCTTTTTTCAAAGGCACGAACTCAACAACTGATCGTGTTCTCCTTCAGCGCGGTATCGTTTATATTCAAAGCCGACCCAACATGTATATAGTGCAATAATGTTGATTTAAACACGACACAAACACTCGCATTTCCATTGTTAGTATAACTGCCATTTCCATATTTAAAATCAATTTCAATTTAAAAAAAAAAAAATTGCATTCATCTTTTTTCAAAGAAGGGATAATTTAAAGTTACTATAAAATTTTGTATATTTTGTAAAAAGAACCTCAATGATCGAATTAGATAAAAATGTTTGTAAAGGGTAAAAAAAGTTTGTTGGTATAGTCGGTTTTTTTCTGCCCCCTAAGAGTTTAATTGCAATACTCGGAAGGAACAATTACACTGATGGTGAAAACTGGAAGCATTATCGTTTCCGAGGCTAGACAGCTTCTTGTTTATAAAACTGGATTCGAGATCTCGCGATCTCACAAGGCTTTAACACGATTAATGACGACTTATTATCTCAATTAATCGCAACACCTCGAAACAGTGAGAAATGGTACTCGATATTCTTGCATTAGTACCCTTGTAAATCATGTTTTAACGTTCATTAGTGAGAATAAGATCTCTTTAATCGAAGCAAGAAATTAAAACAAAAAAAAAAATACTTCTTGAATTCAGGAATTTTCGAAAGAATTCCTCTTCGATGAATAAAATAAAAAATAATAATAATTAAAATAATTTATTAAATGAATGAAATTTAATCACATTTTCATTTAGGGATAGCCGCTCTTGGTATTTTTACTCAACTGCGCAAGTCGGGCATGCGCAGTAAAACTTCATTTGCGCCTGCGCACTCTCGGGCATGCGCACGATAGCAACAGGTGCGCATAACTGAAAATAAAACGATTCTATAGTATAAATGAGAACATAATTATTAATTTCATTAATATTAATTAGAATATATAATTCAGTGTCGCTAGTAAATAATAATCCTTAATTTCAAAAAAAAAAAAAAAAATTCGAAATTATCGGTTAGTTTTCACAGCAATATATCATGCAAATGTACTTGCATAATTTTCTCAACTAAATCAGATTTGCAGTAATATATTATGTTAATATATTCCCATTGCGACTGTATAGACGCGGAAAAAAAAGAGACTCGCTCTCTCGCATGGTAGCAAATGTTTCCTGAAGGGATGCTAAAGAAAAATCGTAAAATCAGATCAATGTGGTGTAGATCCGACGTGGGATGGACGTGTACACGACTAAGTTTAGACTGATATTAAGCAGAAAGATACACGATTCTTCATCTACCATCTCTCTTTAGATGCCTCGCGTCTTCAACAGATATAAATACCACCGGTGTCTTGTTACCTTATAAACAACAATTTTTTCTTCTAAATTATTCTCTTCCTAACAAATAAAAATTAGTAATATTTGTTTCGAACAAAAAAAATGAGAAAAATTCTCTCCTCCCACCCCCACGAGTATTGAAATTTATGTGAAAATTTTTCTTATTTTTAATTACTAATTAACGTTGCACGCTCGAGTTTATGCGCGACTCTTTGGTCACGCGATAATCACTGCCAATGCAAAACTAGTCGATTAGTCATTCCAGAATGCAATAAATCTTTGCTTTACACCTGTTTTGCTTCGACACACTCACACAAATTCACACACAAGTGGGAGGGAGTGAGAGAGAGAGAGAGACCATTTCTAAATTCCATGTTCCACCTAATTTAAATCCACTGTTTCATCTGTACAACGATTAGCAAATAGTATACATATCGATTCTTACGATCGACGAAGGACGAATTTACATCAAAAAAATGTTTCAAGGCAGAAAAAAATGAGAGAACAACATTTCTTGACAAGAAATGCAAAAATTTACAACATCTGAGAAAGGAAACGATTAAAACATCTAAAAAGAATATATTACTTCCTTTTGATAATACAATTTGGTTTCTTTTTAATGGATTAGCTAATAGTGACTTGATGAATAGATCGAAATTTATTGGGAATAGTTTCTGGGAGTTGAAATAAAAGATTTGGCAATTATAAAAGTTTGTCGAGAGGTTTCAGGAGTTGATTAGAGACAGTGGAAGGTAGTGCGCATGCCTGACAGGCGCAGTTGAGAAATATGGTACTTGCGCTTGCGCACTACTTCAGGACATGCGCAAAATTACTCCTCAACATCCATTTTCATTGAGTTCTTAATTTTCCTTTTTTCCAACTATTCTAATTATTGAATTTTAATGAAAGAAAACAAAGAAGCGAAAAAATTTTTATTTTGAAGCTTCTGTAGATTCAAGACTCGGATCAACTTTAAGACTCAAAAAAAGTCGCTTTAGTCGCATAAATTCACAACAAAAGTTGTTTTGTATTATTTTCATAAATAACAAAAATTCCAAAGGAAATCAATTATTTTCATAATTAATATTCTTCGCCGAAATTCAATTATATTCAGGAATTTTTATAAAATTCATTGTAAAATTCAACTATTTCTGTAAATAACAATATACATCACAAAAATTCAATTATTTTCAAAATTAATAAAATTCTTCGTAGAAATTCAATTATTTGAAAAATTTTTTTTTTAATTTTGACTACATGTCAATTATTTTTATAAATAGCAAAATTCTTCACCGAAATTCAATTACATTTAGGAATATTTATCAAATTCATCACAAAATTCAATTATTTTCATAAATAACAATATTCATCACAAAAATTCAATTATTTTCAAAATTCATAAAATTCTGCGTAGAAATTAAATTATTTTCACAAAAAATCTAAAAAAAAATTGTCGTTAAGTTTTTAATTACCTTTATAAATGAAAAGCAAAATTCTTCGAAAAAATTCAATTATATTCAGGAATTTTTATAAAATTCATTGCAAAATTCAATTATTTTCATAAATAACAATATACATCACAAAAATTCAATTATTTTCAAAATTAATAAAATTCTTCGTAGAAATTCAATTATTTTCAAAATTTTTTTTCAAAATCTGGACAATATGTTAATTATTTTTATAAATAGCAAAATTCATCGCCGAAATTCAATTATATTCAAGAATTTTTATAAAATTCATTGCAAAATTCAATTATTTCTGTAAATAACAATATACATCACAAAAATTCAATTATTTTTAAAATTAATAAAATTCTTCGCAGAAATTCAATTATTAAAATTTTTTTTTTTAAATTTTGACTACATGTCAATTATTTTTATAAATAGCAAAATTCTTTACCGAAATTTAATTACATTTAGGAATTCAATTACATTTAGGAATTTTTATCAAATTCATCACAAAATTCAATTATTTTCACAAATAACAATATTCATCACAAAAATTCAATTATTTTCAAAATTCATAAAATTCTTCGTAGAGATTCAATTATTTTCAAAATTTTTTTTTTTAATTTCGACTACATGTCATTTATTTTTATGAATAGCAAAATTCTTCGCTGAAATTTAATTATATTCAGGAATTTTTATAAAATTCATTGCAAAATTCAATTATTTTCAAAATTAAGAAAATTCTTCGTAGAAATTCAATTATTTTCAAATAATCTAACAAAAATTTGTCGTTAATATTTCAAGTATCTTTATAAATGAATAGCAAAATTCTTTAAAAAAATTAAATTATTTTCAAGAATTTTCATAAAATTCATTGCAAAATTCAATTATTTTTATAAACAATATTCATCACAAGAATTCAATTATTTTCAAAATTAATAAAATTTTTCGTAGAAATTCAATTATTTTCAAATAATCTACCAAAAAATATTGTCGTCAACAGTTCAATTATTTTTATAAATCAATAGCAAAATTCTTCGACAAAATTCAATTATTTTTAGGAATTTTAATAAAAGTAATTGCAATTTTCAATTATTTTCATAAGTAACAATATTCGTCACAAGAATTCAATTATTTTTAAAATTAATAAAAATCTTTGTAGAAATTCAATTATTTTCAAAATTTTTTTTTAAATCTCGACTACATATCAATTACTTTCATAATTAATAAAATTCTTCACCTAAATTCAATTATATTCAGGAACTTTTATAAAATTCATTGTAAAATTCAATTATTTTCATAAATAACAATATTCATCACAAAAATTCAATTATTTTCTAAATGAATAAAATTCTTCGTAAAAAATCAATTATTTTCAAATAATCTAATAAAAATTGTCGTCAACATTTATATTATCTTTATAAATGAATAGAAAAAGTCTTCGCCAAAAATTTAATTATTTTTAGGAATTTAAAATTCATTGCAAAATTCAATTATTTTCATAAATAATAGTATTCATCACAAGTATTCAATTATTTTTAAAATAATTGAAAAATAAATTAAAAATAATAAAGTGCAATTATTTTCAATATTTTCAAAACTTTTAATAAAATTCATAAAATAATTTTTAAGAAGTTACATCAGTAACTAAAATAATGATTTTATCACTCGGTCATCTTTAAATATTATTTATTACAAAACATGATGATATCGATTGCTCCGAGTCGAAGACTCGGAGTGACCGATTTCTTCATGTTTTATAACAATTTTTTGTAAGTTGTTTAATTTCAAAAAAAGTTGAATTTCAAATTTTTAAAAATTTTTTTTTCCAACTATTCTAATTATTCAATTTTAATGAAACAAAGATGCAAAAAAATTTTTATTTTTCGCTTCCGCTGATTTTTTGAACTTCTTTTTCTATTCTTTCGCCTCTATCGTTGCGGGAGATGGGGCGAAGGGTTATTGTATAGGAGGAAATATAAAGTGGGGTAGGGGGGTAAATTAAATACGATATTAAGTTTCTGTATCTCGCCTCTGAGAGGAGATATTTTTTTTTCTCTCTCTCTCTCTCTCTCTTCTTTTATTTTCCCCTTCTTTTTTCGCCCCCTTGTGTCTATCCAGCCGTCCGTTATTAACTTTACACTATCTTGCATTACCATCTTTACGGTGCCGG
The DNA here is from genome assembly GCA_032872505.1 of Leptopilina syphax. NCBI lineage: Eukaryota > Metazoa > Arthropoda > Insecta > Hymenoptera > Figitidae > Leptopilina > Leptopilina syphax. The sequence continues at coordinate 37,249,729 of CM065471.1, forward strand.
ATCAAGGTGAGGTACATCTTCCAAGTTCTTGGTCTGAGCGATGCGATGTTACTTGTGTACATACATAGTGTGAGCATATGTGTACGCGGTTACTGACAAAACTTACACGGCCCAACTGGCTAAGCGCTCTGTCTCTTCTTTGAGTGAAAAAAAGAATGAAATGTCTGCCATATTTTTACCCACATTACTTCATTTTTAATCCACCTCTCTCTCTCACTCGTTCTCTGTGTACTTTTTTTTTCATTGCCTCGTTCTGACTCCACCTTCTCGCCATTGTGAACATTTTTTCCCTCACTCTTGCCCTTTGTGATTATTTTCTTCTTTATAATTTTTTTTTTTTTTTTGCTTTTGCCATTTTTGTGGTTTTCGCATTTTTTTCGATCAATTTACTCAGTCATTTTTTAAGATATATTAATAATATGACCTGAGTTTGGTAATTTGGATGTAATTCTAGGTGCCATTGGTTGTATCGACTGAGAACGGAGGGAAATAGTTGGGGATCTACTTTACCGACTGTAGAAAACTTTTTTCCGTTTTTATCGACTTTAGTGCGTTTTTTCGTTTATTTATGATACTGTCGACTTAAAATTGGAAAATTTATGGATTTTTGAATTCAAAATACTGTAAAAATGGTAAATTTGAAAATTTTAATCAAAATTTAAAACAAAATTTAACAAAATTTGAAAGAATATAAATTTAAAAAAAGGGTACAGATGAAAATATTGTGAGACGTTAGTTCGTTAATAACAGTCAAAGCAACATTGTAAGTAATTGTAGCACGACTGGTGGCAAAAAAAAAAGAGGAAGGCGTTGCGGATGATAATGAGATCACGCACAATCGAAAATTGTTGCCAGTTCGATTTCATCGATTGGATCGTTGGTAATCACATTCTACGAAAAAAGGTATATAGTAGCTTTATGGTGAGAGTCAGATGGTAGGCAAAGGTTTAACGGTAGAGTGTGAGTGTAAGAGAGAGAGAGAGAGAGAGAGAGAGAGAGAGAGAAGAAAGAGAGAAAGAAAGAAGTGTAAGAGAAGCAAATGTAGCGTGAATTTCTTTCTGGCAGTTTAAATAACTGAGTCCGTCTCGATTATATTTACCGCCTTTGATAGCACTTCACATGTAAAATGTAATGACTTTACTTGAAATATTGTTTCAAAAGAAGGTGTCAAATTAATATCTTGCAAATTTTCGAATTATTTTATTTTTTAAACGTCAAACTTCTGGATCTGGATTTCAAATAAAAATCCCCTCCCAAAAAAAAAAAATGAATAAAAATCATTGAGATTTTGTTCAAATAATTTCAGAAACAAAAATAATTTTTTTAAGTCGCATAGTTTTCAAAAAATTGTTGAAAAAAAAAATAATTATATTTTGGAATTTAAATGAAAATTTGTTTGAATTGAGAGTTGAGATTAAGAAATACCTTCCGGAGATGAGTGTTTCTTATGCAAATTTCATATCTGAGTGAAAAGAGTTACAGAGTTAATGGAATGTTGAGCTGAGTGGATACAAATGAAGATCGGACAACATTGTAAGTAATTATGTAGCAGCAGTGGCAAAAAAAAGGAGGAAAAAGAAAAGAATAAAATCGTACCACCTGTAATAATGGGAATACGTAAATCGTTTGTTATTAACTCTCCCTCGAGTTCAATTTCATTTACGATTTCGATTTATAATCACGTACCGATGTAATGAAGACTTTTGAATGAATTCACCAATGAACGAAATTAACTTCTCTTGATTTTCTTTGCAAGAAATATCGTCCATCTGATATTAAGTTGCAAGCTTTTGAAACTTGACAGAAAAAAAAAATTATTTAAAAAAATTTTCATAACATTTTTTGAAAAAGATTTTTTTAAATTCGTTTCCAACACACAGGTGGTCACATTTTTGTCCCATTGAATTTTGCTTCAGCTTTTGAATTAATTTCTACTTGAGTGAACATTTTTCACAGTTGAACTTGCAGATGAAACTTCATCCGTAGTTTCGCCTTTAGAGGTTCTCTCCTTTATCAGGTTTTCGCACTGCAGGAGCGAGAATTATGGTTATACCACAGTGAATATACTTTGTTGCATTTTTATCATGGCACGTCGCTTCTTTTCCAGGCTTGTGACCACCGCAAAAGATACGTGATGCCATAAGATAAAATGAAGAATGCAAGTGGTCCTAATAGTCTTGGGTGCATTCGTGCATGACGTAATTGTTTCGAATCGTATTATCAAAGAAGAAAAAAAAAGTTTTCTCTCTCTCTCTCTTTCTCTCTCTCTTTCTTTTCGAAAACAAAAATCAATTCTTCAATAAGTTAATTAGTCAGATTTTTATTTCCCTTTTAGAATAAAAATTTTTTCCTGTTTCAGGCTTCGCACTCATCCACTAAAACCTACTATTTACTACTTTTTTTCAGTTATGCTACTATTTGGGTAATATTTTCATAAATAATAAAACTCATGAAAAAATTTCAATAATTTTTAATACTATTTTAAATTAAATAATTGAAAAATGCAATTAATTTCACAAATAAAGTTTCTCACTAGAATTCAATTATTTAAAATGAAATTTTCATAATATTAATGATATTTCGAAAATTAATTATTTAAAACAATGTTTATAAAATTTTTATAAAAAATTCAATTATTTTCAAAAATAACAAATTTTTACAAAGAAATTCAATTATTGTTGAAAATTTTAAATCAAATTCTTTGCAAACATTCAATTATTTTAATAAATAATAGTATTTATCACAAAAATTCAATAATTTTCAAAGTAATTGAAAAATAAAATAATAAAATTCAATTATTTTCAAAATAATTGAAAAATAAAATAATAAAATTCAATTATTTTCAAAATAATCGAAAAATTATATAATAAAATTCAAATATTTTCGAAAATAAAAAATTTGTAATTCAATTTTAATCAAATTCATGTCAAAATTTTATTTATCTTCAAAAATTCTTTTCAGAAATTCAATTATTTACAAAAATTTAAAAAAAAAATTCTACAAAATTTCAATTATATTTTATAAATAGCAAAATTCTTTGACAAAATTCAATTATTTTCAGGAATTTTAATAAAATTTATTTCAAAATTCAATTAATTTCATAAATAATAGTATTCATAACAATAATTCAATTATTTTTAAAATAATTGAAAAATAAAATAATAAAATCTAATTATTTTCAAAAATTCTTTACAGAAGTTCAATTATTTTCAAAATAATTTAAATTCTTCGCTGAAATTCAATTATTTTTAAAATAATTTAAATTCTTCGCAGAAATTCAATTATTTTTAAAAATTTTAAATAAAATTCTTTGGTACTATTCAATTATTTTCATAAATAATAAAATTCATAGCAGGATTTCAATTATTTTTAAAATATTTTAAATTCTTCGCAGAAGTTCAATTATTTTCATAATAATTTAAATTCTTCGCAGAAATTCAATTATTTTCAAAATAATTTAAATTCTTCGCAGAAATTCAATTATTTTCAAAATAATTTAAATTCTTCGCAGAAATTCAATTTCTTTTTAAAAATCTAAAAAAAATGGTGCTTAACATTTTAATTATCTTCGTAAATTAATAGTAAAATTCTTCTCAGGATTTCAATTATTTTTGAAAATTTTAAATAAAATTCTTTGCAACTATGCAATTATTTTCATAAATAATAAAATTCATCGAAGGATTTCAATTATTTTTAATACAATTTTACAGGAATTGCTCAAAAAATGTAATTATTGTTAAAAATGTAATTTCAATTCCTCGAAAAAATTAATTATTTAAATAATTTTTTTTAAAAAATTCTTTGAAAAATTTCAATTATTTACAAAAATATTAGAATGTTTCACAAGAATTCAATTATTTACAAAAATATTAGAATTTTTCACAGGAATTCAATTATTTTCAAATATTTTAAATAAAATTTTAATTAAATTTTTTTAAAACAATTCAATTATTCTTTTAGAATTTAATAAAATTCTTCCCAAGAATTTAATCACTTACATAAATAATTATTCGAAACAATTCAATTATTAAAGATAAATAACAAAATTATTTCCGAAAATCCAATTATTTTGCGGCATTTTAATAAAATTCTTTTGCAAAATTCAATTATTTTCATTAATTACAATATTCATCGCAAGAACTTAATTATTTTTATAAAATTAATAAATTTCTGCTTGAAAATTCAATTATTTAAAAAAATTCAATTATTTTCAAAAAAATTTAACAAAATGCCACACAGATATTCAATTATTGTCAAAAATTTTAATAGAATTCTTTGTAAAAATTTAATTATTTTTAAAAAAATTTCGCAATTAAATGTTTTTCAATATTTACTATTTTCATAAATTTTCTAAACAGAATTCAATTATTTAAAAAATTTTTTGTAAAAATCTTCTTAAGAATTCAATTCTTTTTATGAATAATAAAAAATTTTCAGAAATTTAATTATTGAAATTAGAATTTTGCATAAAATTAGTCGAAAGAAATCAATTATTTAAAATTTTTTATTTAATTTTTCGCAAGAATTAAATTATTTTTATAAATATTCAAATTCTTTCGCATGAATATAATAAAATTCGTTGCAGGAATTTAATTTATTTTCTTGATAAGAAAGAAGTAAATATTTTTTATGAAAATTAGAAAAAAGTCAGAAAAATAAAATATAGAATGGAATTTTAAGCAATTTTGTGAAGTTTACAAAAAGGGTTTTTTTTTGGTCGTTAAGTTTAATTTTTCGATTGCTACTTTTTTATTACTTTTTTCAGTTTGAAATCTACTTTTTTCTACTTTTTTTAAAATTAATTATTATCCAGTGCGAAGTCTGCTGTTTAAATTTACCTTCTTCGTTATTTTCCGTTTTATTTTTTGCTTCTTTTGTCTTCTCTTTCTAATAAACAACTTTTTCACTTGGATTAAAGTTAAACCCCTTTATGTTAGAAATTCCATGTGTAAATTGACTATTTCCTTATGGAAAAAATACTGAAGTTTATGTACAATTTTTCCTTTTTTAAATATCTATTTAAGTAAATTTGAATTTCTTGTGAAATTTGCGACATTGGTTGTTACTTTTTTAGCGAACTAATACCAGTCATGCACTAAAGTGTTTAATTAATTGGTTAATTACTTGGAAAATGAGTCTTATATTCTACGTTTACCGTTTCGTATCTATACCGTCTTCCTTTTTCGTATTGCGATGCAATAAATACTATAAGGAGGGTTTATACACATTACGGATATATGCACTGCAACTCATAATTTCCCTTTATAACTGGTATCCATGGCAATTTATATTTTACAGATTTACTTCTCATATCTTGCATACAAATTAATTTTGTGCTTTGAATATAAATTAATTAAATTAATCCCCATAGTTTTTTTTTCTCGACCGACTAGAATCTGAAAGTTATTCTCGTTTTTGTAGTATACTTAAAAAAGAAATTTTGATCCCAAATTCAAGAATTTACAAATTGGAAATTTTTACGTAAAATTCTATTCGTAGATGCAAAAAAAGAAATTTATTCTAAGACTTCTTAAATGTAAATGAAAAAAAAAATATATACTGAGATTCTTAAATCATTGTAATGGTCTCGAGTTATCTTTATAACCATACTAAATCTAAATCTTATCATGGCACTTATACAACCGAAAACATTTAATGTTTATGGAATTACGTGAAGCAAACGAACCATTAGGTTTAAAGTAATTTCTCAAGTTTATTCATTTTTTTTATCCTCTAAATTATTGCCCATTGATAATTAAATTGCAATTTATTTTTTAAACACCCATTGAATGAAAAAAACAAAAATCTTGTCTATTTTTACTTTTTACTAAAAAAAAAAAAAATTCAGAAGCTTTTCAAATACATTCAACAATGTAATAAACAAAATTTACGATTATTAATTTTCTAATTTATGATTAATTCAATAAACATTAATTTTCCCCATTCAAAAGTAACTCACCAAATATTTACAAACATATTAATTCCGTAAATATATATTAGATTTGACAGGTAATTTACATAACTTGTTAATGATAGTTTTTATTGTAATTTAATAATGTATTTTATTTTCTTTTTAAAATAAACATACTTTGCAAGAAGGGAAAAACTAGTTTAAATGTATATAGAAAACCGGCTCTACTATACAAGAGTCAGAATGTCTAGATTAATATAGATACGTAATCCGTTAACTGTGAGAAAGAGAGAATTATGAAAATACGGAATATACAGGAGAGGATGCTGGGATCAGGCAAAAGGTGAAATCCTGGCGGTTTGAGTTTAATCTATTTCTCTTACAATTTTCCAAATCCTTTCTTTGATGAATTATCAAATAGTGAGATCGACTGTATGTATGAGATTACAATCTAAAGCCGTATACTATAAACTTGAAACAAAATTGCCCGCAATTAAAGTAACATATATAAAGTTGAAGAAAATTGGAAGTTTAATTGAAATTCCTTTAAATTGAATAGTACAGTTTTTAATTTAATTTTTTTTTTTTTGCATAGAGAGATAATAACTACCGTAAAATACTACTGTATGTAGTAAGTACAATAATAACCAGTAGGATATTAGAAAGGTTTTAAATTAATATTGTGGAAAGATATTTTATGTACAAAGTAGTGATGAATGATTTATAAGAAAATTCGGAATTTTTGTGTCTTTTTGTTTGCCTCATCAACTATGAAATTAGCACGAATTCAAATAAACCTTCAATTTTTTTATTTCTAACAATAATTTATTTTAAATAACTTAATTCCATTGAAGAACTGACATAAAGTTATTATTTATAAATCATTTAATGAAGTATTTTTTTGAAAAATTTTAATTTCAATTCTGTTGAAAATAGTTTCAATTTTAAAAGTTTAAACGCAATTCTTTAAAAGAATTCAATTATCTTAATAAATATCAAAATTTTGTTCAGAAATTCAATTATTTTCAAAAATTAAAAAAAATTTCTTGTTAACATTTCAATTATTATTATAAATAGCAAAGTTCTTCGCCAAAGTTCAATTATTTTCAAAATTAAAAAAAAAATTCTCGTCAACATTTCAATTATTTTTATAAATAGCAAAATTCTTTGCCAAAATTCAATTATATTCAGAAATTTTTATAAAATTTATTGCAAAATTCAATTATTTTTATAAACAATATTCATCACAAGAATTCAATTATTTTCAAAATGAATAAAATTTTTCGCAGAAATTCAATTATTTTCAAAATTCATAAAATTCTTCGGAGAAATTCAATTATTTGCAAAAAATCTAAAAAAAATTGTCGTCAACATTTCAATTATCAATATAAATGAATAGCAAAATTTTTCGACAAAATTCAATTATTTTCAGAAATTTTAATAAAATTCATTGCAAAATTCAATTATTTTCATAAATAATAATATTCGTCACAAGAATTCAACGATTATCCAAATAATTGAAAAATAAAATAATAAAATTCAATTATTTTCAAAAAATTTAATCAAATTCATGGCAAAATTTAATTTATTTTCCAAAATTTTTCTTAATTTAATGATTTTTAAAATTATACTTTTTCATTAAAATTTCCCAAAAGAATTCAATTATTAAACAAAAATTTTGATAAAATTCTACACGAATATTCAATTATGTTTCTAAAATCAAAAATTTCGCAGGAATTCAATTATTAAAAATAGAATTTGAATAAATTTTTTAGAAAAAAGTCAATTGTTTGAAACTTTTTTATAAAATTCTTCGCAATAATTGAATTATTTTTAAAATAATTTAAATTCTTTGCAGAAATTCAATTATTTTCAAAATAATTTAAATTTTTCGCAGAAATTTAATTATTTTCAGAATAATTTAAATTTTTCGCAAAAATTCAATTATTTTCTAAAAAATAAAAAAAAGTGTCTTCAACATTTTAATTATCTTTATAAATTAACATCAAAATTCTACGACAAAATTCAATTATTTTCAGGAATTTTAATAAAATTCATTGCAAAAATTCAATTATTTTCAAAAATTTTAATAAAATTCATGGCAAAATTCAATTATTTTAATAAATAATAAAACTCATTGCAGAAATTCAATTATTTTTAATATTTCAATCGAATTCCTTGGAAAATGTAATTATTGTTAAAGATTTTATGAAAATCCGTCGAAAGAATTCAATTATTTAAAAATTTTGTGTTAAAATTATGTATGGAATTTAATTTTAAGAGACATTCAATTATTGAATAAATTATCTATGTCTGTATTTAAATAATTGAAGTTTAAATAATTGAATTAAATAATTAAATAAATAATGAAATTTTAATAATTGAATTCTCGTAGTATTTTCTATTAAAAATTGATTTAAAAATCAATTTCAGTTAAAATTTTATATAATAATTGATTTTTTGAGAATTTACTATAATAATTGCAATTTTTAGCAAATAATTGAATTTTGTAAAGGTTTTAAAATTAAAATCTTTGAAAATCTGAATTTTTCATACTTTTAATTAAAAATTCTTCTTGGAACTAATTTTCTTCAAAAAGCCTAATCGAAATTTTTTAAAATTATTTCAAGTTTTTATTTTCTAATGTATATTTAATTGAAGAATTTCTGAATAATCGAAATTTCACGTAAAATTGTGCTAACAAATGTATTTAAAAATTCTCAAGAAGAACTTTTTTAAAAATTATCAAAAATAATTGATTTATAGAAGAATTTTATTTACAAAATTATAGAAAATAATAATTAAATTGAAATGATGAGAATAATTTTGAAGGAGTTTCTGTAATAATATTCTTATAATATAAAATAATAATTTTTTCACTCGTTCATCTTTAATTATTACAAAACATGAAGAAATCGAGCACTCCGAGTCGAAGACTCGAAGTGATCCATTTCTTTATGTTTTAGAATAATATTTTTATCACTTATTAAATTTCAAAAGGTTATGTTCTAAACGGAGAAGTGTCTTTTAAGTTTGACTCTTTCAAGTTTGAATAATAAAATTTTTCAAGTTGACATTCTTCTGTTTAGAAGAGTAAATTTTATTATTCATAGTAAATTTTATTATTCTTTTTTCTCCGTGTAGAGAGTTAATTAATGATAATTTCATTTACCCTCCCATGTGCTATTTTTGGAATTTTTCGAATAAAGACAGTAAGACAAAAATTTGAATTATACCCGATTATAGTAATGAATGAAGGAAATTGTTGCCTTGTTATTTGATTGCGTGACCTTGAACTTGTTGAAAAAGGGGGGAATTTTTATCTCGGATATTCAGCTCCGTTAGTGCCCTGGGGAAAATTTCTGAAGGATAATGGAGTGACGGAAGGTTAGATAAGCGGACAGGAGCGACAGGGTGGAAGGTTGTGAAAAGAGGCGAGAGCAAGCGAGAGAGAGAAACGAGTTTGGGAGGCAACTATGGTACGTGAAGTGTATAGCGTAACGCAATGCGGGACCACGTAACTCACGGTTACTGGTTACAACTCTACAGATATAGCATATATATGTATATATATTGTTGGTATACATGGTTGTGAATATGTTTCTTAGTCGGTAGGATGGTTGTGTATATGTAACATAGGAACGCCAGTATATACGCCGAAGGAGGTAGGAGGCCGCAGTGGCTGCTTTACCAAGCCGTACCATATTATTAAGGCGGCCAACCGGTGAACCAGGAGCCAATGGGACCTCGTCTCATTGCACCAGGAATGCGTTCACTCCTTCTCTTCTTTCCTCACCCTCTTCAATACAAACAACAAAACCCCCTGATTTCCGGCACGATCGACGTTCATCGAATTCGTATATCCCTTCAGGCTTGAACCCATCCTCAAAAAATCGTTTTCGACTTCCGCTTTTGTTAGTAACCTTTCTCCATTCCATGAACAAAGAAAAAAGATTGTTTTCTGAAATTAAATCATTCACGTTTATTGATTTATGAAAACACAATTCTACTGGAATGCTGTAATGATTAATACATAAGGAAACGTAATCTAACTGGAGTTATGCTCTTGAGCTATTTGAGAATTTTAAATTTCCTCAAAGGCTGAAACCTAAAGAAATTGAAATAGCCGTGTCGAATGGAAAATACTGAAGTACTGAAGGTAATCAACACTTTATCCTCAGGATAATAAATATTCCAAATTCACAGGAATTCCTCAAGTAATTGATATGATCCAACGGCGACGTGTGTAACCTCATCATCATTAGACAAATTTACCAAAACGATAAATTAGTGACAGTACGAAAAACATTGCAGTTCCTTAAAAAATAAAGAGAATTAAGAAGATGTAATTGATCCGAGGAGTTAACAGAGCTTCATTAATGTGTTTAAAGCTAAAATATGATTATAGAGTTAGTCTCGTTTTTACGATGGATTCGAAGACGAAACCAGGACCTCGTCATCCGAGGTCCTGGAGACTTTTGACAAGAAGCCGCTAATTCTTCGGTTGGTTACACGCGCTAATCACTGCGACGTTAATTGCCACTTCAGAAAAGAAACTCTCAAGTGGCTCTTCTCAACTTACTCACGCATACTAAAAACCAAGATTATCCTTTTATTTCATGTGAACTTAATGGGATCTTTATGTATGTCGCATCCTTAACAAATCTTTCAACGTCGTTCGCCTCAACATTTTTATATTTTAACCAAGTAATTCTGAAGTTACTTCTTAAAATTAAATTTATATCAATAATGTTCATAACGGATTTATTACAAGATTTAGTTTTCTGTTCGGTATCATAAGTATAATTTTTAATTTATCATGTAAATCATAGGATATGGAAAGAAACCTACGAAAGTGGTCATCTAGTGACCTCACTCAAGGTAGAGAATGTCCCTGGACAAGTTCAAACCTCCATTTAACCGGTTAACGACGAAGAGGCAGCATAACGTAGCGAAATAATCATAAAAATAACGCTGGTAGCAATTCGTGATCTCCCGCAGTGTTCTTAGTTATGCGATATAGCGCCCCTTATGCAACATTTCTTTTTGGATGGTCTTTTTCTACTACCGCACATTGTCCCTGTCATTGAACTCTCAAAATATTTTCAGTTTCTTGTTTATTGTAATCGATTTTTTCTAAAAAAGAAATTCCGCAACTGTACCTAAAAGATCAAAAACTGATGGTAAGTTTGGAAAGGGGAACGCATACTGGAACAACGTTAAATTGTTTTGAGAATAAGATCTAATATAGTCTGTAGTATTTTTTTTACACAAGGGAAAAGAGATTCTGTGGGAAGTATAAATTCTCGCTTTTCGTATGTATCTCTCGCAGTCGTAACGAGAAGTTTTAGATTCAATTCTACAGAATTTATATAATTATATACAGTCGTGCTTCGCTGGAGCATACATTATTTATTCGCGATATCGAGTTTATTCACTTTATTCCAGTGGAATTTTATTTCCTTTACGGATGCAGAAGGAAACTAAGAATACGTAGAAACATTTAAGGTTTTTTCCCTCCAAGTATGACTTTCACTGTCAAGAACAGAATTACAAAAAAGGTTCGATTCATTTACAGGAAAATTAACATTAGCATTCGAATAGTTAGAAAGTTTTTGATCGACAGGGTGACAAGGTTTGGAAGTAGAGAGGTCAGGAATGAATCCGGTAATTAAGAGAAACCTTAGAAAATTTTGCACGCGAGTAGAGAAAAAAATCGAGGAAGTGACTAAAGTGATCTGCTTTAGTGTGTATCCCCCGAAGCAGCTTGCTCTTTTCAGCAAGCACACCTTTCCTCCTCTCGTCGCACACTGTTCCCCCGGGAACTTTATGGCTCATGAATGAAACATGGACCTAACCGTATGTCCGCAAGCGGACTTACGTGTTGCAACGGTGGCTTAATGTATGCCGCGATCGCGAAAAATGGCGAACCGATAAATGGAATTAAGGCGGTGGCCCCCAACTTTTCTCCAGTCCATGACACTTGCCTCTCGGTCAATACATAAACGGGACCAGATTTTCTCTAACAGAAATCTTAGCTATACTCTAGCGCCAGTTACGAAATTTATTTAAGAAACATAACGGGACATGTCCTTTCGTACAGTACTCATAAAACTAATATAAACAATGAATTTATTTTACTTAAATCTAGTTTGACAGTTTATTGTGTGTGAACAATCTCAGTTTCTAGTAAACTGCACGCAATGCCGCTGTGAATCTTGTAGCATTATCATCAAAGAAATTTATTTCACTAGAAATTAAATTACCTTCTCTAGTGATTCGATCAATTAATGAATTATTACCATAGTTTGTTCTATGAAATGCCATTGAGTATAACGTCTAGTAAACATTCTAGGAACTGATAAATTTACCATAGATAGCTCCGTTCATCAGTCTGTATAAAAAAGACATCAAAGAAATGAATTTATTTTGAACACGTTCAATTCTGATTATAATACAAAAAAAGGAGATCAAGATTATACATGTGTATTTAATTATTGATCTGACAAGCGTCAAGTACAATATTCTAATTGTTGCAAGACCACGAAATACCGAAGTACATCTCATTATAAAAATATAAACCCTAAAGATTTTGAGGTCCTTGAAACAATTTCAGTAACGTGATCATTGAAACTAAGATTACTAGTGAACAATACACCTAAATCACGCACCCTAGTCACTATTCCAAGTTCTGACTAACAATAGTATAGTTATATGAACTAACTTCAAATTTTTTTGCAGATCTGAAGTGTCCTTTTCTGCTGTAAGTGAATTAATTATTTTGTAACAATTAGGGTCATCTGCATAGAGTAAGAAATAGGAGTGCCTGAAAATAGGTTTTACATGAACATTAAAAGACCAAGACGCGATCCCTGAAATACCCCAGAGGTTGCTAAAAAAGGTTCACTATATTCGCCATCAACTTTTACAACTTGATACTTGTCAGATTACTTTTAAAATCTGCAGCAATGTTGTCAGAAATTCCTAGTGAATTTAATTTGCTTAATAGTATACTATGATCCACCTTCGACACATCACCATAAATAGTGTCAATTTGAAGACCCTTTTTAATACTATTAGTTAAAAAAGTAGTAAAAATACCAATGTTAGTTAATATGGATCTTCCCCTTACACACCCATGCTGTTCGTCAATTATAATTCCTGAGACTGCTGCATAAAAATTATCATTTAGGCTCACATCTGCATTGCGATTAAAGGACACATCTGGTTTGTTCATGCTATGATGTAAATTACAAAACAACTGCCAACTTTCTTTTAGGAATTGCTTCTGACGATAAAAAAAACCAATGGTAGATAAATGCTAATTGATTATCCCCATTGTACTTTTCCCGATTGCATTTGCAATCGTAAAAATGCGATCGAAAATGGAGAGATGACGATCTTCCGATGTTGGTTCATTAATCTCCAGATGTTGCTCTCCCTCCTCTGGGTTAATTAGATTCATAACGGAACCGTCCTCCTGATTTTCCTTGGAACTCGAGAGATCGTCGATCGTAGATGTTGGTATTGACATAAGAGTTACATCATGAGAGAGGATGGATTGAGTAGATGAGCTTTTCTGGTGGTAGCATTGGTTAACTGGTCGCAGGTTGTCTCATTTGCATGTATACACAGTATCTCGAGCACGTTTTCTTATAGTGCAAGTTGGGAAATTGTCTTTAACAAACAAAGATAGATTCATTTACGTTCCAAAGTTCCCTTTTTTTTTGCAACCGAATCCAAGTTATGTCTCCCTTTGTCCTCAATTCTCACGACTATGCTTTCTTCTATGAGAAATTATTTTCTTCTTCCTCATTCTAGTCGATTCTATTATCTCTACCATTCCTCCGTTTACTTTCATCTACCTTTTCTCCTTTACTTACGGTATCTACTTATTCAATTTGTGTACAATTACAATTCCTGGAATGCTTTCAGATTTCCTAACAGTGGTATTTCTTGTCTTCGATTTTCCGAATCATTTCTATTGTTGCATGGTAAATTGTTAACACCCAAAACAATTTACCATGTAACAATAGAAATGATATGTGGTCGACTGGGGAAGTTGTCGAAAATGCAGAACAAAAAGAATTGAGAAATAGGATTCGTGCAAATAAGGAAGGAATTCAGTACGAATAGCCCGTGTAACTCGAAACTTGCAACGAACCCGGAGCTGCCCATAGGTTAATCTTCTAGAGATGTTCCGTTATCCGAGGGAAAGAGAGAGAGAGAGAAACTATGGGGACGACATCAACGACAACGTTGGTAGCGGTAGATGCAAAATAGCATTGCGGCATCAACACAAGTTGTATTATCGAAACCATGCTCAACTACTTGGAATTATTCACCTCCTACGCGCTTTGAGAACATTGCTAAAGAACCGTTTAATTAACATAAATTATTCTTTCGGTCCAGAATTCTATGCAAGTGTCCAATTATAAAACTCCCTCCATTTCTCTCTGGAAACATGGTCTCAAGTATCGAACCAAGTAATTTAATTCCTTTTATTATAGTTTCCAGTTCAGATCTTTTAACTCTAGAATTAATTATTTAGAAAAAATCTTTTTTATGCGCCAGGCAATTTTTAAATAAAAACTTTTTTGAGAATTAGAAATATTTTTATAGCGCCAGGTGTTTTTTATATAAAAATTTTGTATTATTAGCTGAAAGGTTCCTTGGGATGTTGAAGGAAGGACTGGGGAATGAAGACTAAGCTCTTAAGCGGTGGGGGAAATGAAAAGAGATGATCCGCGACCATACACGCTTTTCTCTCACGACTCAAGAAACTCGATCCAATCTGCGCCAAGGGATCTATGTAGAACGTGCAGCTCATTTGTCTACCGCTTTTACGCTAGTTGCATTTCGCAAAGCTTCACAAACTCACAGCCCCCTTGCTTCTGTATGAACGTCTTGTTGCACCATGCCAGGAAACTCGAACTATAAAATGCCAAAGGCGAACCGGATTTTCTTCCCTTGGATGCTAAATCAAGAATATGGATCCATAAGATAAGACGGTAAAAGTGATCCAGAATTCCCTAATTTCCTATTTAATTTACCTCTAGGTGTATATTTTTAAAATTCATTTCGCATCGCCCTTTGGTTAGTCTGATATTTTTATTTTACTGATATCAAAAAGTTAATAGAGGAGCAATGGGACGATTTTGCAAACTAGTATCAAAATTGATAGGAAGAAGGGAATGATAATGAGAATTATTTCTATTCATGATCCTATTTTTGGAATAATGGTACTTATCCAAGGAGGGAAAAAAATGAGAGCTACGACACGATCAAGATAAGTGTCTAGCATTATGTAATTATCGCTAATGATAGGCTACAAGGGTCCTTTCGTATTTCGTGGTACCTAATAGAGCAGAGAAGCTCTTCGCCAATTAGATATTATTTTCTATAAGCCAAGGCACATTAAAATACAAAATTTTTGAATATCATCACTTAAAGTATATTCAAAATATGCAATAGACCAATAGGTACCAATATACGTCCATTGTTTTCCAACTTTGATTCCACTTATCCAATTAAAATCAATTCTCACGATATAACTTTCTCCCCATGCTTGGGAGTAGAGTTTTTTTGCCGGTTTGCACCTTTTAAACGTTTTCCAATATTAATTTATTGCCATGTTTCGGAAGTGATCGATCGTACATTTCTTATCGTATCTTTCTGCGCTTTCATCTTCCTAAGAAGGTATCGACGACCTGGTATCGAACCATCCTGTCGCCGATAGCCGTTGCATTTATAATGTGAATAATTTCTAACTTAAATTCTGGATATGATCATAATTAAAAATAACCTGATTGTTAAAACAATAAAAGATGAATTTTTACAACGTTCTGAGGAGTTGGATAGAATTCAAGGATCCTTTGGATATGTTACATTCGTTTGGCCTGCGGGTGCTCGGCAATGACATGCTGGCAATCGTGAGCTATGTAACTTTACTGGGACCCCTCGTTTGGAGGCTATATTTTTTTGCCACCCGCAATTATTCGCTTCAAATTACCAGGGCCGGGGTTTCTCTGGTGGAAAACGGTTAATGGCACACATCAGCTCGGATAGGCAAAAAAGGAGACAAAGAAACATTAACTTAGTGCTATAAAAAACGATTCAAGAGGAATTTCGCTTCTTTCGTCCTTCGACACATTTTTGACCAATGAAACTAGAAAGAGAATCAGAGGTGGCATAATATTCTACCACACGAACTGTCATTCACTTGGGGGGAATTATTCTGGAATTCGTTGGCAATTTTGAATACACAATTCAAAATATCCACTAAAAACTGGAATTACGTTGGAAATCTTCTTTTACATAATAGATAAAAATTCCTAACACAAAAGTTTAAGTGCAGTCTCAAGGGCAGATGGAGTTTTTTTCTCGATACCTTTTTTTGTAAGAAATTGTTCAGTTTTTGCCTTTAAATATTTTAATTACAATTGAAACCAAATTCTATATAATGACTGTTCTAAAACAGGGTTGCCACAGGTCAGGGAAAAGTCCGGAAAAGTAGAATTGCAAAGGGAAATCAGGGAAAAGTCAGAGAATTTTATTAAAAGTACTGGAAAACATTAAATTGTTAGTTAATTTTAATTTCAATTCTGTTGAAATTAGTTTCAATTTTTAAAATTTTAACACAATTCTTTAAAAGATTACGACTATTTTCATAAATATCAAAATTCTTTTCAGAAATTAAATTATTTTAAAAGATCTAAAAAATGGTCAACATTTAAATTCTCTTTATAAATGAATAGCAAAATTCTTTAACAACATTCAATTATTTTCAGGAATTTTAATAAAATTCATTGCAAAATTCAATTATTTTGATAAATTCAATTATTTTCAAAAAATATTTAAAAAAAATTGTCTTCAAAATTTCAATTAACTTTATAAATTAATATCAAAATTCATCGATAGAATTCAATTATTTTCATAAATAATAGTATTCATCACAAAAATTCAATTATTTACAAAATTTTTTTAAAAATTCTCTTTAACACTTCAATTATGTTTATGAATAGCAAAATTCATTGACAAAATTCAATTATTTTCAGGAATTTTAAAAGTATTCATCACAAAATTCAATTATTTTCATAAATAATAGTATTCATCACAAGAATTCAATTATTTTCAAAATAATTGAATAATAAAATAATATAATCCAATTATTTCCAAAAGAATTCAATTTTTAATCAAAAATTTTGATAAAATTTTACATGAATATTCAATTATTTTTCAAAAAAATAAAAATTTCATAGAATTCCAATTATTAAAAATAAAATTTGCATAAACTTTTTTGAAAAAATCAATTGTTTAAAACTTTTTTATAAAATTTATTGTAATAATTCAATTATTTTCAAAATAATTTAAATTCTTTGCAGAAATTCAATTATTTTTAAAAAATTTAACAAAAATTGTCGTCAATTAATAGCAAAATTCTTTGACAAAATTCAATTATTTTCAGGAATTTTGATAAAATTCATTGCAAAATTCAATTAGTTTCAGAAATAACAATACTGTTCGTAAGAATTCAATTATTTTCAAAATTAAAAAAATTGTTCGCAGAAATTCAATTACATTCAGGAATTTTTATAAAATTCATTGTAAAATTCAATTAGTTTCATAAATAACAATATTCATTACAAGAATTCCATTCTTTTCAAAATTAATTAAATTCTTCGCAGAAATTCAATTATATACAAAAAATCTAACTAAAATTTTCGTCAACAGTTCAATTATCTTTACAAATGAGTAACAAAATTCTTCAACAAAATTCATTTATTTTCAGAAATATTAATGAAAATCACAGCAAAATTCAATTATTTTTATAAATAATAAAACTCAATTCCTTGGAAAATGTAATTATTCTTAAAAATTATATTAAAATTCGTCGAAAGAATTGAATTATTTAAAAATTTTTTTACAAAATTATGTATAGAAATTCAATTTTAAGAAAATTTCTATTATTCAATAAATTATCTATGTTTGTATTTAAATAATTGAATTCTTGTAGAACTTTCTAATAAAAATTGATTTAAAATTTAATATCAGTTTTTTAAAATTATTTCAAGCTTTTATTTTCGAATGTATATTTAATTAAAGAATTTCCATCGAAATTTCACATAAAATTGAATTGTAAAAAAATATATTTGCAATCTCTCAAGAAGAACTTTTTTAAAAATTACAAAAATAATTGTTTTATAGAAGAATTTTATTTAAAAAAATTGTAGAAAATAATAATTAAATTGAAAAGATGAAAATAATTTTGTTGAAATTACAGTAATAATATTCTTATAACATAAAATAATGATTTTATCTCTCGTTAATCAATTATTGATTTTCAAAAGGTTTGAATTTGAATGTTTTGAAAAATCTTAATTTTTTAAAATTTTACTACTTTTATAGTAAAAAATTCCCGGTAAAGCATTTCTGGTAATTTTTACTATACTTTTGAAGTAAATTTTGCTACGTTCGAAGTAAATTTTACTAATTTTTACAAATACGTACTTCTAACGTAGCAAAATTTACTTCAAAAGTATAGTAAAAATTACCAAAAATGCTTTACCGGAAATAAAATCAGTCTCGAAAAAGTCTGGAAATTAGCGGAAAAGTCAGAGAAAAAGAAAATTAAATTTTTCTGGCAACTCTAAAAATATATTAAGAAAAGAATTATAATATCATCATCATCATCATCATCATCATCATCTTCTTCTTCTTCTTGATGCATTCTACAAGGTCAAGTTTCTCACAAAAGAATCTGAAACAAGATTTTTTTTGACTTAAAAATTTGCAGTCAAGAGGGCAATGGTTTAAATCTGTATGCACGTCCTTTCGTTTGTTCTACTCTGTTTGCTGGTCTTTTTATATACCCACACACGTGTAGAAAATATACGTGAGTCTCAGTAAACGTTAAAAGAAATTTCTTGGCCAACACGGAGGGTCTGCGTATCTGTCTCATGTCGAGAGAGACCTCGTGCCATGCGAACGCGTTCCTATCTTGCTATCTTTAAGACGCCATGGGAAGGAGGAAAAACTATTAAATGCACGATATACAGAAGAGTTTAAAACATCTGCTAAAAAAATATAACTAAAAATTAACGCGATTTACCGTCGAGATAATGAATATGTCGGGAATTATTCTTAATTTGCCTTTGTTCTCCAACAATATTTTCAGTTCTGAGAGAATTGAGTGAAAAAACGGTTGAAAATATTTTTACAATCTCATGAAAAATAAGAAGATATTGTTGTATTATTGAGTAAAGAGTTTATTTTATAGAATTTTGAGTTAAAGGGACGTTTGAGTAATGTTTAGACATCAAAAAAAGGTGTTTGATGCTAAAAATGCTATAAAGTAGGACTTTTGAGTAAAAATATTGAAATACAAAATTATTTAGGAACAAAAGAAGGAGCAGATTTATCAGAACAAGAAAATAATGTGCGGATGTTCTTCAGTTGTACATCATTCGTCTAGAGAGAATTTTGGTCTCATTGGGTGAGAGTTCATCTGGCGAACAAGAACATCATGGAGGTAGAACTTCACTCCAAACTGGACGGGTGCAAAATGTCTTCTTGTAGTTTACGAGACAAGGAAATTAGTTAAAAGTGTAATAATACACAGCAGGAGGCGCTCGGTCCCTTTTCTTTGAACGTCTCCTTGCTATCCTTTCTGCACACTAGCGTTGGATTTATAATCCATTTTTTTTACCCACCATCACACTCGTTGTTGACCTCCTGCGTGTATTTCCTCCCACCCTCTCTCTCTCTCTCTTCCTCTCTCTCTCTCTCTCTCTCTTCCTCTTTCTGAATTAAGTTTCATTCAACCCGTAAGGCTATTTTTTATTTTATTTTTCGAGTCTACACAACTATGCAGGGTTGCCCCGAAAATTTAATTTAATTTTGTTTTTCCCTGATTTCCAAACAAAATTTTACCATTTTCCCTGACCCTAAAGAAAATTCTGCTATTCACTCTAAAAATAATTAGATATTAAAAAAAAAGTTCTATTACACTCATTTACGAATTTCCTTAATTGTAAAATTATTCAAAAACACCAATGACTTCATTTTTACGAAATAAAAATAAATATTTAATCATCATCATCCTTCAGTAGAAAATAAAGTTCTTAAAAACATTCAAAACCTTTTGAAATTCAATAACAAAAATATTGTAAAACATGAAGAAATGGATCACTCCGAGTCTTCGACTCGCAGTGCTCGATTTCTTCATGTTTTAAAATAATTAAAAATGAACGAGTGATAAAATCATTATTTTATTTTATGAAAATATTAATACTCTAACTCCTTCAAAAATATCCCCATCATTTCGATTCAATTATTATTTTCTTGAATTTTTAACTAAAATTCTTCTTTAAATCAATTACTTTTAATAATTTTTAAGAAAAAGTCAGAATCTATTTTTCGTGTTTTTCTAAATTAAGTAGTAAAAACAATCTTTAGTCAGACGTCATATCCTATTTTACGTAATATTACAAAATAATTAGTAAAAACATGTTTTGCTCATACGTAATACACTATATTTTTTGTATTTTTCAAAATTAAGTAGTAAAAATAAATTTAAGTCAGACTTAATATCATTTTTTTTTTGTTTTTTTCTAAATTAAGAAGTAAAAATAAGTTTTAATATGACGTCATATCCTATTTTTGAATATCTCCAAAATAAGTAGTAAAAATATGTTTTGGTCAGACGTAATATTCTATTTTTCGTATTTTTCAAAATTAAGTAGTAAAAATAAATTTTAGTCAGACATCATTAGAATTCATTCGACTTCTTCAAAATTATTTTCATCATTTCAATTCAATTATTATTTTCAAGAATTTTTAACTAAAATTCTTCTTTAAATCAATTATTTTTAATAAATTTTTCCAAAAGTTCTTCTTGAGAATTTTCAAATCCATTTGTCTACAATTCAATTTTACGTAAAATTTCGATTATTCGGAAATTCTTCAATTTAATGTAAATTAGTAAAAATAAAAACTTGAAATTATTTTTAAAAATTTCGATTAAGCTTTTTGAAGAAAATTAAATGCATAGAGTTTTTAATTAAAAGTATGAAAAATTCAGTTTTTTCAAAGATTTTAATTTGAAACCTTTACAAAATTACATTATTTATAAAAAATGGCAATTATTAGTAAATTCTCCAAAATTCAATTATTATCTAAAACTTTACCTGAAATTGAGTTTTAAATCAATTTTTATTAGAAAATTCTACGAGAATTCAATTGTTTAAATACAAAACATAGAATGAACAAAAAGTTTTGAACGTTCAAATGAACGAAATATTTTTTGTTAAAAATATTTTCATAAATTATTGATTACAATTCAAATTAAAAACTCAAATTTTACATTTAGAAACATTATAATTAATTTGCTTAATAGTGAAGCAAAATTATAGTAATAAAAATTTAATTTGAAGAAGAAATAAATAAATTTCGTTCATTTGAACGTTCAAAACTTTAACCTCATAACATAGACAATTTACTGGATAATTGAATGTTTCTTAAAATGGAATTCTCATACATAATTTCATCAACAAATTTTAAAATAATTGATTTTTACAAATTTTATTAAAATTTTTAAGAATTTTGTTAATTTTATTAATTTTTTAAGGAATTCAATTAAAATTATATTAAAAATAATTGACATTCTGCAACGAGTTTTATTATTTCTGAAAATAATTGAATTATTGCTAAGAATTTTTAAAAATACATTAAATTTTGCCATAAATTTTATTGAAATTTGTAAAAATAATTAAATTCTTGTGATGAATAGTATTATTTATGAAAATAATTAAATGTTTGCGTAGAATTTTAGTCAATATTTTTTTAAATAATTGAATTCATTTGGAAAATTTTATTAAAATAGGTAGATATTGAAAATCATTAAAATATTAGACAAATTTTGGAAAATAAATGAAAGCTTGAAAATTTTTTTTTTTTAGATTTTTTGAAAATAATTGAATTGAATTCTTGTGTATGAATCTTGTTATTTATAAAACTAATTGAATTTTGCAATGAATTTGATAAAAATTCCTGAATGTAATTGAATTTCTGCGAAGAATTTTATTAATTTTTAAAATAATTAAATTCTTGTGATGAAAATTATTATTTATGAAAATAATTGAATTTTGCAATGAATTTTATTAAAATTCCTGAAAATAATTGAATTTTGTCTAAGAATTTTGCTATTTATTTATAATGATAATTAAAATGTTGACGACAATGTTTTTAAAATGATTTTTTGAAAATAATTGAATTTTCTGCTATTTATATAGATATAATTGAAATTTTAAGGAGAATTTTAAAAATGAATTTTGAAAATAATTGAATTTATAAAAACAAAAATAGTTTAAAATTTGAAAATTTGTACTTTTGGACTACTACAGATTTTTTTTGATGCATTCAAAAACATTTTTGACAAGAAATATTGAAATGCACTGGAGTTATACATTAAAGTAGAATTCTGGCTTTAATTTGTCTTTTATATAAGATATGTTTTGATGAAAATGAAATATACATAATAGAATGGAAAGAATTTAGAATTGAAATTGATTGAAACCTGAAATAAAACGTTGATTTGAAAATTGACAGCCGCTGACTAAATATTAGCTTCCAATATATTGTCTGTTTTGAAAAAAAGAGGATATTCGCATACGGGTATATAATCTCCTGAAGCGTAATCCAGCTTTAGTCGTACACGATATTTATCGTTGAGCGTAATTGAAACGTTCGTGCAACGCGCGATATCCGATCTAACCCGACGTTTTCTTTCTGTTACAGGTAAGCCGGGATATCTCTCCTCTTCCAGTCCTCCTCTCGTGTCTCTCGACGGCCACGGCAGACTTATCTTTGAATGTGAGTACATACGAGCCACTGTCATCGTGGCAGCTGGATTGCTCCTCGCGAGCCATCCCATTTCCAACTACCCACATATCTCGCAATAGAACTCTCTCTCTCTCTCTCTTGCATTAAATTAGAATTATTAGCTGTCACCAATACTTTTATTTCCCGTCATCATTAAAACAACCTTATTTATTCATTTATTCTCACAGAATTAATTTACTTGTTTCTTTTTTACCCCCATTTTCTTAATTAAGATATACGTTGGCAATTTCAAAAAATTACTTCCCTTACAGCTCATATTTCATATTTCTTAAAAACCACAACAATTCCAAATATGAAACTTGTTTTTTTGTTCTGTTTAAAAGCGATCATTAAAAATGCTTCATTCTAAAAATTTCAAAAAAATAATTCTCGTACTCCATAAAACGGGATTTTTTATCTGCTCCATAAAAGATGATAAGATACTCTTTAAAAAATACTTTAAATCTAATCTATACTGCCGGGGAATAAAAATATTTCTTCGTTGCAGAAAAAAAATTGGCTCATAAATAAAAGCTAATATCCTTGATCCTTGACTCCATATCTGAACAATAACACAAACCATACCATCAGCTAATAAACTTCAAGCAACAAAAAAAAAAAAAAAAAAAACTTCCCAGGGCAATAACGGTCTTTGAAATGGTGATTTAATTGCGAATAAGAAAAACAGTTTGTACGCAAATAATCAAGAGAAAATTTATTACACCCAAGAAGGAGGAAAAAAAAATTGAGTGTTATCTGAAACTGATGCTAATGACAATTTTTGGTGTCAGATATAGAAAAAACAGAAAACCTGTTTTCAGCGTGCGATGTTCCTTTATCGTTGCGTGGCCTTAACAAAAATTTTTCGACAATTAACATAATTACGTCTCACTTAAGTATATTCTGCTGTTTGGTTACATAGTCCTTAAAAAAAACAGTTTACTAGCTTGATTGATTATTATGGAACATTGACATTTTTTATGGAAGCTCAATTTGAAAGTACTGAAAAAAATTAAATTTTTAGAATTTATATAAGAAAACTCTGAATTTTTATGTTCTTTTGGTTGGCCTCATAAATACTAT
This sequence comes from Leptopilina syphax, assembly GCA_032872505.1. NCBI lineage: Eukaryota > Metazoa > Arthropoda > Insecta > Hymenoptera > Figitidae > Leptopilina > Leptopilina syphax. The sequence goes on from CM065471.1 coordinate 37,273,604, forward strand.
GAAATTACACCACGAATTTTAATAAAAAACCTTCCATTTTTTCTATTTCTGACAATAATTTATTTTGAATAACTTAATTCCATTGGAGAACTGCCATTGAAACTCATAAATCATTTAAGGAAATATTTTTCTAAATTTTAATTTCAATTCTATTAAAAATTAGTTTCAATTTTAAAAATATTAACGCAATTCTTTGAAAGAATTCAATTATCTTAATAAATATCAAAATTTTTTTCAGATATTCAACTTTATGACAAAATTAAAAAAAAATTTCTCTTCAACAGTTCAATTATCTTTATAAATAGCAAAAAATTCAATTATTTTCAAAAAAATCTTTTAAAAAAATTGTCGTTAACAATTTCAATTATTATTATAAATGAGTGGCAAGATTCTTAACCAAAATTCAATTACTTACAGGAAATAAAATTCATTGCAAAATTCAATTATTTTCAATGAATAACAATATGCGTAACAAGAATTTAATTATATGCAAAATTAATAAAAATCTTTGTACAAATTCAATTAATAACAAAAAATTCAATTATTTTCAAAAAATCTAAAAAAAATTGTCAACATTTCAATTATCATTATAAATAAATAGCAAAATTCTTAGACAAAATTCAATTATTTTCAGGAATTTTAATAAAATTTATTGCAAAATTCAATTATATTCAATGAATAACAATATTCGTCAGAAGAATTCAATTATTTTCAAAATTAATAAAATTCTTAGACAAAATTCAATTATTTTCAGGAATTTTTATCAAATTCATTGCAAAATTCAATTATTTTCATAAATAACAATATTCATCACAAGAATTTAATTACTTTTAAAATTAATAAAAATATTCGTAGAAATTCAATTAATAGCAAAAAATTCAATTATTTAAAAAAATATTTTTTAAAAAAATGTCGTCAACAATTTCAATTATTATTATAAATGAATGGCAAAATTCTCAACCAAAATTCAAATATTTACAGGAATTTTAATAATATTCATTGCAAAATTCAATTATTTTCATGAATAAATCAAATTCATTGCAAAATTCAATTAATTTCATAAATAACAATATTCATCACAAGAATGCAATTCAATTATTTTCAAAAAATCTAAAAAAAATTGTCGTCAACATTTCAATTATCTTAATAAATGAATAGCAAAATTCTTTGACAACATTCAATTATTTTCGGTAATTTTAATAAAATCCATGTTAAATCTCAATTATTTTCAAAATAATTGAAAAATAAAATAATAATAAAATTCAGTTGTTTTCAAAATTTTTTGAAATAAAATTCATATCAAGCTTTCATTTATTTTCCAAAATTTGTCGAATTTTAATGATTTTCAATATCTACCTATTTTAATAAAATTTTCCAAAAGAATTAAATTATTTAAAAAAAAAAATTGAATAAAATTCTACGCAAACATTTAATTATTTTCATAAATAATACCATTCATCACAAGAATGTAATTATTTTTACAAATTTTAATAAAATTTATGGCAAAATTTAATCTATTTTCAAAAATTCTTAGCAAGAATTCAATTATTTTCAGAAATAATAAAACTCGTTGCAGAATTTTAATTATTTTTAATATAATTTTAATTGAATTTCTTAAAAAATTAATAACATTAACAAAATTCTTAAAAATTTTAATAAAATTTGTAAAAATCAATTATTTAAAAATTTGTTGATGAAATTATGTATGAGAATTCAATTTTAGGAAACATTAAATTATCCAGTAAATTATCTATGTTTGTATTTAAATAATTGAATTCTCGTAGAATTTTCTAATAAAAATTAATTTAAAAATCAATTTCAGGTAAAGCTTTAGATAATAATTTAATTATTTTCATAAGTAATAATATTCGTTAGAAGAATTAAATTTTTTCAAAATGAATTAATGAATTAGAGAAATAGGAAATTTTTCTCCATCGCCTATATTTTACTTTTTTGTTTGAAAATTTGGAATACAACTCTGACCCTGAAAATCAGGACTCAGTTTTTTTTTTGTGCTACACTATTAAATACCATTTACTCACCTTTATATATGAGTATTTTTATTGCTGCTGTTAACATGGAATAGGACGCGAAACTCGAGTCTTTATGGCGTTATTTATACGAAAAATTCTGCCAGTCTTCCATCGGCCAACCACCCAACTCCTCGAGAACCATTACTCACAAAGAGAGAACACTTGAGGTGTTACCTTTAGCAAGATAAGTCATCCATCACAACACTCTGCTCTTTTTTCTCCTTCTCTCTCTTATTCGCCATCTATATTTTAAACAGTAAACGCAATTATCTGCTTCATCAATATAAAACTCTAAATAGAAAATTGTTTCAATTTTTTCATGGATGAGACTCAGTTTTTCTGAGGATATCAAATTGAGACAAAAAGCGAATCAAAAATGTTGCTTTGCAATACTTTTGATTCGCTTTTTGTCTCAATTTGATATTAAAAGAACGAATCAAAAGTATTGCGAAGCAACATTTTTGATTCGCTTTTTTGTCTCAATTTTGATATCCTTAGAAAAACGGTGAAGACGAGGGAAAATTGTTTTTGTAATAAAGTAGGCGAAATTGAATACAAGATATCAGAAAAGAATCATTTTTATAAAACGTCTCAGCTTAGAGGGATTACTTAACATAAATATTGGCCGAAATTTTCGACGTTCGCCCCTCTGGCTGATTTCCTGCTGACACGACGTTAATTGAAAGCTGGACTTTTAACTGCGAGGCATTCCAACAAGAAGTAGAAAAATCCATTTAATATTTTTTGCTTATTTTTTAATACAGTTTTAATATAGTTTAATACTTTAATATAGTTTTATCGTGAAAGTATTAAGAATTATTAAAGGAAAAAATTGTTTTTGAAGAACACTTCTTTTTGATAGAATACTATAACTTATACCGTTTTTTTTTTTGTTGTGGAAAGAATAATAGAATAGTTATAATATATAAAGAAAGAAAGAATACATCTTCTGCTTCAGTTGAATGACTAAATTGTAAATTGACATGAAGATGGAAAAGTCAGGGAAGAATCGCAAGAATATTGGTGAGGAAGAAGGAAAAAAGTACGAGATGGTTAACAGAGGCTGAATAGCAGCCTCACGGTGGTTATTCTCGGTCCCTCTTTTCTCGGCAGGTTTACGACGAGCCAATGCAAACACGACTGAACACAGCTACCAACTGACCACCTAGCTACTGAGAACTGAAGTTATAAGTGACTTTTGGTAGCTGCATTTTGAGCATACTTGCAATTTTCATTCTTCTACTTCTTAGCGGATAGAGCCATTCGTTTCAAATACTGGATCAAAAATTTAACAACTGATGTTGTAATTTTTGATTCTGTAAAATTATCTACAGATGTTAGTTAATGTTCTTTATTAAAGTTACCTAGAGTAATATTCTGAAAAAGCGGACCTAGTTCCTAAAAAATTAAAGGATTGTTGACTACATCACCCAAAAGTGGACTAAGAAAAAGATGCTCTACAATTTCTGATAGACACAAGATTTTTGGCTAATTGACCCTAACGCCGACTACCATTCAAGTAATACAAAATCGTTGAAGCGATTGATCATCATCAGTGCCAATTTCCGGTCTGTAATACAAAACTAATTTCAAAATTAGGTAATTATTTTTTACGGTTAAATAATTGAGGACCTATATTCACATAACATGTGTTTTACTGTGGAAACCGAAAAAAGTCTCAATTCCAAACAGGAGATCGAAATTTAAAATGATAGAGACATTAAGACCAAATTACGATGTAGAAACAAGTGAAGTACAACTAATGAAAGTGTTAATGTGTGTTTATCAATGAAACTTTCAAGTAAAAGGTTAGTATCAGTTTACAAATGTCCGGTTCTCTCTCTCTCTCTCATGATAATCTCCCCAAGGTTTGAGAGTGACTTGTCGCGTTGCAAGTCGGTTCATTCAGCGGGGCATAACGGATACCAATATTCTGTCACCAGAAGCACTTTCTTATATGCATTCCCAAACTGCTTTTTTTGATTCAAAACTTTTCGAAATATTTTTCATTCTCAACAATTCTTGGTTTTTATTTCAAAATCCATTTTCTATGATTACCAAAAAAACCCTAGGTGAATTTTAGATTTTCAATAATTTTTATTACCGACTTGTCATTAGGAGACAAGAAACCCACTTCGGAGAATACTCTCGGAGAATATACAAAACCCCATGCTGTGATTAAAGGTAAAAAAAATGATTTGAAGAGTGAGAATACAAGATCGAAATGAATAGTCGAAAATGTTAAAGAGATTCCCCCTTCATTTTCTCGTGCACACTTTCAATTGAGGGTTATAACCAAGTTGTACTCTCATTGTGAACGCTCGAGCATCGTGTTTACTCGACACGCGTAAAAGGTTCACGCTGAATGTAGCATATATAGGCTTTACACAAAGGCTTTATGCTTGCGACCGGTTAGCAGCCTCTTAATGACTCGTAATCACGAAACGCTGATGTCCCTGGAATTATGTCGCTCCTACCAGTGAGAGAAAAAGAAAAAAAAAGGAACAAGAATATATAAAATCCTTCTTATAATGTCCCATGTTTATTAATCAAAATTTTTAATGATAAATTCAAGAAAAATTCAAATTGTTAATAAATTAACAGACTTTGTATATTTATTAACTAAACGATCTCATGAGGGGGGGGGATAAAGAAGTTATTTCTTTTCTAAAGAAACTATAGGTTCTCAAATGGAAATTGAGGATTGTAACAATGTTCGGTAGTTTCAGGAGTTGGTTTTTTTTTCTCCATTCGCATTGTTCGTTGCTTGTTCTTCCGCTTAGGTTCCCCATTTGAAACACGGATTTCATCGGTACTGCTGCTCCATAGTTTGCGTGAAATACCGTTTTAAACTATCCACAATGCAACTTTAACGCGCTTCCTGATAGCAATATTCTCTCGAGCAGGCTCTTGAGAAATCTTTGGCAATAAAAAAAAGGAAAAACCTCGTTTACAACAATCACAACAATCACAAGTATCACAAGTATCACAAGAATTCCAAAAAATCAAAGAATCAAAGAATTCTAAGTTTCTAACAACTTGCTCCAGAATATATTTGTCGCAATATAAAATGCTAATTAATTTCTCATTTCTCCATTAGAATATAATTCCATTAAAATAGCTGTTTCCTAATAATCATCTTTGGTAGAAGAAAAAAAAATTTGTTGCCTTGTCATGCAATATTATTACAGCACGCTAACATCGATAGTTGAAAATCCTTTCGCTACGCAACTAGAGAATGATGTTACGACCATGTAAAGGCACTTTTTGCATTCGCCGATTGACAGCTAGTATCTCAAATAACCGCACCTTGTGTCTGGAGAACCTTGCCTGACCTCATTACGAATAGATATATTTATTTCAGGAAACTCGTAACAAACAATTTTTATTTGAATGTCTGTTTGCCAAACTCTACGTGCCAAGAGGAAGTTTATGCTCTTTGGATTTATTCGATGACAGTTATGACAATCCTAAGATGTTTCACGACTTGCTGACCGTTGGGTTTTGGTAGATGACATTGGTAACAGTTTTATTGCCCTCAAGTTTTGTGACTCTCAAGTTTACTAGATGACAATGTGAATGCTTGGACCTATTTGACCAGTTTATGACAATTTATAATTTCATTAGACTTCTTAATATTTTTTTTCCTGTATTCGTAATCACTAAAGTGCTCTTGGTAACCTAGACGGAAATCTAGTGAATTCATCTGGAATTGTAGATCAGTTTTTCCAAAAAATACTTAGTGGAGCACCCAGGCGATAATACTGTGATTTATCAGGAATTTTAGAGGTCTGTTCTGGATCATCTTGTCAAAAATCGTCTGACTTGTTTTGGAACTATATAGATCAGCTTTTCTATCAAACTACTCTGGGTGGACAGAACAGTACTAAATTTTTGTCTGGATGATACAGAATCATCTAGGCAACAACCTTGTGTCATTGTTAGGATGTCATTCAATTTTAGAGAAGCTTCTCCCAAACGAAAACAATAAACTTTTGCCTAGGTGACACCTTGATGAACCTAAGCAAAAATCCTATCGGTTTATTGGGAATTTTGAGTCAATTTTTTCTTACAATTAGTACTGCGTCTAATAGGAGTTTTAGTCTCCAACACCGGAGGAGGAAACGAGGAATGCAAGAATGCTTTTCGGTGGAGTAGCGTACGTATCTGTGTCATCTTGTTGACCTCAACCTGGAGGATGGTAATTTTTGAGCGAGTGCTCTGTTTTCAGAAAAAGGGGAAAAAAATGTCGAGATAAAAGACAATCGTCAGGAGAATAAAATTCCTCGAAAGAATATGTATACGAAAAATCTCTTTTCGTTGGTCCCTCTCGTTCTCCAAAAGGCGGCGAGGTCGAAAAGGCGCGTCCTCTGTTGTCGTCATCGTCATCGTTAAATGCTGTAACGAAGGTTGGAACGTCGCCTTCCTATGGTCCTGCCTGCCGCGGCACACTTGATATATAGCGCGCATAAGAGATGTAGTCAGATCACAGTCCCCTTTTCATGACGCTGCTGCTGCTTCCAAACACTACGTTCCTTCCTAACCATTTTCTCCAAAAATCTCCCAGCTACCGAGTTTATTTCCATTCTGATTTGCTAAAGAACCATTTTTAAAAAAAAAATAGTTCTTTGGCAAATCAGAGTGAATCGTAATTCGGTGTAGGAAAAATTTTCTTCTCTTACCTGGAGGAAGAGGAGGAAAATTTTATATTGTTTTTCGTGGGAACGTTAATGTTCGGTTACAATTTATTATCAAATGGAATTTACGCGTCGTTGTCGTCGTCGTCGCGATCCCTGGAACTTGGTTGAGTCGTGGTTTCGACTTGGCTCTCGCGAGTAGCCATGTAAATCCACATAATTAGCGTATGCACCGCGGCACTTTCGCGGACGATCACCTTCCAAGATTGACAGTATCGATATCGAGCTCGTGCTCTCCAGCCCACTATCTCCTGTTTTTTTTTCTTTTCATTCTCGCAGTGGTCCGGTCCTTCTCTCCTCCTTTTATTATCTCACCATCTCAAGTGCGCAAAGATTTCCCTCTCGCTTGATCGAATTAACGGTAGTGTCGTGGCTCTCTACATTAATTACGAGCGAAAGCCACCATCGAAACATTACGTGTGTGTGTGTGTGTGCGCGACTTTCGAAAAATCTCTGATTTTCAAACTTGATTATTCTTTTGGTCCCTTTTTGGTTCCTCTTTGGTTTCTTTTTGGTTCTTCTTTGGTCCCTTTTTTGGTTTCTTTATGGTTCCTCTTTAGTTCTTCTTTGGTCCCTTTTGGTTTCTTTATGACTTCTCTTTGGTTGCTCTTTGGTTTATTTTTGGTTCTTCTTTGGTCCCTTTTTGGTTTCTATATGGTTCCTCTTTGGTCCCTTTTTGGTTCCTCTTTGGTTTCTTTATGGTTCCTCTTTGTTCCTCTTTGGTTCCTCTTTGGTCCCCTTTTGGTTTCTTTACGGTTCCTCTTTAGTTCTTCTTTGGTCCCCTTTTGGTTTCTTTACGGTTCCTCTTTGGTTCTGCTTGGTTCCTCTTTGGTTTCTTTATGGTTCCTCCCTTTGGTTCCTCTTTGGTACCTTTTTGGTTCCTCTTTGGTTTCTTTATGGTTCCTCTTTGGTCCCCATTTGGTTTCTTTACGGTTCCTCTTTGGTTCTGCTTTGGTACCTTCTTGGTTTCTTTATAGTTCCTCTTTGGTACCTTTTTGGTTCCTCTTTGGTACCTTTTTGGTTCCTCTTTGGTTTCTTAATGGTTCCTCTTTGGTCCCTCTTTGGTTTCTTTTTGGTTTCTCTTTGGTCCCCTTTTGGTTTCTTTATGGTTCCTCTTTGGTTCTTCTTTGGTTTCTTTTTGGTTCCGTTTGGTTCCCTTTTGGTTCTTTTTTCAAAATTATAATTTTCCCTCTCGAAAGTCCCTAGAGAAAAATTATTTTCTTATTTCGAAGCTCGCACCTGTTACACAGGAAATAAATACCTTTGGCACACCTGGCAAAGTGCACGCTAATTACCAGGATGTGACATTTGCTCCAGGGAACCATAAGGTGCTGATTAAAAGAAAATAGATACTCCAAGTTTTCTCAAGGGAAATATTTTTCTCTAGACATTCGATTTTAGCGCAATGAATATTGGTTACATTTAGCAATTACTTTCGCGGAATAAAGTCAGCTGCATTCGCACCTGTGCAAAAGTACGATTTAGATTGTGATTAGATGCAGTATTTTAGCCCACCTTGCAAACTATAGACAACGATCTCGATGGGACGGAATGACATTTAATTGAAATCCGGGTAATTAATACGTTGTCAAAGAACAAGGGGCAGGTCGGTCTCGAGGCGACACACGGGATCGATGATAAGATCGCCTCGCCTTCTCAGTTTCATACCTCGTAAATTCCCACCTGAGTGCATCACCCTGACTTTCAAAGTCTCCCACAAAACTCCCAATCTCTTATCAAAGTTTAAAAAAAAAACACCCTCATTAAAGCAAGAATTCTGACCAAAATTTCAATCACATAATTATAGTGCAAATGAAAATTCTCCTCACCTCAGTTTTGTAACATTACTCCCGCTAGAGGCGCCACTAAAATCAACTTTTAATTTTCATACCATTTCATCATTCAACTTGACACTTGATAATAAAAAAAAAATGCCCATAAAAAGGAGCAGAAAAAAAATATGTTTGGGGAATATTCTGAAAAAGGGCAAAAAATTTGTTCCTTATTAAAATAAAAAAGGAATTGGAACATGAAGGACTACATTTCTGGGTGCACGATGGACAGCAGTGACAGGGGGAATGAAGAAAATTAAAGCAATACGACATGTATAATGGTGTTTCGTCAGTATGCCGTGTGGTGACTGTGACAGTGTTCTGGCAACACAACTTGGGTGGAACGAATATCTCCAGCGCGGAAAGAGGCAAGACGTAAGCGCAAGAGGCGCAACGTTCTCGAATTCCTCTCACGGCAGATTAAGATCGGGAACCGCGCGCTCTCCTCTTGAAGAGAAAGAGAAAAGCTGAAAACGACATGTGCACGTTCTGCCTCCTCAAAGTATATACAAAAGGAAGCATCAAGAGAAGAAAGATTTCTCTAGAATTAAAGGGTCAATCCCCATTTAAAATCTTTTAAAATTTTTTGAAAATTATATGAATATATTATATTATTCAAAGTAATTTTATAATTTCTTAAAAATTTTAGGGTTTGCCACAGGTCAGGAAAATCAGGAATTTCAGGGAAAGTAGAATTGGCCCAGGGTTATTTTAAATAACTTAATTCTATTGAAGAATAGAAAAGTACTTTCCTTTAAAAAAAAGTATGCGGCCATATCTCCGCTGGAATTATTCTAATAGTTGATTGTAGAATATTTACCCAAAATTGGGTTTTCTTTCCGGTTTGTTTTGGAATGGTCAACTGGGAAAGATGAGGCAAGAAAATTCCAGTGAGTTTATTAAAAGTCCGCAGGCAACCGACCTTGAACTTGTAAAAGGCAAGGTCGATATTCAATGCTAGCTGGATGAATACGTATCCACCTACCTTCGCGAGAGTAGTCTTAAGTTCTTATATGAACCGACACACATACATGAGGCATGTAAGCAGTAATCGTTTAATCTATGACCAACTGACTCGGCGTAACCAAGTTAGTTTTCAATGTACACAAGAAGTTGCGTTGGTCTCTCTCTCTCTCTCTCTCGCGACACAAGAAACACACGTCGTAATGTCCTATGACCAAGGATCGACTAATGCTCGCCTCGCATGAGAACGCGCGCGACAGTATCCAGGGGATTCGTTAGGAAACTTCGTTTTTTCTTCTAGAAATGGTTTCATATTGCTTTTTATCAGCTTACATATCCTGCTGCGCGATTATTAGTCCAAGTCCTTGTTGCCTCAACTTTCTTACCAAAGGTGCGTTTGCATCTATCCCCCCTCGTCCCTTTTTTCAATATATATCCACCTTACATCTCACGATGGAATTCAACACTAAGACGTCTTTCAATGTCTTTGAACAAACGAAAGAGGAAAAAACCATCTTCAAGGCTATACTCGGGAATGAGTCGAGGCAAAAAACAAAAGACACTGGCTAGTTTGATAACTGGTTTCTATTGATTATTACCAATACCAATTAGAGGCAGAAGATGACAGAACATCTTTCCTGCAGAAAAAAAAGAGAGAACTTGACAAGGAATTCTGATCAAATAATCACCCCAACGATACTTATATATATACCTTTGAAAAACAATAATTTGATATTACCCGCGAGAATTTAATAAGCTGTACTACAATTCTGATTATTATTTATTACTCGACTATCGGGCACTATGCACTTTGGTATTCAAAATTGGAAATTAAAAACCCATTTCCCGACGCCTATAGTTCTCATAATTCCATTTTCACGCAGGAAGTATTATTAGGAACTGTCACTTATAATTCAGTTCGAATTTTCGAATGAAACAAGAGCACTGGTAATCCTAATGTAGAAATTTAACTAATCCGAGAAATTGACCGAGTGGGAAAAATTACATAACATAGGTAAGCTTATAAAGGCGAACGAAATAGACACTAAAACATCATTTGAATAGGTGTTCAATGTCAGGAAACAAGATCCGTTAAAATAAAACAAAATAACAGTTGACTTAGAATTCCGATTTTCTCACAAATCGGATTAGAAAATGTTAACCGAAGAGTAATCTAACTAAATAGTAATCTTCTAAAGAAGAAATTCAGGGTTGTCACACAAAAATTTAATTTTGTTTTTCCCAGAATTTTCACTGATTTCAAGAAAAAATTTTGTATTTTTCCCTGACCCTAAAGAATATTCTGATTCATTCTAGAAATTATTAGATACTCAAAAAAAAAATGTTCTATTATATTTATTAACGAATTCTTCATGAGAGTTTTCAATTCTATTTGTATACAATTCAATTTTACGTGAAATTGCGATTATTCGAAAATTCTTCAATTGTGAATATTACATTAGAAAATAAAAACATTAAATAATTTTAAAAAAATTTAATTATGCTTTTTGAAGAAAATGAATTTTATTAAAATTCATGAAAATAATTGAATTTCTACGAAGAAATTTATTAATTTTGAAAATAATTGAATTCTTGTGATAAATATTATTATTTATAAAAATGAAAATAATTGAATTTTGCAATGAATTTTATTAACATTTCTGAATATAATTGAATTTCAGCGAAGAATTTTGATATTTATAAAAATAATTGAAATGTTGACAAGAATTAAAAAAAAAAAAAATTTTGAAAATAGTTGAATTTCTGGAAAGAATTTTAATATTTATTAAGATAGTTGAATACTTTCAAAGAATAGCGTTAAAATTTTTAAAATTCAAACTAATTTCAACAGAATTGAAATTAAAATTTTTGAAAAAAATAGTACAATTTTTGTTTAATAATTGAATTCTTTTAAGAATTTTTTCAATTATTTTGAAAATAATTGAATTATTCAATGAATTTTATTAAAATTCTTGAAAATAATTGAATTTTGTCCAAGAATTTTGCTATTCATTTATAATGATAATTAAAATGTTGACGAACATTTTTTAAAAATTTTTTAAAAATAATTGAATTCTCGTGACGAATCAAGTTATTTATGAAAATAATTGAACTTTGCAATAAATTTTATTAAAATTACTGAATATAATTAAATTTTGACGAAGAATTTTGCTATTTATAAAGATAATTGAAATGTAGACAATTTAAAAAAAAAAATTATTTGAAAATAATTGAATTTCTGCAACGAATTTTATTAATTTTGAAAAGAATTGAAATGTTGACAAGAATTTTTAAAAAAAATTTTGAAAATAGTTCAAATTCTGAAAAGAAATTTGATATTTATTAAGTTAGTAGAATACTTTCAAAGAATTGCGTTAATGTTTTTAAAATTGAAACTAATGTCAACAGAATTGAAATTAAAATTTTAGAAAAAAATAGTACAATTTTTGTTTAATAATTGAATTCTTTTGGGAATTTTTTCAATTATTTTGAAAAAAATTGAATTTTGCAATGAATTTTATTAACATTTCTAAATATAAATGAATTTCAGCGAAGAATTTTGATATTTATAAAAATAATTGAAATGTTGACAAGAATTTAAAAAAAAAATTTTTGAAAATAATTGAATTTCTGGAAAGAATTTTAATATTTATTAAGATAGTTGAATACTTTCAAAGAATAGCGTTAAAGTTTTTAAAATTCAAACTAATTACAACAGAATTGAAATTAAAAATTTTGAAAAAAATAGTACAATTTTTGTTTAATAATTGAATTCTTTTGGGAATTTTTTCAATTATTTTGAAAGTACTTGAATTTTTCAATGAATTTTATTAAAATTCCTGAAAATAATTGAATTTTGTCCAAAAATTTTGCTATTTATTTATAATGATAATTGAAATGTTGACGAAAATTTTTTAAAAATTTTTTGAAAATAATTGAAGTTCTGCAACAAATTTTATTAATTTTGAAAAGAATTGAAATGTTGACAAGAATTTTTAAAAAAAATTTTGAAAATAGTTCAATTTCTGTAAAGAAATTTGATATTTATTAAGTTAGTAGAATACTTTTAAAGAATTGCGTTAAAATTTTTAAAATTGAAACTAATTTCAACAGAATTGAAATTAAAATTTTTGAAAAAAATAGTACAATTTTTGTTTAATAATTGAATTCTTTTGGGAATTTTTTCAATTATTTTAAAAATAATTGAATTTTTGAGAAGAATTTTATTAATTTTGAAAAGAATTGAATTCTTGTGATGAATATTGTTATTTATGAAAATAATTGAATTTTTGTAATGAATTTTATAAAAATTCCTATAATTGAATTTCGCGAAAGAATTTTACTATTTATAAAGATAATTGAAATGTTGACGAGATTTTTTTTTTAATTTTTGAAAATAATTGAATTTTTACAAGAATTTGATTAATTTTGAGAATAATTGAATTTTTGTGATGAATATTGTTATTTATGAAAATAATTTAATTTTGTGATGAAATTGATAAAAATTCCTGAATGTAATTGAATTTCGGCGAAGAATTTTGTTATTTATAAAAATAATGACCAATGACAAAAATATTGAAAACCCTCAAAATTTCTTTTTTTTTACCATAGCAACATTTATTTTAATATTTGAAACTATATTTTTATTGGATTCGTATTCTTGAATTCGTATTGTTATTTTTTAAAAACTGGATTCATTGTACTTTAGTCGATTACAGCAGCATGTGTTCGTGTTTTTGCAATAGTAGCATTTCGGTTTCTCTATTTAACTTCTGTATACGACTCTTGTCGTAAACTCGAGCTTAATTACCAATTAGATGCAATGTCGTGACACGCTTTCGACCGGTAAATCGGTTAGTATTATGGAACTTCGTTACTAGAAATTGCCAAGTCCTTTTATGCAAATGTTGTCCTCCCTGCGATCCTTTGGCGCCAATCCCTTTAGCTTTTTCATTAGCCTAACCTCACGTTTACTTTTCTCCCAGTCTTCCAAAGAAAATAGAATTATTTTTATTCCTCATTTATGATACTCCCCACGCCACATGATTACCGTCACCCAGAGCTGATAATTTTCCCAAAGATAATGCAAATAATCATTTGCCGATAATCCTCAACAGCAGCAACTGATTCACTAATTCTAAAGAATTAGGTTCCGCAAAATTAGAATTTTATTCTGAATTAAGTTCTGAGTTAGATTACGAATTAGGCTTTGAATTAGGTTCTGAATTAGGTTCTGAATTAGATTTTAAATTAGATTATAAATAAGGTTCTGATTTCGGTTCTGAATTAGCTTCTGAATTAGATTTCGAAAAATTAGCATTTTATTCTGAATTAGATTCTGATTTAGTTTGTGAATTACCTTCTGAATTAGATTTTGAATTAGGTTCAGAGTTAGATTCTGAATTAGTTTCTGAATTAGATTCTGAATTAGGTTCTGAATTACATTTTGAATTCGATTCTGAATTTGGTCCTGAATTAGGTTAATTCAGGTTGTGAATTAGCTTCTGAATTAGTTTCTGAATTAGCTTCTGAATTAGATTTCGAATTAGATTCTGAATTAAGTTTTGAATTAGATTCTGAATTAGGTTCTGAATTAAATTCTGATTTAGGTTGTGGACTAACTTCTGCATTAGTTTCTGAATTAGATTTTGAATTAGATTCGGAATTAGGTTCTGATTTCGGTTCTGAATTAGCTTCTGAATTAGATTTCGAAAAATTAGCATTTTATTCTGAATTAGATTCTGATTTAGTTTGTGAATTACCTTCTGAATTAGATTTTGAATTAGGTTCAGAGTTAGATTCTGAATTAGTTTCTGAATTAGATTCTGAATTAGGTTCTGAATTACATTTTGAATTCGATTCTGAATTTGGTCCTGAATTACGTTAATTCAGGTTGTGAATTAGCTTCTGAATTAGATTCTGAATTTGGTTCTGAATTAGTTTCTGAATTAGATTCTGATTCAGGTTATGAATTAGCTTCTGCATTAGATTCTGAATTAGCTTCTGAATTAGATTTTGAAGAATTATAATTTTATTCTGAATTAGATTCTGAATTAGGCTCTGATTTAGGCTCTGAATTAGCTTCTGAATTAGTTTTTGAAGAATTAGAATTTTATTCTGAATTAGATTCTGATTTATGTTGTGAATTAGTTTCTGAATTACCTTCTGATTTAGATTCTGAATTAGGTTCTGAATTAGGTTTTGATTCAGGTTGTGAATTAGCTTCTGAATTAGTTTTTGAATTAGTTTCTGAATTAATTTCTGAATTAGATTTCGAAGAATTAGAATTTTATTCTGAATTAGATTCTGATTTAGGTTGTGAATTAGTTTCTGAATTACCTTTTGAATTAGATTCTGAATTAGGTTCTGAATTAGTTTCTGAATTAGCTTCCGAATTAGATTCTAAATTAGCTTATGAATTAGATTCTGAGTCAGATTTTGAATTAGGCTTTGAATTAGGTTCTGAGTTTGCTGCTGAATTAGATTCTTAATTAGATTCCTAATTAGATTCTGATTTAGGTTCTGAGTTAGGTTCTGAATTAGATTTCGAAGAATTAGAATTTTATTCTGAATTAGATTCTGATTTAGGAAAAGAGCCAAGAAGAATCTTCTTGTAGGAAGTGATGGCAAAAGTCAGTATAGTAGTAAAGCATCATTCGCGAAGTGGAAATAAATAACAATTCGAATGTGGGCTTTTAAATTCTTGTTCCTGTTACCAATTGGCATTCGGGGGTTGAAGACATTTAATAATAATGCCCTTGGTTAGGTTTTTATTGATCGTGAAATAAATAACTTGCAAAGTACCTATTTCACAGCTGATCGTAATGGCAATTAGTGGATGGTATCTAAGGCGTCGACACAGATGCTTTATGACAGCGAGTAATTAGCAGTGCTCGCAATCGTTGATCATGCGTACGTTCCTCAGTGCGGACTGAAATTTCAAGGTGCATTGTTTAATTTATTATTTGCTGGGACCGACGTTATTTTTTTTTTTTTTTGATTCTCTCTTTTTTTTGCCATGTTTGAAACGAAAAGGTCCATTTGGACCATATTCCCTTGTATATGTATCCGCCTCTGCATGTAGCATCAATTATAATTTCACGTCATGATTAAGCACACACACCCAAAGTCAAAAAATACTTTATGTATAAATCAACAATTTACAGTTATTGACAATTAAAAATATTAATTTTATTACTTCATTTCAAGTGACATTTTTTTTTTTTTGGTAATGAAAGTTGAGAATTTACTGCTTTGGATTGCAATTGCATTCATCACAATCAAAAACAGTAAATTTTTTTTTTAGAGGATTGTGTTTGAATGTATTTGCTGTTACATAGAATTTCTCAAAGCCGGTATTAATTTATGCGATGCAACATTGTCGGAACGTAGAAGCCGGGTTTTTCATACGATGAGTGTACCGTCGACGAAAGTGCCTTGTAAGCCCGTGTTGGAGGTCAACGATAATTCAGACAAGGCATACCAAAGTCCAATGCTATAAGGGAGCCGCGACCAAAAAGGTTTCGCTGCGAAAATTATACCCGTTCAATTCAAGGGCGTTTCTCCTCTTCCTTCCAATCATCCATCTTTTCCCTGCGCATTCTTCCTCTTCCCTGCTTCATTATTTCGTTTCCGCGACTTGTGAAAATTGAAATAAATTTTAAAATCACAATCACTGAATGAAAAAATAATTAATATTAACTAACTTGGTTGAATATCACGCGGAACGTGATATTCAATTTATTATTATTATTATTATTATGCAAATTACAAAATTATTTATTTTCAAAATTTAAATTTTTAAATAATTTCATAATTAAAAATTTAAAAATCGACTTATTAAGTGCAGAATAAATTATTATTGATTATATTTTCAAAAATTAAAATATTATTCTTCTCAAGAATTCAATTATTTCCTTAAATAATATCCAACATTCTTCGAAAGAATTCAATTATTTTTTTAAATAGTACAATTCTTTATAGGAATTCAATTATTTCCAATACAATTTTAATAAAATTACACTAAGGGATATAATTAAATTTTTTCAATTGTTAATAAAATTTTTGGAAAGAATTCAATTATTTTTAAAGATAGTAAAATTCTTCGCAGAAATTAAATTATTTTCAATATAATTTTAGTAAAATTTCATGGAAGAATTCAATTATTTTTTAAAAGTTGAATAAATCCATGTAAATAATTCAATTATTTTTCTTAAATAATAAAGTTTTTGCAAACATTCAATTATTTTCAATTATTTTAATTTTTTCCTTATTTAAAATCTTTTTTTTTTTGTAAAATTCCTTAATTTTCAAAACGTTAATAAATTTTTTGATAAATATTCAAATAACTTCTTTAAAACTTAAGAAATTTCAATTATAATTCCAAAATTCAATTATTTAAAAAAAAATTCAAGTATAATTGTAAAATTGAGTTATAATTTCAAAAATTCAATTATTTTCTAAAATTGTCTGTAAAATTTATTTTCAAAATTATTTTCAATATTTTTAAGAAATTTCATGTAAAATATTAAATAATATTCTATAAATATTAGGAAATGATGACAATTTGTTTATAAAAATTTAATTATGTCAATTTTTTAATAAAATTCTTGAAAAATTGAATTAATTACCTATTTTTTTTCAATTCAACTATTTTTTTCAGAATTTTAAATACAATTTCTTAAAATAATTCAACTATATTCAAAAACTTTGCAAAATTTCAATTATTAGCAATACAATTTTAATAAAATTTAACGAAAGAATTTAATTAAATTTTTTCCAATTTTTAATTAAAATTTTTCGAAAGAATTCAATTATTTTCAAAATTTTAAATTTAAATTATTCAAAAACTACATTACCTATTATGAAAAAAACAAAGAAATTCTTCACAAGAATTTAATTATTTACAAAAACTCTAATAAAATTGTTTAAATTTAAGTTTAATTTTTTATCAATAATTTAAATAAAATTTTAATAGTAACATTAATAATTACAATTATTAACAAAGTCAATTATATTCAATAAATTAAAAAAAAATTCTTTAAAAGAATTTAATTAGGATTTTGAAAAATTTTAATAAAATTCTTCGCAAGAATTCAATTATTTTTATTAATAATAAAATTTTTCGGGGAAATTCAATTATTTTTAATGTAATTTTAGTGAAATTTCTCGAAAGAATGCAATTATTTTTAATAAAATTAAATTATTTTCAACAGTTTTGATAAAATTTTTATGAAAAATGAATTATTTTAAACGTTTTAATAAAAGCTTTCGATTGAATTCAATTATTTTAAAAAATTTTTATTAAAATTATTTTAAAAAATTCAAAGAAATTCTTTGCAAAAATTCAATTATTTTCAATACAATTTTAATAAAATTTCAAGAAAGAATTCATTTTTTTTTTAATTTTTAATAATATTTTTCAATTGAATTATATTTTTAAATAGTTAAATGCTGAGCAAAAATTAAATTATTTTCAAAAAAATTTCACGAAAGAATTCCATTTTTTTCATATTTCGTTATAAAATCTTTGCAAAAATTCAATTATTTTACTAACTAATAAAATTCTTCAAAGGAATTCTATTGTTATTAAATTTTTCGATAAAAACTCTTTGCAACAATTCGATGATTTTCAATACTAATGTATTTTTAGATTTTCAGAATAAATTTGTATTTTAAAATTGAAAATATTTTAAAAATGAAATTTTGAAAAAAATTTAGAAACAAAAAAGCAAACAACAATTAACTTTAATCTGCAAACATATTACCGGAATACAACGATTATTAATTTAATATTTCTTTTCTGTTACAGGTAAGCTTGCTGAAATTAAAGAATCAAATAGAGACCCAAGAGGGGGTAAGTTAATTGCGACGAAATATTATAAATTAGTGTAGGAGTGTTGAGTAAAAGATAACTGAATCACGAAATTGGTGACATATGAACGCGCGAATTCGCGTACCAAAGACTCTCAACTCAATTTGTCAACGAGGAACTTGGTTTTGTTGCACGAACCGGATTCCGTTTCGATGTACGGTCAACGAGGAAAAACACAACTTGAACGTTCGCCATTCCATACTCGCAACGATTACTGAACTTTTTTTTTTATCTCTCGCGACAAATATATCTATATTCATTTTCATACAATGTTTCTAAAAAAAAAATTCTTAATTTGTTTGAAATATCTGCGGTAATTTTATCTTCTAATTGCTTTCAACAAAATTTCGGTCATAACAAAAATAAAAAAAAAACTTTTGTAACTTTCATGAAAACATCGCAATCTATTTATTTATAATATTGTAGAAAAAACGTCTTCACTCACAAATTCAATAAGTGTACATCAAATTTAATGTTCACTTTGAATTTGCGAATATTTCAAGCGAGACGGAACCCTGTATTTCTTGGGTCCGGTTTTATATTTATCCCATTACATCTTTCCGGAAGCCTCTCTTGCCTTTCTTTTCGCGAAATTGAGAGAGTTTCGAGTAACTTACGAGGACCACACAAACCCAATGGCTCTAAAAGTCAACGAAAAACCATAAAGTCCATCGACGGCGGGGAAGAAAATGAGATAATCAAATTTTAAAGTTTAAACGATTCTCCAGCAGAAAATTTGCTTGAAATTGATTCTATTTTTTATGGAGGATTAAAAATTTTTCCAACTGGAAAAAATGCGAAATGTTTTCTCCACCTGAGTTGCAAGAATTTTACCGCTAGAGGCGCCACTGTTAAGAAGGAAATAAGTGGCGCCTCTAGCGGAGGAATTCTTGCAACTCAGGTGGAGAATTACAATCTTTTCTCTTTCTTCGCAATAATAATCAATATATTAATTCGAACTATTAAATATTTCTTTATGATCATAAAGTGGAAAATCGTTTCGCCTTCGAATCAGTGAAATGAATCATATTCTCGTTTATCTTCTCTATTAAAACACTTTCATTTTTATTTATTTATTTTTTTTTTTTTTTGAAGTTCTGGGATAAAATCTTTGAAGACCTTTTGCCAAATTTTTCTCTTGAAAATCCTCAAAACTCGGTACGTGCCAATCGATTGTTGTTCTCATCGTTGAAACACAGCGTGGATCACTATTATAAATCAACTTGTTCGGTCGTTGCGAACCATGAAATTACGTTATTATCGCATTACATTCGCCATGATTATTGGTACCTTCGAGTACCAATACGATATTATGAAATATACTTAATACTTATTGTATATTATTATTTACCATAATATCTAACTGGTACAATCTGCTTCTCACGATGCGCGCCAAGTTGTTTTTAAGGTGAGGCGCGCAATCGCTTCTTTTCCTTCCACTTTAAGAAATTTTTACTTTCTCCCTTTGACGGGGGGAAATTAATTTCTTTCCTTAAATTTCAAGTTCAGTTCTCTAATTACAAAAAAAAAAAAAAAATTCTGTGTCAAGTGTTTGATACCCAGCTGAAAAAAAGTTCTGTAGAATTTCACTAGAATCATTTTTAAAATTCTAGTGAATTCTAGTGAATATTCTACAGAATTTCACTAGAATTATGATTCTATAGAATTTCTACATAAATTCTACTAAATTTTAAATTCTACTAAAAATAATTAAAATTCTGCAATGAGTTTTATTATTTATGAAAATAATTGAATTCCTAAGCAGAATTTAACTATTTTTTAACGTAATTAAATTACTGCGAATGATTTTATTACTCTTGAATTTTAAACAATTGAATTTCTCCAATAATTTATAACTTCTTAAAAATTAAATTTTGTTTAGTGGTAAACTAAAATTTTACTATAAATCCATTATTTTTAATAATTGAAGGGCTACATAAAATAAGGGGACGAGCGCGTGGTTGAAAGGGATAATATCAGTCAGGTAGCAGCGAGCGGCTCAAGGCTTGTCACTGCTACCCGACTGGTAGTATCCCTTCCAAGCCTCGCGTTCGTCCCCTTATTTTATGTAGCCCTTCAATTTTTGAAATAGTTTTTTGAAAATTTTCAAATTCATTTGTTTTTAACTGAAATTCATTCTTAAATAAATTTTTATTATAAAATTCTATTAGAATTCAATTATTTAAATACAAAAAATAATTTATTTGTATATTTAAATGTTTCTTCAAATTGAATTCTCATAAAGAATTTGATCAACAAATTTTTAAATAATTAAATTCGTTTGACAAATTTTAATAAAATTTTTAATAATAATTACATTTATCGAGGAAATCAATAATTTTATTAAATGTAATTGAATTCCTGAACTCCTGTAAAAAAATTTTTATTATTTGTAAAAATAATTGAATTTCTTGAAAATTTTTATTTATTATATTATTTTTACGAAGAATTTTATTAATTTTGAAAATAATTAAAATTTTGTTAAAAATAATTGATTTTGTTTGTTAAATTTAAATAAAATTTTTTTGCCAAAAAGAATTTTATTATTTAGAAAAATAATTGAATCCCTGTAAAAATGTTCTTATTTATAATATAAAAATAATTGAATTATATTGCGAAGGAATTTATAAAAAATTTGTAAATAATTGACTTTCTGTGAAATTTTTATTATTTTATGAAAATAAAAAAAAAAATTGAAAATCATTAAATTGAGGAAAATTTTTGAAAATAATTAAAAATTTGACAAGAATTTTATTAAAATTTTTGAAAATAATTGAATTTTATTATTATTGTATTTTATTTTTAAATTATTTTGAAAATAATTGAAATTTTGTCGGAGAATTTTGATATTCATTTATAAAGATAATTGAAATGTTGATTTCAATTTTTTTTAGATTTTTTGAAAATAATTGAATTTCTGCGAAGAATTTTATATTACTTTTGATAATTAATGAAAATTCTGCAATGTGCTTTATTATTTATGAAAATAATTAAATTATTTTGAATAATTTTATAAAAAATTTCAAACAATTGATTTTTTTCGAAAAAATTTATGCAAATTCTATTTTTAATAATTGAATTCCTGTTAAATATTTCTTTCTTTTTGGAAAATAATTGAATATTTGTGTAGTATTTTATTAAAAATTTTGTTTAATATTTGAATTCTTTTGGTAAATTATATTAAAATAGTAGAATATTGAAAATCATTGAATAAAGAAAATTTTTTTAAATAAATAAAATTATGCCACAGATGTTTTTTAAAAATAATTGAATTTTATTATTATTTTATTTTTCAATTATTTTAAAAATAATTGAATTCTTGTGATGAATACTATTATTTATGAGAATAAATAATTGAATTTTGCAACGAATTTTATTAAAATTCCAAAAAATAATTAAATTTTGTCGAAGAATTTTGCTATTCATTTATAAAGATAATTGAAATGTTGACGAAACATTTTTTTTTAGGTTTTTTGAAAATAATTGAATTTTGCAATGAATTTTATTAAAATTCCTGAATATAATTGAATTTTTGACGAAAATTTTATTAAAATTTTTGAAAATAATTGAATTTTTTTGATGAATACTAATATTTTATAAAAATAATTGAATTTTACAATGAATTTTATTAAAATTTCTAAAAATAATTGAATTTTGTCGAAGAATTTCGCTATTAATTTATAAAGATAATTGAAAATAATTAATAATTATAAAAATAAAATTATAAAAATAATTAATAATTTGAAAATATTTGAATTTTGCAATGAATTTTATTAAAATTCCTGAATACAATTAAATTTTGACGAGAATTTTATTAAAATTTTTGAAAATAATTGAATTTTTTTGATGAATACTAATATTTATAAAAGTAATTGAATTTTATTTTTTATTACAATTCCAGAATATAATTGAATTTTGTCGAAGAATTTTGCTATTTATAAAGATAATTTGAAATGTTGACGAGAATTTTTGTTTTAATTTTTGAAAATAATTGAATTTCTGAAAAGAATTTTGATATTTATGAAGATAGTTAAATTCTTTCAAAGAATTGCGATAAAATTAAAAAAAAAAATTTTTCTGAAACTTATTTCAACAGAATTGAAATTGAAATTAAAATTAAAATACTTCGTTAAATGATTGATAAGTAATAACTTTGTGGCAGTTCTTCAATAGAATTAAGTTATTTAAAATTAAATTATTGTCGGAAATAGAAAAATTAAAGATTTTTTTTTTAGAATTCGTGATAAGGCAAACAAAAAGACACAAATTCCGAATTTTCTTTTAAATTATAAACATTTAATGTTTTTCGCAGTACGTTTTAATAAAAATCCCTGACTTTTCCTTGATGTCCCTGACCAATTCTACTTTCCCTGACTTTTCCCTGAATTCCCTGATTTGCTTGACCTGTGACAACCCTCTAAAGATGCGACAAATCGATTACTCGCCACTTGGTGGCGCTGTCATCGAAAAGTTGATCTAACCTCTAAATTAATATCAACGTCAAAGAGCAAAAGTTGAACTATATAGTATATAGTTAGCTTCTGTACATAATCCATTTATGAAAAATGCAAATTTTCTGCTTTCAAAAGCCTATACTTAAAGTTGTTGCAGAGCGAAGACGCGCAAGATTACTATTAGTTAAAGGAGTTGCCAACGCTGAGGAAGAGGTGAGAAATTCTAAGAGGTTGAATCTCGTCTTGAAATTGCAATTTGTAAAGGCCACCTTGTACGTCGAATCGTTGCGTAGCACAACTTACGATCAGTAAATTCCAATTAACCAAGGCTAAACTTGAACATAGAAAAGAGGCGAGAACCGTAGATTCTAATTCATTGGATCTGCTGCAGTAACCCACTATAATATAGATTCTCTATTTTTCTTTTCTATACCTCAACGTTTAATCATACGCTTGTTACGCATCACTGTATCCTGTATGTGAACAAGAGTAACTACTGGAACTTCTTTTTTTTAATATCAATTTTAGATTGCGGCACACCTTATTAGAAACGTTTAGTTCCGTAAAAATGACGACGACGCCATCTGGAGTGACGCCCTGGAATCTTTAATCAAGATTTTGATATTTTTTTTTGCGCAAAACTAACGGTGAAAAACAAACTCTTATGAGTTAAGAAAATTTTTAGTTCTGGGCTTATAAGAAATATATTTTTCAATAAAAAAAGAGTTGTTGCGATTAATGTTTTAAATTATCTAAAGTCTTTGACCATCTGTCTATAGAATTTTCCAATTTCCAGACGGATAACTTTACTTTTATGAATAGTACACTCATTGTTGTTTATTCATTTATTTACCGTAATTTTTTGCACTTTTTCCTGCTACGCTCAGATACAAGAAATAGATTTGCTTGATATAATAAGACACTGTTTGGAAAATGATACTGCAATTCCTAGCAAGGTATAGTGGCAAATAAAATAACAAGAGACTTACATTACAGGTTGGAAATATTTTGCCTCGCGATATGACGAGATAAAATAGTATATACAGAACATGATGTAGTCTAATAGAGTGTAAAGTAATATTCTTCTTCTTCTTCTTAATCTTAAATTTAGAAAAAATAAAATTTAGAAAAAATAGAATTGAGCGACAAAAAAAAAATAGAAATGAACTGTTTAGCATAAAAAATGAAGGTAAACGAAAGGAAAAAAGAATTCTAAAGGCACACGCATGGCACGTGTACTTTGCCTCTATTCCTTGATTTCAAACGGATCGCGATTCGATCGATGTCAAATAATTCAAGTTTTTACGGCACAGTCACGGCCCTCTGGAGATTGGTCGATCGACAGAGTAGTCAGTACGATTATTGGTTTTTGCGCCTTATCGACCGACTAATCGCTGGCCGAAAGGCTCACGATGAATCGATCGGCAGTCTGTTTTCTTCGGACTAACTTACTTTGGTTAAGAGATGGCAGGTGAAAGGGCAGAGCTTTGATCGATTCATTGTCTAACGTCACATTAGTCGACAAATTCTTCCTTGTAAAATTAGATTCCATTTCTCTATTTACGTTATTAATATATCATGATGAGCCATCATAGTTGACTTAATTTGAAATCCATTCAAATGGATACAAATTAATTTCAAAGAACACTTTGATAAGTGAGTGACATTATCTTGATCGTCCATCAATCACACCCCGAATTTCTCTATTGAACAAAATAATTCTACATCGAATTTTTCCATCAAAAAATTATTATTTTCAATATCTATTATTTTTCTAAAGTAATAAAAATTTCATAGAAATTCAATTATTTAACAAATTTTCTATAAATTTCTACGCAATATAATTCAATCGTTTTTATATTATAAAATAATAATATTTTTACAGGTATTCAATTATTTTTCTAAATAATAAAATTCTTTTTAAGAATTCAATTATTTTCACAAATAATAAAACTCATTGCAGAATTTCAATTATTTTTAATACAATTTTAATTGAATTCCTCGAAAAAATTAATTATTCTTTTATTAATTATTCTTAAAAATTTTATTAAAATTCGTCGAAAAAATTCAATTATTTCTAGAAACTGTAAAAAAAAAATTCTTCTCAAGAATCCAATTATTTTCATAAATAGAAAAATTCTGCAGATTTACTAAATGTCTTTAAATAATATTTTTTAAAAATATTCTTCACAAGAATTCAATTATTTTCATAAATTTTCATAAAATTCTAATTTCCATAAAATTCTAAAAAGTAAATTCAATTATTTTCAAAAGTAATAAAATTTTTTGCAGAAATTCAATTATGTTAAAAAATAGTAAAATTCTTGTCAGGAATTCAATTATTTTCATAAATAATAGTATTCATTACCAAGAAATTCAATTATTTTCAATAATTGTAATAAAATTTGTGGCAAAATTTCATTTATTTTCAAAAAATTTTCTTTAATCAATGATTTTCAATATTCTACTATTTTAATAAAATTTCCCAAAAGAAATGAATTATTAATAAAAAATTTTGATAAAATTCTACACAAATATTCAATTATTTAAAAAAAAAAAAAAAAATTTCACAGGATTTCAATTATTAAAAATAAAATTTGCATAAATTTAAAAAAAAATCAATTCTTTGAAACTTTCTTATAAAATTCTTCACAGTAATTCAATTATATTTTCATAAATAATAAAACTCATTGTAGAATTTCAATTTTTTTAAATAAAATTTTAATCAAATTCCTTGGAAAATGTAGTTAATCCTAAAAAATTTATTGAAATTCGTCGAAAGAATTCAATTATTTAAAAATTTGTTGATAAAATTCTGTATAAGAATTCAATTTTAAGAAATATTCAATTATTTAATAAATTATCAATGTTTGTATTTAAATAATTTATATAAAATTTAATTTAAAAAAAAATTATTTTAAAAAAAATTATTAAAGTTTTTCATAAAAAATGTATATAAAAATTACTAATAATTAAAGTTTTAGATAATAATTGAATTTTGTAAAGGTTTTCTAATTGAAATCTTTGAAAATCTGAATTTTTCATACTTTTAATTAAAAATTCTTTGGAACTAAGCTTCTTGAAAAAGCATAATCGAACATTTTTAAAATTATTTTAAGTTTTTATTATCTAATATATGTCATGTTTAATTATTATAAAACATAAAGAAATTAATAACTCCGAGTCGAATGAATTTTAATGAAGTCTGACTAAAATATATTTTTACTACTTAATTTAGAAAAATACTAAAATATTAAGTCTGACTAAAATTTATTTTTACTACTTAATTTAGAAAAATACTAAAAATAGGGTATTACGTCTGACCAAAACATGCTTTCACTACTTATTTTGGAGATATTCAAAAAATAGGATATTATGCCTGACCAAAAAATGTTTTTACTACTTATTTTGGAGATATTCAAAAAATATAATATAACGTCTGACTAAAACTTACTTTTACTACTTAATTTATAAAAAACAAAAAAAAATTATATTAAATTTGACTAAAATATATTTTTACTAATTAATTTAGAAAAATACTAACAATAGGGTATTACGTCTGACCAAAACATGCTTTTACTACTTATTTTGGAGATATTCAAAAAATATAATATAACGTCTGACTAAAACTTACTTTTACTACTTAATTTATAAAAAACAAAAAAAATTATATTAAATCTGACTAAAATTTATGTTTACTACTTAATGTAGAAAAATACTAAAAATATGGTATTACGTCTGACCAAAACAAATTTTAACTAATTATTTTGTAATATTACGAAAAATAGGATATGATGTCTGACTAAAATTTGTTTTTACTACTTAAAATTAGATAAACACAAAAAATAGATTATGACTTTTTTAAAAATTATTAAAAGTAATTGATTTAAAGAAGAATTTTAGTTAAAAATTCTAGAAAATAATAATTAAATTGAAATGATGAAAATAATTTTAAAGGAGTTAGAGTATTAATTTTTTTATAAAACAAAAAAATGATTTTATCACTCGCTCATTTTTAATTATTATAAAACATGAAGAAATGGATCACTTCGAGTCGAAGACTCGGAGTGATCCATTTCTTCATGTTTTCCAATAATATTTTTATCACTTATTAAATTTCAAATGGTTTGAATTTGATTGTTTTGAAGAATTTTAATTTCTACGGACGGATAGTAATGATTAAATATTTATTTTTATTTCATAAAAATGAAGTCATTGGTGTTTTTGAATAATTTTATGGTACAATTAAGGAAATTTGTAAATAGAAGAACATTTTTTTGAGAGTATAATCATTTTTAGAGTGAATTGCAGAATATTCTTTAGGTTCAGGGAAAAAGTCAAAATTTTGTCTCGAAATCAAGACAAAGTGAATGAGAAACAAAATTATATTTTTGTGGCAACCCTAATCTTGGATACTTACAAACTTACTAATACAAATATTAGTAAGTTCGAGGATAAATTAATAAAAAAATATAATAATAATAAAAATTATAAACAAAGATTATTTTTCGAGAATAATAAATTAATAAAATATCGATTCGCAAAAAACGTCTTCAGTTTCGATTTTTTATCCTTATTACTAAACGTCAACGTACATTCCATGTACACGCATATAGTATATATAAAGCTGCTGGAGAAAATGTTGAAATCGATGTCGATTCTCGAGAGTCACGCATTCACACATTCATATATTTATACATATGTCTATTTAACATTAAAATCCGCGAGGATAACGAATACGCGTCTTCACATTGATAGCAATCTACATTCTTAATTTCAAAAAAAATTCTCAGGATCGTAAAATGGAAAGAGACAAATAAATGATAAATGCAGTAATGATAAGCAAGGGGGGGAAAAAAATAAAGTTTGAATAAAAAAGAAAATGAGAATAATCGAAGTCTTACACCCACTGGCGGTAGTAGTTTTTTTCATTTTTTTCCACATTTTTTCTCTTTTTTTTTAATATATATCTTTTCTTTTCCTCTCCTCCTAACTATGTACGAATGTACGAAACCTTTTCGATCGTACGAGCATAAAAAAAATGTAGTTTGCACTGGGAACACAGGTTGTATGAACTTGAGGCCGAGTGAAAGGTTCTGCGATATATCTCGTTGAGAGATGTTTGCATTAGCTCGTGTTGTAGGTATAGTTGGATTGGCATAACCACCTACCAATTTCACATCGCGCATGTCCACGTAATAATGTACGGCTTTGCCGATAATTTAATGACTTTATCGCCGATCGTTTAAACCTGTTTCCACGGTTTGTGCGCGGCGGCCACCTTAAGGCGAAATTACTTTTTGCGCCCCCTGAGAGACCTTTTTTTTGGGGGGGGGGATTTATTTTTTAGCCTATTTTTTAAATATACGAATAACCGCTACTTGAATTTCTTTTTTGTAAACACTAAATGGAAATATTTTTATATATACATTTTATATATATATATAAATGTCAGAGAAGAAGATTCTTCTTATTCTGGGAGGAATGAGTATCTCATTCTAACTGGAAGAGCACGTACGACTTATACACAAACGGCAAAGTACACAAACACGTGTACTTTCCTTCAGAACTGCAGAACGAGAATCTCTTATTCGCAAGAGTGAGACAGAGAGACCGAGAGGATGGAGATGATTTTACGATAAGGCAGGAGAATAAAAAAAAAAAAAAAAAAAAAAGTTGAAGTCGAGAAAAAGAGATAAGATGGCTAGTTGAGATTCTTTATTAGTATGTGGGACGGTCACTCATGTTGTGCTTTGCACACCGAAAAAGAGACATAAATCGTTATTATTATTCTTAAGATAAAAGGCCCACCTCTCAGTATCAAGGAATTTTTCATATTTTTATATTCTTTTTCCGCAACTTTTCTAATCAACGCGATCTGAATTTTAATAATTTTGAAGTAATTTTAAGTTTAGATTTCGCAGAAAGAGATAAAAAGTTATTTTTTAAAAAAGGAAGATACGATAAGTAATGCAAATGCAACTCATGGGGTGAACTGGACAGTCCAGTTATGAGTATATCTTGATAGGAAATAGTAATAAGACAGAATTCTATGATAGTCAGTCATAATATCTTGACAGACTTCCTATCTAGATTATCAACTTTTCATTCCTTTATTTTTCCGTTATAATTAAATGTACACTGCTGCTTTTTTTCCTAGTATAATAGAAATGCTTTTCTAATTCTTTATTAACTTTTATAAATTTTTTATAATTCTTAATTTTAGCGAAAGCAGCGCCCCTAGCGGAAAAAATGTTGCAACTCAGGTGGAGAGCAAAAAAACTAGGTTCAATTTTCAAATTTAAAAGTTTTAAAGAGGAAGAAGAAGAAGAAGAAGAAGAAAAGAAGAAGAAGAAGAAGAAGAAAGAAGAAGAAGAAGAGGAAAATTTAGAAGTTTAGAAATTATTAAAGAATTATCAATTTAGAAGTACTGGTTTATAATTCAGGTGTTAGCATCAGTGAAATATTCTTGCCCTTCACTTTAAAAGGATACGGATTCGTATATTACATTAGTGTATACATGTGTATGTTACTCCCTTGCATCGTATTCAGTCTCTTGGTAAGAAACGTTAACTCTTGAAAAACTAGAGCTGACATGTTAACTGCCAACAAGAAGTCGACTTTATTGGCCGTAAACGCGGCAATCTCTAAGCCGGTCTTATCCTAGTCGGGTAAATGCACTTCACTTGCCACTCTTTTCCTCTTCCTTTTACCTCTTCATCGTACTCAGCTTCCTCCCTTTGCGATTTTCAACATTTCGCGCTGTAATTTAAAATACCTTAAAATTATTTCAATTAATTTATTCAAACAACTGTGGTGCTGGGACAATAATTTCAGTATTTAATTGTTTTTCCGCAATACTCGCTTTCCTATCTAAAATAAAATGAAACTACTGTCTAAATTATGTCTCTAGATATGGAGACATTAATTATTACGAAAAAATGTATCTAAATTTTTAATTTTTTTATCTCATTTCTTCCGGGTCAAAATTCCTGCAATTTGATGATCATGGATAAAAAAAATATTAAGAAACCTGAAAATTTCTTTTTTTTTCAATTTAAAAGCAGAAATATACCAGGCTTGCCACAAGTCAGAGAAATCAGGGAAAAGTCAGAAATTTTTATTAAAAGTACTGGAAAAAATTTAATTTTTAGAATTCATGAGAAAATTCTGAATTTATCTTTTTTGTTTATCTCGTAAACTTATGAACTTATAACGAATTCTAATATACAAAACCCTCAATTTTTTTATATTTTTGACAAAAATAAAGTTTTTAATATTATATATTTTCAAAGTTCCAACTCAATTATCTTTATAAATAACAAAATTCATCACTGAAATTCAATTTAATTTAGAAATTTTAATAAAATTCTTTGTAAAGTTCAATTATTTTCCAAAATTTTTCAATGATTTTCAATATTTACCTACTATTTTTATAGAAGTCAACAAAATTTAATTATTGAAAATACTTTTTTATACAATTCTACGAAAACATTCAATTATTTTGATAAAAAATAAAATTTCTTTTAGGAATTGAATTATTTTCATCAATGAATTTCAAATATTTTTAATACAATTTTAAATAAATTCCTCAAAAAAATGCAATTATTCTTCAAAAATTTTCTTGACACTCAACGAAAGAATTCAATTTTAAGAAACATTCAATTATTCAATAAAATAATAAAATTTGTTGTAATAATTCAATTATTTTTCATAAATAACTTTTAATTCGTCGCAGAGAATGAATTATTTTCAAAAATTTGTAAGTAATTCTGCAAAAGAATATTCAATTATCATGGTAAATAAGAAAATTCTTCCCATAAAATCAATTATTTTAAGAAATTTTAATAAAATTGTTTTCCAAAATTCAATTATTTTGATAAATATCAAAATCTATTAGAAAAATTTAATTCTTTTGAAAAGTAATAAAATACTTTGCAGAAATTAAATTATTTTCAAAATTTATTAAAAATTATCGTCAAGAATTAAGTTATTTTTAAAAACAGCGTAGTGAATTTTTTCTCAAGAAGTCAATTATTTTTAAAAATTGCAATAAAATTCTTGGAAAAATTTCAATTATTTAAACAAGATTTAATAAAATTCTTCACATTAATGCAATTATTTTCATAAATTATTATATAAATTCTTCTCATGAATTAAATTATTTTTAAATTATTAAATTCAATTATTTAAACAAATTTTAATAAAATCTTTCGTATTAATGCAATTCTTTTCATAAATTACTATTCAAATTCTTCTCATAAATTCAATTATTTTTAAAAATTTTAATAAATTTCTTCAAAAGTTTTTAATTATTTTCAAAAATTGGGATAAAATTCTTTAATTTAATAAATTTCTGTAAAATTTTAACTAAATTCCTTAAAAGAAATTATTAATTATTTTCAAAAGTTGTTAATAAAATTCTTCACAAAAATTTAGTTTTAAGAAACATTAGTATTCATTACAAGAATTCAATTATTTACAGAATAATTGAAAAATAAAGTAATCATAAAATTCAATTACTTTCAAAAATTTTAATAAAATTCATGGCAAAATTTCAATTATTTTCAAACATTTTTCTTTATTCAATGATTTTCAATATTCCATTATTTTAATAAAATTTCCCAAAACAATTCAATTATTAAACAAAAATGTTGATAAAATTCTACACGAATGTTGAATTATTTTTGAAAAAAATAAAAATTTCACTAAAATTCAATTATTCAAAATAGAATTTGCATCGAAAAAAATCAATTGTTTGAAACTTCTTTATAGAATTCTTCGCAATCATTCAATTATATTCAGGAAAATTTTAAAAATTCATTGCAAATTCAATTATTTTTATAAATAACCACAAGAATTCAATTATTTCCCAAATTAATAAAATTCATCGCCAAAATTCAATTATATTCAGAAATTTTTATAAAATTAATTGCAAAATTTAATTATATGCATAAATTATTATTCAAGTTCTAATGATTTCAATTATTTAAAAAATTTTTTTAATTATTTTCAAAAAATGTGATAGAATTCTTAAATTTAATAAATTTCTGTAAAATTTTAACTAAATTCCTTAAAAGAAATTATTAATTATTTTCAAAAGTTGTTAATAAAATTCTTCATAAAAATTTAGTTTTAAGAAACATTCAATTATTCAATTATTATTAATTTTTGTGTTAAAATAATTGAATTCTCGTAGAATTTTCTTATAAAAATTGATTTCAAAATGAATTTCGGAAAATTTCGAATTTTTTGTGTTTAAATAATTGGATTCTCGAAAAATTTTATTTGAATTTTTTGCGATTTTTTGTTTGAAATTATTAGAACATTTTATTTTTTAATATCTATTTAAATGAAGAATTTCCAAATAATCGAAATTTATAATAAAATTGAATTGTAAACAAATGGATTTTAAAATTCCTATAAAGAACTTTTTCAAGAATTATTAAAAGTAATTGATTTAAAGAAGAATTTTAGTTGAAAATTCTAATTTCAAATTGTTTTGAATTTTAATCTTTTGAAGAATTTTCATTCGTATGGAAAAATAATAATGATTTAATATTTATTTAAAAATGAAGTTTTTGATGTTTTCGAAAAATTTTCAAATTCTATAGGGTCAGGGAAAAAGGTAAAATTCTGTCTTAAAATCAAGGGAAAAGTCCGGAAAAAAGAAAATTAAGTTTTTGTGGCAACCCTGTTGTTTTTTATTTTTGGGAAAATTGTTGACAGCGGTGGGATTTCTTATATTTCTGCTTTTATAGTCTAAACATTAAAATTTTATGGTTTTAATAAAATGCAAATAGAAAAGAATAGGAAAGATAAAAATTTTATGGGGGAATGTAATTTGTGGAGTTCAATTGGTATTTACGCCTTGGTAACAATTATGTTCAGAAGACATTATACCTAGAAAGAAGCATCGACATGAAGGTATGAGGTATAAATTATAAATAGGAAGCGGCCTCAGCTCATAAACTATAAGTCTATAAACTCTCGCGTGAACAGCTTGATAAGGTTCGCAATATCCCTGAAAAGTGACAGTCTCGTCTGGCACCTGTTTAAAGCACAAAAAAGAAACACCTTATCCAGCTTCTTGATACTTTTTCGATCCTCATCTCACGACATGACGGATCGATACCATTAGCAAACTGATTAGGTCCCTTCTTTTTCATTTTTGTTGCCCCAAAACATTCCGATCTTGTTTTTCATCGCCTCTACAATTTCGATTTAAACCAGAAATTTTAAAATTCATACCAGAAATAAGTTGAAAAAAATACTTATCTTTAATTAACAATCTTAAAAATTCTATTTAATAGAATATTTCTATTTAGAGAAAAGTTTAATAAGTCTTATCATTTCTGATAAAAGTGAGGATAAAAGAAGATATTCAAGAATAAAAAAAAGTCACAAAGGGATAAATTGGAAAAATATGAAAATAAAAATTGAACCCAATTTATCATATTGAGACGCGATATATTAATGTGACTAACTCTCATGTAGGCATTGGATGTTTGTGCGCTTCGAAACCAGACGGACAAAATCTCGTCCCCTCAACATAATTTTCAAGATATATCAAGATATATAACACGTGAAATTTTTATTGATGATGAAATTTGCAATCGGCATCATCTACAATATAAGCCGTCATGGTAGACTTTCAATTATAAATAAATAATTAATTCAATACGAAATTTTTCTTTGTCTCTCTCTCTCTCTCTCTCTCTCTCTCTTGATAAAACTGAATTGACGTCCAATTATATCGAAATACATTACTCTATAGTTACTTTATTCCCAAAACTCTTTAAAACTTCTGAATTTCAGTAAAATCATAAAGATTCCCTGACACAAAAAGCAGTATCTGATGGGGGAGAAAAAAAAAGCTTTATAAAAATTGTCGGTCTTTGCTTCCTTGTCGAATTCCATTCAGGTCAATGCAACTTTACCATGGAAAGAGTTTGCGAAGAAGAAGAAGAAGAGATGGAGAGAAGAAGATGAAAAAAAAGGAAAAAATGCTCGACCAGCCCCTCCTAAGGTAACGAGGACTCGGGAATTTGGCTCTGCACCCACCTTATGGTGCACTACGACGATGGAGGAGTATCCAAGATGTATTTTTCTGTTTTAATTCGCAAAAAAGAATTTTGTTTATTCCAAATAGTAGAAATATTTCAATTTTCCTTTGTCAATATCTCTATTTTTCGATTTAAAAATTCGTACTTTTAAAATAATTAAAAAATTCATTTTTTGCTACGTCTTGGGAAGAAAAATGTGATCCGAGAGATATGCATTTATTTTTGGTAACGCCTATGATCCACCAAAACGTCATATTTTTTTTGGGCGTGCCGACTAGAGATCACGCCTAAATAGGCGGTGAAGACAATGATTTATTTTCCGGATAGGCCAGTCATAAAGTATATCAACTTTCTAGGATCATCAATAATAAAAGAATTTACTTTTTGTAAATTACTTTTTTTAAAGTAAACAAATTTACATTTTGAAAGGTAAACATTACCAAAAGCCATTAAAAAACTAGTTATGATTGCAACAAATATTTATCGAAATTGTTCGATAATAATCTAGAGTGGGGGAAGCAATTTTAGACATAAAATTCTTCCTCTTGTTGAATTTTTTGCAATTTCAGTTAAGAGTCTTGCGACATAGGTTACAATAAATATTGAGTTTATTCGCGAACTCCGCCTATTTTAGAAATAACTAATAAGTCCCGCCCACTGTTGATGGGCGTAAACTTCTTCTAAAGTAGCTCCACCTACTTTTGGTTTAGTATCAACTTACCTTTGATAAGTTACTCTCTTTAAGTAGCTCCGCCTATTGTGATGAACCACGCCTACATTTCATAAACTCCGCCTACTGATGGTGTATTTCTGTAAGTAACTCTGCCTATTATGATAACCACGCCCACTGATGGTGTTTCCTTTCTAAGTAGCTCCGCCTATTAGTATAAACCACGCCTACTGATGGTGTTCCCTCTCTAAGTAGCTCCGCCTATTATGATAAACAACATCCACTGTTGGTGTTCCCTCTCTAAGTAGCTCCGCCTATTGTGATAAACCACGCCTACATTTCATAAACTTCGCCCACTGATGATGTATCTCTCTTTAAGTAGTTCCGCCTATTATGTTAAATCACGCCCACTGACGGTGGGCCTGGAGTTCCCTCTCTAAGTAGCTCCGCCTTTGTAGGTGTAGTCAAATAATTTTTTGTTAAACCCCGCCTATCGTTGGTTCAGTGCCAATAAGCAGGCGGAGTTTAGACGTTAACTTCTTTAAGCGGGTTATTATTAACCACGCCTATTGTAGGCGGGGAATTAATTAAACCACGCCCAATAGATTACTTACAAAATGTGAGTCAGGTCAGTGCCTTAAGTCCACTGCGATAGGATTATTAAAGGCGTGGTTTATTAAGAGAACACCCTACTAATTAAATTAACCACGCCCACAAGTCATTTGAAGTAGGCGTGGTTAGAAATTAGAGTTTGATTTAAAAGTTAGGTAGATAAAGGCGTCGTTTATTGAGAGAAGGAAAGTAGAAAGAAATTAGAAACTAGATGTTATTTTTTTAAGTTAAGTAGATTAACGTTCCTGTTGATAAACTCCGCCCAAATAGGCGGTCGTAACGTAAAGTCACGCCTATTTTCGAGCGCACACAACATTCTTGGAGAAATTTATCAAAATTCTTGGAATTGAAAAATTCTATTGAATATTGCGCAGCTTGTCCCCCAAGTTTGTTATCAACGATACTTTATCTAATTTTGTAAAATTTATTTTGCACTTAAAATTCGATTTATAATTTGCAAAAAGAAAGAAGAAAACTAAGTGCTAAAGGTTTGTGTTCTTAAGAAAAGAATCTGGTAGGACGCAACACACCGTGATACAAATTGAGTCGCCTTAAAGCTCTGGATCCCATACATAAAGAGTAACTAATTATCCAGATAGCAATGCAACGCGTTCTGATACTGAAACGACCGATTTCCTGCACTTTCACACCTTACCCTTCTTTTTTTCTTACTTTTAACATCGTAATCTTATTTGAGAAATTGTTTTTTTTTTTTGGTATAGAGTTCCTCAACCGGGGGGAATATTGCGTTTATAATATTTAAAGAGAGAGAAAAATTATCTATGAAATAATAAATCGCTATTTTATTCTATTCTGTATATTCAATTAAAATTCTAATCTCTTTTTTTGGGGGGGAAAAAAGGGAAAATTGATAAATTGCGATATAATTGAAAAATTGACATTGACGAAGTATCAGTTTCTGTTTTTTTTTTTTAGAAAGAGTGGTAACCAATTAGCATTTATGTCCATCAAAAAAACATATTGAAGTTTCCCAACCGAGTAAAACTAGATTTATGAATCCTTAGTTCTAAGACAACACGTGTCAAGGTTTTTACTTGACGTTTGTAATTTTACTCGTTCCTTCAAGTAGCTCTTCCACTCTATTAGCTATGCTCGAAGAGTAATTGCCTATTTGAAATTGGATTATTTCACGGTGAAGAAAATAATAGGTTGGCAGGTTTTTTTTTCCTTTTGGTAATGAATTTTCCGATATCTGAATAATTTGTAGGATAAAAAAAATTCAAATTCCCACAGATGTCATGAATTCTATTTTTGTAGGATGTTTTCTGTGAATAATTAATTAACAGCGGTGGAATTTTATATTTTTCTGCTTTCGCAAATTAAAAACAAAATTGTAATTCCCACCACTGTCATTGAATACTTTCAGAAATTATTACTTAAAAGAACAGTTGGTGACAGCGGTGGGATTTCGAATTTCTGCTTTTAAATTAAATTCTCTATTGATGACGAAAATTATTCTCAAAAATTATTACTTGGGAAAAACAATTTGTTGCAGTTGTGGGAATTCGATTTTTTTGCATTTCAATTCCCACCGCTGCCACCAATTATTCTTTTAAGTAATAATTTTTGTTAGAATAACAATTGGTGACAGCGGTGGGATTTTTAAATGAAAAGAAAAAATAGAAATTGCCGTCGCTGTCATAAATATTACATTAAAGAATTATTCCTTAAATTATCAGTTAGCGACAGTGGCGGGACTTCGAATTTATGATTTCAAATTCAGATATTTAAAATTCAAAATGGTGGATCCAATATGGCGGACATTTTTTTCAAAATTGATCAAATTCGCATAAAGCTTGTTACTCGAGGGTTTTCGGGGCCGCTGATTACAAAACTGAAGTCAGATTTTCAAAATTCAAAATGGCGGATCCAATATGGCGGACATTTTTTCAAAATTGATCGAATTCGCATAAAGCTGGTTACTCGGGGGTTTTTGGGGTCGCTGATTACGAATCTGATAGCAGATTTTCAAAATTCAAAATGGCGGATACAATATGGCGGTCGATTTTTTAAAAAATTGCTCGAATTCGCATAAAGCTTGTTACTCGGGGGTTTTCGGGGTCGCTGATTACGAATCTAATGTCAGATATTTAAAATTCAAAATGGCGGATCCAATATGGCGGACATTTTTTTCAAAATTGATCAAATTCGCATAAAGCTTGTTACTCGAGGGTTTTCGGGGCCGCTGATTACAAAACTGAAGTCAGATTTTCAAAATTCAAAATGGCGGATCCAATATGGCGGACATTTTTTCAAAATTGATCGAAATTTTCAAAATTCAAAATGGCGGATACAATATGGCGGTCCATTTTTTAAAAATTGCTCGAATTCGCATAAAGCTTGTTACTCGGGGGTTTTCGAGGTCGCTGATTACGAATCTAATGTCAGATTTTGAAAATTTAAAATGGCGGATCCAATATGGCGGCCATTTTTTAAAAATTGATCGAATTCGCATAAAGCTGGTTACTCGGGGGTTTTCGGGGTCGCTGATTACGAATTTGATATCATATTTTGAAAATTCAAAATGGCGGATCTAATATGGTGGATATTTTTTTCAAAATTGATCGAATTCGCATAAAGCTTGCTACTCGGGGGTTTTCGGGGTCGCTGATTACGAATCTGAAGTCAGATTTTGAAAATTAAAAATGGTGACATTGAAAACTTCCGAATAGCAAGCTTCAAACAAAATTGAGCAATTTTTAAAAAATACCCGCTATATTGGATTTTGAAAATTTGACTTTAAATTCGTAATTAGCGACACCGAAAATACTTCTTTGATCAAAATAGAGAAAAAAAATACTAAGATCTCATATCTTTTTAGTGTGAAATTCCGTGAGAATGGAAAAATTCCTGCGTGATTCTTTCATATTATTACAAAGTATATGTTTTAACATGATTGGTTTCGAATTCAAAGTTTGAGAGGATGTCAGTTTTTTGAACATCAAAAATTCATCATAAATGAAGATGAGTTCCTTCAAAGTTGAGTGACGGGATTATTTGCATCTTCTGGTGAAAATGATCATCGCTTGAGGTCTGTTATGTTTGCAGCTGACAGTATATGTGTATATTTATATATATATATGTGTATAGAGAGAAAAGACTACACTGTATATATCGACGGTTGGGAAGATTGGTTGCTAATTATTTCACTCCTCACTGCAATCTGTATCGGCCTACACGGGGCAGAAGAAAACATAGAGAAGGACAAGAGGAGAAGGAGAGATGGTTCACCAGGTAGATATCTACCTAAGAAACCTGGTTTTCTCTCGAGGTTAGGAGAGAGAGAGAGAGAGAGGAGATTTCAGACACGTGTGGTGATTGATCGGCACCAATATAATGAGGGCCGATAATGACCAACACTGGACAAGGTTCTCAAACTTAAAAAAAAGAAGAAGAAAAAAGTAAAGGGTTGTTAGTCGATTTGGTCTCGCGAAGAGGACAATCTCATCAAGAAAATATTATTAATCGATTTCGACCCTTAATTTTTATTTTATATTTGCGAGTTTTAGATTTGAAAAATTTGGATTCAAATAGCATTAATGATTTGTAGGATTTGTAGATTATTTGTAGCGTTGATGATGTCGTTCTTATCTTTGGACTAGTGGGCAAAAAAACTGAAATTCTTTTTCCGGAGGATGATTTTGATGACGAATTCTCCTACTGAAATGTTGTCGAATCAGGAAAAGTTGGAACTCCAAGGCGAAGGGAAATTTCTCAAGGGACAGAAGAGGTGGATTGTGAGCCATTAGTCGGTGGGACTATCGGTGAAGCGAAGAACCGGGACATAAACTTGCTTGACACCTCGCCACCTCGCGGTAATGCGTTCGTAACTCCTGGAGACTTTTTTTTTCTTTTTACTTTCTTTTTTTGCCTTCTATATCCACGATCTTCTCTTTCGGAGAGTTCGATACCATTCGTCGTTGTGGACTTGTACTTGTGGATCGGCGTCTCTCTTTTTCGTTTCTTCGATGACGTGGGTCGTTCCTAACATACACCCGAGTTTTCTCCCTTGTAACGAAAGACGAGACTCGAATGCATTTTGGAGGGTCCTGTGTGTTGAGGCGTCGACAACAGCATTATGGTCCCTTCTCTCTCTCTCTCTCTCTCTCTCTCTGTGTCCCTCCAATCCATCCACTGAAATTCTTCCTCCTTCGATGACGCAAGCTTGCATTTCTCTTTTGTTGTCCATCTTTAAATCCAATCTCACATTTTCAACATACCGTTATAACATCCTCTCTCAATTTCAAATTTTATTCCTCATTCCAATTTGATTTATTTCCAATACATAATCTAGTGGCAAAAAGATAATTATTCTCAAGGATCATATTGATCTAGCAGGCTTTTTTGATCTTCATTTGTCAATGTCTGGATTGATCATCAAAAACGGGGGAAAGGAGAAGTGAAATTTCTTTTAACTCGAATGAATCTTTAAAGGGGATAAAAAAATGAAGGCACTGATATTGTGCGGACGAAAAAAATATGCCGACAGCTTGATACCATTTTGCATCGGTTCGTGTTTTAAAAGAAACGAGAGCGAAGCGAAAAGGAAAGGAGACATTGAGACGTAAGTTTTTTTGAGTGGACTAATAGCGGCATTAGTCATTTCACTCGGCGTTACTGATATACAAATGGAGGCATCAATAACGACAAAAAACGGCATGAAAGTACGAAGCTATATGGATCTCGACTCAAATAATGAACCAGTCAATGCATTTTAGTCAAGTGGAAGAAGGAGAAAGGATTTTTTTTTTATCCGCGTTTAGAGGCTATAAGTTTTTGGATAACGTATTAAGATTACGAAATCTCTTCTCGCCAGGTTGACTTGATATTCTCTCTCTCTTCCTCTCTCTTTCTTTCTGTTAGTGATTAAAGAGCCAGCAAGGAGATAAATGGGTAAAGGAAGAATTTCATTCTTTGCTCTTTTACTTCTCGTATAACGCTCATTCTATATAGCATGTTTTATCGCTTATAAATCATAATGATGATCTGACACTCGTCTATTTATTGGCTTAGACGGTCTACGAAAAAATGTATCTAAATTTTTTATTTTTTTATCTCATTTCTTCCGGGTCAAAATTCTTCTTGCAATTTGATGATTATGGCTAACAAAAAGAAATATTAAGAAACCTGAAAATTTCTATATTTTCGAATTTAAAAGCAGAAATATACCAGGGTTGCCACAAGTCAGAGAAATCAGGGAATTTAGGGAAAAAT
This sequence comes from Leptopilina syphax, assembly GCA_032872505.1. NCBI lineage: Eukaryota > Metazoa > Arthropoda > Insecta > Hymenoptera > Figitidae > Leptopilina > Leptopilina syphax. The sequence continues at coordinate 37,314,041 of CM065471.1, forward strand.
CAGGGAAAGTAGAATTATTGAAAAAAAATTTTTTTATACAATTCTACGAAAACATTCAATTATTTCTATAAAGAATGAAATTTCTTTTAGGAATTAAATTATTTTCATCGCTGAATTTCAAATACAATTCCGAATTTTTAATACAATTATTTTAAATAAATTTCTCAAAAAGTGTAATTATTCTTTAAAATTTCATTGAAACTCAACGAAAGAATTCAATTTTAAGAAACATTCAATTATTTAATAACACAATAAAATTCGTTGTAATAATTCAATTATAAATAAATAACTTTTAATTCGTCGCAGAAAATGAATTATTTTCAAAAATTTTTAAGTAACTCAGCAAAAGAATATTCAATTATCTTGGTAAACAACAAAATTCTTCCCATAAAATCAATTATTTTAAGGAATTTTAATAAAATTTTTTTCCAAAGTTCAATTATTTTGATAAATATCAAAATCTATTAGAAAAATTAAATTCTTTTGAAAAAGTAATAAAATACTTTGCAGAAATTAAATTATTTTCAAAATTTTTTAAAAATTCTTGTCAAGAATTAAATTATTTTTATAAACAGTTAGCGAATTTCTTTTGAAGAATTCAATTATTTTTAAAAATTGCAATAAAATTCTTGGAAAAATTTCAATTATTTAAACAAAATTTAATAAAATTCTTTGCATTAATTCAATTATTTTCATAAATTATTATTCAAATCCTTTTCATGAATTCAATTATTTTTGAAGATTTTAATAAAATTCTTCAATAATTTAATTATTTTCCAAAAATTGTAATAAAATTCTTTAATTTAATAAATTTCTGTAAAACTTTAACTAAATTCCTTAAAAAAAATTAATTATTTTCAAAAGTTGTTAATAAAATTCTTCATAAAAATTTAGTTTTAAGAAACATTAGTGTTAAACACAAGAATTCAATTATTTTCAAAGTAATTGAGAAATAAAGTAATCATAAAATTTAATTATTTTCAAAAATTTTTAATAAAATTTTTGGCGAAATTTCATTTATTTTCAAACCTTTTTCTTTATTCAATCATTTTCAATATTTTATTATTTAAATAAAATTTCCCAAAAGAATTCAATTATTAAATAATAATTTTCATAAAATTCTACACGAATATTCAATTATTTTGGAAAAAAATAAAATTTTCACTAGAATTCAATTAAAAATAGAATTTGCATAAATGTTGTCGAAAAAATCAAATGTTTGAAACTTTTTTTATAAAATTCTTCGCAATAATTCAATTATATTCAGGAAATTTTATAAAATTCATTGCAAATTTAATTATTTCTATAATAATTATTATTCAAATTCTTCTCATGAATTCAATTATTTTTAAAAAATTTAATAAAATTCTTCAAAAGTTTTTAATTATTTTCAAAAAATTGTGATAAAATTCTTTAATTTAATAAATTTCTGTAAAATTTTAACTAAATTCCTGAAAATAAATTAATTATTTTCAAAAGTTGTTAATAAGATTCTTCATAAAAATTAAGTTTTAAGTAAAATTCAATTATTCAATTAATAATTTATTTTTGCGTTTAAATTATTGAATTTTCGTAGAATTTTCAAATAAAAATTTTATTTAAAATGAATTTCGGTTAAAATTTCGGATTTTTTGTGTTTATAATTATAATTGAATTCTCGTAGAATTTTCTTATAAAAATTTATTTCAAAATGAATTTCGATTAAAATTTAAGATAATAATTGAATATTAAAAGCATTATAGCCGAAATTTTTTAGAAATAATTGAATTTTGTAAAAATTTCAAATTAAAATCTTTCAAAATCTGAATTTTTCATATTTTTAAATTCAAAATTCTGTTAAAACTAATTTTCACGAAAAATTTTATTTGAATTTTTTTTTTTAATTTATTAGAAGTTTTTATTTTCTAATATCTATTTAAATGAAGAATTTCCGAATAATCGAAATTTATGGTAAAATATAGAATTGTAAACAAATGGATTTGAAAATTTCCATTAAGAACTTTTTTCAAAGAATTATTAAAAATAATTGATTTAAAGATGAATTTTAGTTTAAAAATAATTCTAGAAAATAATAATTGAATTGTAATGATGAAAATAACGGAAAAAAATATTTTTGTTAGATTCAAATTCAATAATTCGAGGAACTTAAATTTAATTTCATACTCTATTTATAGAAAACTAAAGAATTACTTTAAAAGGCAAATAAAATGCAGCATTTTTGGGGGTATGACAACATTATCATTAGTCGAGGAGAGAAGAGAAGTGAAATGAAAACGTGAAACGACTAAAAGAGTAGCGGGAAACGAAGGTGAGTACATATCAATGTATAAACCGACTTACGAGAAACATTAATCAAATTCCGCCAATAAATTTTATGTATCATGGCGTGGTTGCTATCTCTTCGAGGTGTCAGAGACACGTCGTTATTCGTCCTCACTCGCACTCATCCCCCAACTTTTTTTATTCACTTTTGTCTGTCGAGAAACATTTTTCCACCTTCTCTCTCTCTCTCTTTCTCTCTGCAAAGTAAAAGTGTCCACCTCGATAATAGTCTACAAGTTGAATATGCGTGCCTGATTTTGTCTAATTACATTCGACACCAGGTCTCATAAATCAATTTATCCCCCTCTCCTGATCTTCGTCCCACCAATAAAGCCAAGTCATCTTTCATAACATCATAATTATTTCGTCAAAAAAAAAAATTTAATAAATACCCTCTCACGTGAAACATTTGTTTAAAAGTGAAAGTTATTATTTTACGATTAATTTATGAGGCAAATATTGGACATTCGACACCCAATAGAGTTTGGAATATGTATGTGTAGTGGGCACCTGGACTAAGTGCTCTCACTGAAGATCGCTTCGCGGTAAAAAAAAAGAAAAATAATATCGTGCGCCGAGGATTATTAGCATAAGTGGAGCTCTCTTCATTCCTTTCTCTCTCTCTCTCTCTCTCTCTCTCTCTCTCTCTCTCTCTCTCTCTCTCTCTCTCTCTCTCTCCAACATCTGCATCAAACAAATTGTCCACCAAAGAAAGCAGTGCAAATAATCGGAATTTTTTTCGAATTAAAAATTGTTTTCTATTTGAAAACAAAAAATAAATTTACTCCAACGTCTGCTGTTAATTTTAAAAAAGCGAACTTTTCTCAACTCCTCTGAACAATTTACTCTGAATGGCGAAGGTAAATTTAACGTGGCGAAAAAAAAATTTTGTCGTGGGTGGCAGCGGTGGGATTTTAAAAGTAGAATTTTTTTCCACCGCTGTCACCAACAAAAAAAAAAAAAAAAAAAAAAAAAAAAAGTAAAAAAAAAAAGTATTCAATTCAATAATTGGTGACAGCGCTGGGATTACTTATTTCAACTTAAAAACTAAAAATTCCAAGTCCCCCACCAGTCATTTTTTTTTTTACAAATTATTGGTAACAGCGGTGGGAATTCGAAAGCAGAAATTCAAATCCGTTCATTCATTAATTCTTCTCATAAGTAATAATTTTATAATTATTATCAGCAGCTGCAGAAATTAAAATTTTCAGCTTTTTAAATCAGAAGAAATATATAAAAAAATAAAATATATTTGTAATTATAATGAAGGAAAAAAGGAAAGAAACATATTTTTAAGATGATGCTGCTTATGACTTGCGAGTGAAGAAGGAAAAAAAAGAGAGAGAGATGTGTGTCAAAAATTAAATTCAATCCTTTCAGTCTCCTCAAATTCTCCCTTTCGATTCGTCTCGCCTGGCGGGTCACGACTTGCCGTCTTGCATTACACGAAGGCAATGTCCATGAGATGTCTCAGGTTCAATTTGACCTCGAACTCTAATGCACCCACAAGGCAATAAAAAAAAAAAAAAATCAAATTCTGGAACTAGTGTAAATTTTATTTAACGCTCATTATCAAAATATTTCCATAAATTATAAAGAAACGTGAAACAATATTAATTTTAAAATTTGAATAAAGAAGATGTTTTAAATTCTTGACGATGTCTTGAAGAAGACAATTTTTGTAAAGAAAAGTGAAGAAAAGTGACTTTAATACGCAAGGGAGTAAAATAGTTATTTTTAGCCCTGGGGATAAGTTCTTGAAGATAGATAACTTTTGTTGTCACTCGAATAGGGAAATTATTTTCAAATATCTGAAAAATGTTTTCTTTATGGAATTGAAAAATGTCTCCTCTAATGAAGACATAGAAAAATAATTGTGAATTTATATCTCAAGGAGGAAATGTTCTGAATTTACTCATTAAAATTTTCTATCTGTCGTCGATTAACTATTAAGTATGCGGGAATGAATGCAAAAAAGGAGGTGATTATATTGCCACATTGGCGCTTTATGCTCTGCGTGTTATTATTATATGCGTCAGTAGTATGTGCACTCCTCCCGCGTCAATTTGCTCACTCTTATCTTCTTTTATAAATGTTTGGCTCGCCATTAGGCTCTCTTTCACGCCCGTTCCTACCTTCGCACCTCGTGATCGTAATTTCTATACATGCACTAGCATAACGTACTTATAGTATAGTTGATAGTAAGCACGTACAAGAACGCCTTTTAAATCGTCCAATACGACGAACCTGCTTTGAACCTAATCTTACGAGTCCTTTTTTTCTACTACTTCTTCTTCTTCATCATCATCATCATCTTCATTTTTTTCTTCTTCTCATAAAATTACGATAGTTTCAAAAAGGGAAAACTTGTCTTTAAATCATTTCCACGCACAAACATTCCTGTTATATTCATTAAAATTTCTCGTTATTGCGCACTCTAGGTTTTAATTTTTTTTATTTTAAATTTTTGTGAGACATTAATCTTCCATCGTGCAATCAATTTCGAAAAATGATTATTTGGTTAATTATTATTTCGCTTAAGTAATGTATTAATAAATCATCTTTACAGACTTTAATGGATTGGTGTCAGCGGTGGGATTTCGCATACACGGTTGCCACAAAAACTTAATTTTCATTTTCCCTGATATCCAGACAGTATTTCACCTTTTTCCCTGAAACCTAAAAAATTGTAAAATTTTTCAAAAACATTAATAACTTCATTTTTAAAGAAATATTTAATTATTATTTTTCCATACGAATTAAAATTCTTCAAAAAATTCAAATTCAAAACAATTTGAAATTTAACAACTTAAAAAAATGAAGAAATGGATCTCTCCGAGTCTTCAACTCAAAGTGATCGATTTCTTCATGTTTTTATAAAAATTAAAAATAACCCAATGATAAAATTATTATTTTATATAAAAATATTGTTACTCTAACCTCTTCGAAATTATTCTCATCAATTTAATTCTTATTTTCTAGAATTTTCAACTAACATTCTTCTTTAAATCAATTATTTTTAATAATTCGTGAAAAAGTTCTTTATGGGAATTTTCAAATCCATTTGATTACAATTCTATATTTTACCATAAATTTCGATTACTCGGAAATTTTTCATTTAAATAGATATTTGAAAATAAAAAATTTCTAATAAATTCAAGAGAAAATTCAAATAAAATTTTTCGAGAAAATTAATTTAACGGAATTTTTAATATAAGAGAATAAAAAATTCAAACTTTTAAACAATTTAATTCGGAAAGCTTTTCAAAATTCAATTATTTCTAAAAATTTACGCTATAATGCTTTTAATATTCAATTATTATCTCAAATTTGAAGCAAAATTAATTTTGAAATAAATTTTTATTAAAAAATTTGGAAATTCAACGAGAATTCAATTATTTAAAGACAAAAAATCCGAAATTTTAACTGAAATTCATTTTAAAATAAATTTTTATTAGAAAATTCCACGAGAATTTAATAATTTAAACAGAAAAATAAATAATTTACTAAATAATTAAATTTTTCTTAAAACTAAATTTTTATGAAAAATTTTCTTAACAACTTTTTATAATAATTAATTTTTTTAAATGACTTTAGTTGAAATTTTCCAGAAATTTATTAAATTAAAGAATTTTATCATAATTTTTGAAAATAATTAAAAACTTTTGAAGAATTTCATTAAAATTTTTAAAAATAATTGAATTCATGAGAAGAATTTGAATAATAATTTATGAAAATAATTAAATTTTGCAATTAATTTTATAAAAATTTTTTGAATATATCAATATAATTGAATTTCTGCGATGAATTTTATAAATTTGGGAAATAATTAAATTCTTGTGGTTATTTATAAAAGTAATTGAATTTGCAATGAATTTTATAAAATTTCCTAAATATAATTGAATTATTGCGAAGAATTTTATAAAAAAGTTTCAAACAATTGATTTATTTCGAAAAAATGTATGCAAATTCTATTTTTAATAATTGAATTCCAGTGAAATTTTTATATTTTTGAAAAATAATTTAATATTCGTGTAGAATATAATAAAAAATTTTTTGCTATGAATTTTATTAAAATCTTTGAAAATAATTGAATTTTATGATTACTTTATTTTTCAATTATCATTATAATTAATTTCTTTTAAAGAATTCAATTAAAATTTTCCAAAAATTCATTAAATCAAAGAATTTTATCACAATTTTGGAAAATATTTAAAAACTTTTAAAGAATTTTATTAAAATTTTTAAAAATAGTTAAATTAATGCGAAAAATTTTATTAAATTTTTTTTAAATACTTAAAATTTTGACAAGAATTTTATTGCAATTTTTGAAAATAATTGACCTCTTAAGAAGAAATTCGCTACCTGTTTATAAAAATAACTTAATTCTTGACAAAAAGTTTTAAAAAATTCTGAAAATAATTTAATTTCTGCAAAGTATTTTATTACTTTTCAAAAGAATTGAATTCTTCTCATAGATTTTGATAGTTATCAAAATAATTAAATTTTGGAAAACAAATTTATTAAAATTCCTTAAAATAATTGATTTTATGGGAAGAATTTTCTTGTTTACCAGGATAATTGAATATTCTTTTGCTGAATTACTTAAAAATTTTGGAAAATAATTAAATTTTTGCGACGAATTAAAAGTTATTTATGAAAAATAATTGAATTATAACAACGAATTTTATTATGTTATTAAATAATTGAATGTTTCTTAAAATTGAATTCTTTCGTTGAGTTTCAACAAAATTTTTGAAGAATAATTGCATTTTTTTGAGGAATTTATTTAAAATTGTATTAAAAATATTTGAAATTCATCGATGAAAATAATTCAATTCCTAAAAGAAATTTCATTCTTCATAAAAAATAATTGAATGTTTTCGTATAGAATTGTAAAAAAAAATGTTTCAATAATTAAATTTTGTTGACTTTTATAAAAATAGTAAATATTGAAAATCATTGAATTGCGGAAGAATTTGGAAAATAATTGAATTTTGCAAAGCGTTTTATAAAAATTTCTAAATGTAATTGAATTTCTTTGAAGAATTTTGTTATTTATGAAGATAATTGAGTTGGAACTTTGGAAATTTATAATATTAAAACCTTCATTCTTGTCAAAAATATAAAAAAATTGAATGTTTTGTATTAGAATTCGTGATAAGTTCATAAGTTTACGAGGCAAACAAAAAAGAGAAATTCAGAATTTTCTTATGAATTCTAAAAATTTAATTATTTCCAGTACTTTATAATAAAAATTCCTGACTTTTTCCTGTTTTCCCTGATCAATTCTACTTTCCCTGAATTTTCCCTAATTTCCCTGACTTGTGGCAACCCTGTTTTAACTTTTGACAAAAAGGGAATAAAAATTTTGTAAGAAATAAATTTCCATTAGAATGTGTTTTACGATAATTCCTCGATAATCGGAAGACAGTTTAATCTCGTGGGTATATAGATTGTGAGAGAGGGACGAGTGGTGGACAACCATGAGAGGAATATAAGCATGGGAGTAAAAGACTACACGGCATTAGTATAGGGTAGAGGAAACCTTTTACAAAACAGTAGCTGCGGCCTCAGGCGTCACCAAGAAGGGCATCTCATTATTTATCGCGATATCATCCTATATTTCACACAAGAAACCGACCTACCACAAAATATTTATACACTTTTACATTTTCAATTTCTATTGTTATTTTACTTACAGTAAAGTTTATTAAAATTTTATTGTTTAAAAGAATTTAATTTTTTTTTTATTGAGAATTAATTTTCGAATTTGAATTTCGAATTTCTGCTTTCAAAATAAAAATATCAAAGTTCCCACCTCTGTCACCAATTATTCCAATAAATAATAATTAAAAAGTACAATTGGTGACAGCGGTGGGATTTTAAATTAAAACGGCAAATATTTTCCAATTTTTAAAAGTATTTTCGAATAGTTTCATAATTTTTGTATTTTTAATTTTTCATTGCACCTTAATCAAATATTTATGAGGGCAAATATCAAAATTGGAATAATTCCAAAAAGCAATGGCGGTGTAATTATTACAAATGTAATAAGACACCTGCTCGATAAGTATAGGGTCTCATGAATTGAATGCCACAAGTGCCAATTACTTTTATCTGTAGAGCAGAATTTGGTGAGAAAAAAAATTAACACGATCGAAGTTATTTCTCATTGTATGCTTCAAGATAAATTTAAAAAAAATTCCAGCAATCTTTTATTTAAATTTCGAATATTTACGTAAAGATACAATTTTTGGTAAACTTTCAGCAAAGATTGGATTAGAAATTTACAACAAGCTATTTGAGTAGATTTTGTGTATTTAGAGAGCGCATTGGTGGGGGTAGCGCATTGAAAGGGGTGGGGGGTCGCTTCTCCTACAATTTCGTACTTCCTTATTTAGACCTAAGATTTCTTTTACAAGAATTAATAAACAATTAATAACAAATTAATAACAAATTAATGGAATTAATAAATAATTAATAATAAACTATCGAATTGGTAAAAGTAATAAGAACAAATACTTATAAAAGTAGAAATATTTTTTAAAAAAAGTAAAAAAAATTCCGTAAGCGCCACGTTTGGTTTTGATTTAAATATTATTCGGAAATAATGAAATAAAATAAAGAATTTGGAGAACAAAGTTTGCACACCTGAAAGTCATGTAACGTACCTTTAAATTCTATTTTTTTTGCCCGTTCGCAATACACCTATATATGAATGACCGCCTCTTCCAATGTATTACGATGTATGTATTAGCATAATTATTGGTTGCTCGCTATCAGTTGCCGGCGGGCCTGAGTTTACCAATTTATGATTTCATCGGCAAGTACGCATGCATGCGTCCAATTTTTTTTCAATAGAATTTTAAATCCCAATATAAAATTGAACCCCTTTATATCTCTTTTGTCTAATTTTTGAAAATTTTCCCCTTTTTTTTGTTGCCTTAAAAAAACAAAAATTCCATAGTATTTAAAAGAAATTTTGACAATTTTAAAAACAAGTATATTATATATTTATAATTTTGACAGTAATTATAAAAGCAAATTTTTTTTCCACCAATTAATGAGAGAGAAAAAAATGAATTTCAGGAGAAATAAAAGTAACAAACCGCTTATCTAAAAGTAACAAAATTTTGTGAATCAATTAACATTTTACAGATCGAAAATTTCTCTCCAGGTTCATTTGAAGCAAAACTATTGCGCTTTATAAAGGAGAAAAAAGAGTGCGGCATTTAATTAAGAAAAATATTGTTCGCCAATCGAGGAGGCAATAGAAAGAAGCAAGTTAAGTTAGATTCGAAAATCTATTAAGATAAGTCGAGACTTTGAATATATACAAGTTAAAGGATGCTTCTTTATATTATTACGATGAAGTTAATCCGTTCCTTTCACCTCCCCTGATTGGTATTTTGTCTGTCGCGAAATTTTAGTCGATAAAAAAATTCCATTCCACCTGTAAAGTTGTAGTTTGCATAATTTTATCGAGTTTAGAGATTAAAAAACTTTTTTTTTTCCTTCCAAGGACAATTTCGTTTTTATTTTTTTTTCCTACGACTTCTTAAAAAAGACTACATTTTTTTCATTGGAAATTTTTTACAATTGTAAAATTTAATTTTTATTCAGTTTTGTTTTTCTTTTTTTTTGAAGATGCTGAAGTTCGACTTCAAACCAGAAAGGAACCTAACGAGTAGTTATAAAACGAAATGATTGCTTTTTTCAATTGTGAAAAAATTCTTAATTCTTTTGTCCAAAAATCCAGTTATTATGTTTCAATTTTAATTTCTTATATCCAATTAGAAGAAGGAAAAATTACACCCTTTTTGAAAGTTAATGATCACTGTTGGTTGTTTTTTTTTCGCTTTAAAACTGGTATTTAATACTTTCTCCTCTCTTCGAAAGAAGAAAAAAAAACTTCAAAAAGAGAATATATGACAATTTTTGTTTTAATTCAAAGAAAATACGCAAACGAAAGTGAAACCAATTAAAACAAAAAGAGCCTTTTTGAAAGTGACATAATCGCGAATTGAGAATCAAAAAAAAAGAAAATCATTTCAAAGTCAATAAGGAATCAATCACAAGAGACACAGCGGAAGCGATGACCGTGTGAACGGGACTTTATTTTTCAGTCACCGAGATTTATCGCGTGCGGTTTTTCAAACTTTGAGAGAAGCGAAAAAAAAGAATTGAAAATAAACTCGGAAGATTTCGATAAGCTTTTTTGGTTGGTTCAACTGTCTATTAAATCGGGACAAAGATGCAAATAAATTTTGCGAAAGTTTTTCCAAACGAGCACAGAGATGGTAAATTCTGATTTGGAATTGTATATTTCTTTTGAAATGTAATTAAAATTAGTTTCTTTTTTTTTACTGAAACGGAGAGGAAATTCACTTTCACTATTGTTGAGTTCCACCACAAAAAATTTTTTTTTTTCGTTTTTTGACTTTTGGAAATAGATTTCAAAAAACCAAGATTGCGAATTCAAAATAGCGTTCGATTTTCTATAATTGATCAAATTTATGGTTAGGTTTCTTTTTTAATTCTAAATCCCTCCGTTGTCACCAATTATTTTAATGAATTATTACTTAAAATAACAATTGGTGGCAGCGGTGGGATTCTAATTTTTTCAATTTGAAAGTGAAAATTCGAAATCCCACCGCTGCCACCATTTCTTTTTTAAAGTAATAATTCCTTAGAATAATTGGTAACAGCGGTGGGATATCTAGTTTTTTTCAATTTGAATTAAATTTTCGTTCTTAATCTCAGCAGGAAATTAGTGGGTAATCAGTATAAAAAAACAAGTCCGAGTTTACGCCTCGAAAACTGGTAAATCTGTCATTTAGCTTTTCGAAAATTATCTCAGTTTGGAAAATTACAAACTGATTGCAAAATGTAAAATTGCCGATTGCCAGTTTGTGTATATGTATATATAGAATTTATCATAAAAATATATCGATAACAAATTCGCCTTATTAGCGAACATGCCGTAACATAAGGCTTGCATGTGAAAATTTTCAGACACGCACACACCCACTCGTAAATATCCAGCGATGCGTCATTCGTTGTACATACTCGATCACTTGAGTGCCTACAAATCCAGGAGATACGTGAATCTCGCGACGCTTCGAAGCCTCTCGATAATAAATTCATCTCGCTATATTAGGTGTCTGGGTCGTTTTCCCAAGGTGGGAGGGGGAAAAAAATGCGTTATATTCGGAGACGCGATTATTAATCGTGGCAATCAATATCGTCGCAATGGGATACGAGGGTTTGCGTGCACTGGACCAATAATCGCGAGCGAACTCACTTTGGTGCATATGATGATCGTACGTCTTATTGCAAAGATAGGCGTGACGCAAAACTTTTTTTGTTTCATAAAGCCCTCTACCGTGACCTCCAATGTGAAAGATAAATTTTTCGTTCATGATTCTAATTTTTAGTGATGACACTCGAACGTACGTTGTTCCTAACTTCCTAACGGCCCCCTAGGGAGCCCAGGGGACGTTAGGATCTTTGCTGTGCTAATTAGTCTAGAAACGTCCCACAACTTTCGAATTGGGTACAATTTGGAATAGAAATATTAGAAAGGGTATGAGACTGACGTAAATCGCAAATACTAACTCGAAAAGAGTTTGTAGAAGGTAGACTATCTCAATCGGCTACCTCTGCCTTAACCCTGCACTCGAGTTTCTCTTCGAAGAACGCGGAACCTCCCCTGACCCCTTCACCAACTGTCTCCATATCGACGACGCAGCCAACAATTTAGGACACGAGTGCAGATCGATCTGCGTGTGGGCGGTGGCCGAATAATAATAAACTTGACTCTCCAACTCAAGAACCCTCCAGGGCCCCAAACAATATCTTCTCCCTTTCATTCTTTTTTTTCCCCCGCATTCTTTCCTAATACCACGTTTCAAATCAGCTGTTCCTCAAAACACCATCATCCAAAAAAAATGTTTCAGTAGCTCTTGTCGATCTGAGCAAAAAAAAATCCCACTGATTGTTTTATTCCTCCTGGAGGAATATTAGTAAAAACTTTTCCATTCTTTTTTTATCGGGATTTCGCACCTTCTATAAAAGAGAGAGAAAGAGAGATAGACTGGTACCCGATGTCGGTGACAACGAGACAAACCGTCGCCATTAGCTGGATGCCGAATTCAGGAAAAAATAAAGCGGCACGCCAGGTTCAAACAAATGACTCCACATACATTGCAGTGATAGGTTGACAAATATATATTAAACTATTTTAATGAGAAGTGGTCGCCATATCTCATCGCAATTACCGGGCACCGACCCGCTGGCTGATTCCTGTGGCGGCAATTCTTTGCGGGAGTGGACTCTCTTCCCCTTCACTCGCTTGCTGGTGCGCGGCAAAAACATACGCTCCGAGAGCAAAGGTTAAGGGAAGCGCACAGGTCGCTTCACGAGTAATTATCCTCATGCTGCTGATGCTCGCACTACGTGTATATGCGTAGAAAATCAACTTCGCTATTTACCGCAAATATATTTTTGTCTCCCCCTCTTTGTCTAATCTCCTTATTTTAAAAGCCAGATTTTCAAAATCATTCTAGCAAAAACTAGAATGATGGATTGATGATTGAAATAGAAAAGACGAGTGTGATGGTGGATTCGTGACTGTCAGGCAAGGACGCGAGAAGATGGGAATGTTTGTGATGGCGGCATGGCTACTCGACGACAGCTCTATCTCAGTGGTTCACCTGGACACAAAAACCACAGACGCATGAACGCACGCGCGACATTCGAAAAGTAATGACTGCGGGGGTTTGCACTCGAAAATAAAAACACTTGACTTTCTCCTCATGTTGGTTATAAAGGAGAAGCATTCAAAGCATCTTTGTCAATAAATAAGAGAGATACCGCTGGTGCTCTAAAAAAGGAAAATTTTACCCAAGGTCTTATTATAAATTCCCAGGGGCACTAGCGTGTCTTAAAGATATCCTAAGAAGGTTCTAAAATCTCCAGGTGAACTAAATGTCCACAGGACAACTAAATGGTGAAAAGGACCATCATAGGTACATAAGATGTACCATGTGTTTTGTTGTCTGACCCAGAGGGCAGACCCCAAAGTTTTTGGAATTTCCAGAAAGGAAATTAAAGGATATGTTTAGGACCTCATTAGACCTAACGTTGCACTTGTTTGGGTTGTTTTTAGGTCCACTATTTTGATGCCCCAAAGGATATGGTACCTTCTGGGTTCGATGAAGACAGTTTACAGATATCTGTAGGATGTTCATGAATTCTAATAGTCAAACTTCCTTTCCAAGGTTAGCAGTTGGGGTCTAGTTCTCCTGGAGGAAATCAGCTGATGTGAACTAGAAAACATGCTCGATACCTGCACCCATTCTTCTATATTACATAACGAGTGCATGCTTTTATGCTTACTTAATACCGTGTGGTGTAACGAGTGACCACAAAGGGAAAGGGGAAATGTGCACAATGCCAGCAACCCAACGAGATGTTCTATAGAACTGTCAGTCACGGTATCTCCAGTCCCCCGCAGAAGTTATTCCAGTCCACTACCACTCTACCATTCTATCCTTATTGATTCTCTTCCTATTCTCCCAGCCTCAACTCTTTCTATTCCCCAATCCCATCTTTATTTCTCAAAGGAACTCAAAATCCTAAAGTAAAAAAGTGTAGAAAAAATCATCTATTTACTGATCCCATTCCTTGGGGTACTCCAAATGCTATTATCTATAACGACAGTAATTTTTTAACAGTAGTACTTTGTTATTAATTTTTATAAGAATAATATTTAATAATAGTAGAGATGATTCTATCACTCAGTCGTATTTTAATAATATTCCCTTTGATTATGAATCTTTTAATCAAGATTTGTGTACAGTGACATTGACATTTAATTACAACTGGCATTCACGACACCCACATTAGAGATGGTAGATTTTATAGTCACGTAGAGAGGCAAACACAAATCATATGTGTACAATTAGTACGTGATCTTGAATAACAAATCTGTAATCTGAATGAAAAAGTGTACGGTATCCTGGCGGGGAATCTGTATATAGGGAAACAAGGAAGTATGAGAACGTACAGACCACATGTTTCGCAATCTTTTCTGTCCCAGAATTTGTATTGTGCACAACGGACTATGATTCAAATGTAACTTGCTCCTACCTTTTGCTCATTATCAGACTAGGAAGAAGTCTAACTTGACGTCTCCCTTTTCTCCAAGCACATCTTAATGATATTACAGTATCCTAATCCATCCGGATAGCGAACAAATCCGTTGAAATTTATAATCGTTAATTAAAACTAGAACTTTACTAAATTTTCCACTAGCTATTTTTCTATTAGGATAATTTAATAAATAAAAGTTTCCTCTAATCGATGATTATGAGGCATTGTCGGTATTTCTGGTTTCGCAATTAAGGGCCCCGGTGTGTCCCTTGTCACTGAGACCACCTTCGAGAGGAACCATCTTCTTGTGGCTGCATAAAAGTCGACATACCAGATGTGCTGCGCTGCGTCATCCACGATTTACTGCGATAACTTTTGCGCCCAGACAATTTGTACCTGTTGCATTGCGCTCAACAGCAAACGGGCATTTCACTAGTAAAACCAACGGAAGACGACGAAGACGAAGAGTAACGAAATGGAGAAGAGCGCAGCATGCTGAGAACCATTCTCGACATTGCACTTTATAACCCATGAGGACTGCCTCACCGTTAAATCTCTCTTTTGTAGTACCGGAAATTCTCCCTCGAGCAAAAAAAAAATTTGTCAATCTATAAATAAAAATTCCCTTCGAATAAAATTATTTTCACTTGAATTAAATTTTAATTATTCCATTCATTCCATTCATTTCATTATCACGAATAAAACATTACTTAATTGTCATTCCATTGTATTGGAAAAATAAAAATCTTTACCCACATTCCTCTACTTACATTTAGAGTATAACTTGAGAAAATACCAGTGAATTCTTTGAATTCTTTGCATAAACCTCTATTTTCTAAACTACCCGACAATTTCGAAATAATATTTTAAGTGCAACTAGTGGAACTAATTGAAGGTGAAAAATGATTAAATGAAAATAAATTATGAAGAAATCGAAGGTCTTATTCTTCATTGTTCTCAAAAACCTTTCTTGAGTTGAAGAATATAAAAAAATTGATTTACCATAAATATATCGCGGTGGGATTTCTGTTTTTTTTCTGAGGAAAAAAAATAGAACGAATAGAGAGAATCAATGGTGACCTTCGATGGAACAGAACAGAAAACCTTGCTCTCGTACATATAATCTCGTGAGCAGATGTTAGTCGGCCCTTTCGTGGCGGGATCCGCATTGGATTGTATTCCGTATATACTCCGATTGAAATCGATATTCCGCCCAAGGTCACATAAAACGAAACCAGAGGAACAATGCGGTATCCAAGGCGTACAGAGAATAAGCACGCAACACACTGAAAGTAAGACTCTCCACGTTCCCTTTTTGTGCTCCAATCTTTTTTTTTTTTTTTTTTCTTTAAAGATATAAAAGCAGATATATCCGGAGTGGCAAAAAATATTTTCTCATTTTACTTGAACTAAAAACCATTGATTACATTTACTCCAATTGCCATTTGCCATTATCATCAGCAAATTGGTTTTGATTGCAAAAATTTATTAGATGTTGATGATCGTTGGATGCATTAGATCGGAACAGAACAGAGGCATTCCATTGTGGAAATGAACAGGGAATGAAATTCTCTTGAGTAACATGAGAATAAGGATTTTTTATTGAAATAATTTACATTCCTTAATTTATTTTTTCATTCTTGGTTCTGGTTATCGAAAAATTAAAATTTCGCGGTCAACGACTCGAAAAATCTTGAAATTAGAATTATTCCGATTAACAACTATCGAAGATGCTTAAAAACCGGACTGAATCAATCAGAAGAATAATTAAAAGATACGAATACGGAAGGAAAATGGTGGATCGTATAAAATATCGAAGAGGGAAGGTGAATGTTCCCTAAGGGCAATTCGAATTACCAGATCGGATCAGCAGTAATTCATTTGCATGATTGGTTTCAGAGAGTGTCTGAACACAGTTTCTCTCCTTCTAAACCACCAACTTTCTTTTTCCCAATCATCGCAATTGCAAAGTGTCTAAATTACCATTTGTTCAACAAAACCACAATAAAATCAATTGTTTATTTCTCAACTTATCAAAATTTGTGAACTTTGGAGAACTATAAATCATAAGCAAAATTGCTAATAAACTAATGAAACAATAGCAAAAAAGGATACGGGAAAGTAAATTTAAAATGTTGAGTAGGTAATAAATAAATTCAAAAAGCAAAAGGAATGCTCAAAAACGAATCATAGGGTACGTGAAAGATTTTTTTGGGTGTGGGGTTGTACCACCCCATAAATAACCACAGTTGGGAGCCGGGGGCGTCCATCAACGTATACCGCTCCCACGTCTGTCTGTCTGTACCGGGTCGAAGTATATATACATGAGAACAGTGTTGGCCCACGGAAATTAGTCATCGTGTGTATTATGAATGGTGGGCCCTTCCTCTTTTTTTTGTTCATCGCGATATCCCGTTTCAGGTACATTAAACACAAAAAAAGGACCCGGTTTGGGGGAAATAAGATATTTTCTTTGTCTGATTTTCAATTTTGTCAAATTGATGTGTTTTTTTTATTACAGGTTCAAGCCACGGATCCTGATTGCGGTGTTAATTCGATGGTCAATTATACACTGGCGGCGAGTAAAATTGCGAGTGAACAACTTCTCGTACGCAGTGACACTGGAGAAATCTGTGTCAAGTCGCCACTCGACAGGGAGTCTGCTTCGTATTTGGAATTACCGGTCATTGCCACTGATAGAGGTCAGTATTTTAAATAAAATTAATAATTTTTATTTGCAGTTTGATTCAATTTACGATTATAGTGAAATAAACTTGCTGCATTGGGTATTTAAGGAAAGCTTTTATCATTCGAAATTAGTATTTTTACGTTGCTTCTCATTACATAATTGTAACTAATTATTTTAAGATTCATTAATTAAAGTCCGGCTGAAATTGACAATACTCAATTCCAATTAGATATAATATAAATTTTCAGCGAATATTCCCAATCCGCAATTTAATATTATATAAATTTAGACTAACCCAACTTATACAATCCGCGATGCAATATTAAGTAATTTAGGTATGCAGCTAACATTCCCAATCTGCAATGCAATATTAGGTAACATAAGTGCAGCTATTATTCTCAATCCCCAATGCAATATTAAACAATATTAGTTGAACTAACATTCCCTATTCGCGATGCAATATTAGATGATTTAATTACATCTATCATTCTCAATCCACAAATAGTTTTAGTCCAGCTAGCAATTCCAATCCGCAAGACAATATTAGGTAATATATGTCCAGATGTAATTCACAATTGGGTATTAGCTGTTATACACAATTTGCAATGTAATTTCTGATAGAGTAGTTTTAACTATATTATTCCCAATTCACGACAAAGTATTAAATCCTTCAGAATCAGCTAACATCCACAATTCTCAATGTAGAATTAGGTAAATTATGTCCAGCTAATATTCACAATCCGCAATGCAATTATGAGAAGTTAAGTTCCATTAAACTTTCCTAATCCGCAATAAAGTTTTGGCTAGTTAAGATGCATCTAACATTCTCAATCTGCAATGCAAGATTAAATAATTTAAGTACAGCCACCCTTCCCAATCCGCAATGCAATATTAGGTAATTTATGTTCAGCAACCGTTCACAATCCGCAATGCAATATTGGAACTGATAGGTACAGCTATAATTCCCAATCCGCAGTGAAATATTAGCTAATTGAAGTCCAGAAATTATTTGCAATCCGCAAATTGATATTATATATTGTAAACGCGTTTATAATTGTCAATCTGCAATGCAATATTAGGTAATTCAAGTTCTTTTGTTGTAGACAATTAGCAACTTCAAGTTCAGCTAATTTCCCTAATCGTCGTTGAAATATTAGGTAATTTATTTTCACCAATCGTTCACAATCCGCAATGCAATATTAGATCTGTTATGTACAGCTAACATTCCCAATTAGCAATAGAATATTAGCTAATTGAAGACCAGATATTATTTGCAATCCGCAAATTGATATTTGGTATTTTAAATGCGTTTATAATTGACAATCTGCAATGCAATATTAGATACTTCAAGTTCAGCTAACTTCCACAATCCGCGATGCAATATTAGGTAATTTATGTTCAGCAATCGTTCACAATCCGCAATGAAATATTAGATCGTTTAGGTTTAACCATATCAATCTCAATCTGCAATGCAATATTAGGTAATTCAAGTTCTTTTGTTGTCGACAATTAGCAACGTAATTTTTGGAAGTTTAGTTGCACCTAACATTTCCAATCAGCGTTGCGGTGTTGGTTACTTTAATTCCATCTATCATTCCCACCCCTCAATGGAATAATGAATAGTTCAGGTTTAGCTAACATTTCCAATCTGTAATGGAATACTAAGTACTATAATTACGTATGTAATTCTAAATCCCTAAGGAAATGATAGGTTCAGGTATATAACATTCCTAATCCATAATGCAACGTTAGGTAATTTAATTACATCTATCATTCTCAATCTGCAATGAATATTGTCACTAACGATTTTTTTCACTTACCTTTTTTTTGATTCTACAATGCGAATGGAATAGAGTAGCGGAAATATTGAGTCGGGTAGATAAAGGAAGAATAAGAAATACTTGTGTGAAGAGTTGAGAAAAGGTGGCTATCGCCAAGATATGATCTATAGTAGCTCTATAATAGGCTTTATGATTTATGTTACAAGTGTTCTGCGCCTATTTTCAAGGATTGTGTGCACACTCCTGCCCATATGGGTAGGACAATGACTGAAGTCCATTGATCCGTTGTACTAGAAAGCAGCCAATTTAAACTGTTTGGTGACCCGTAACTGCGAGCTTTTCGCATAGGTCACAATCCTTGACGCGTAACCTCACCTACCACGAATTTCTAATCGCCTCTTTATACATAAATCAAAATATTTGAATACAGCAAAAAAAAATACAGTTTTTCTGCTTAAATTACAGTAACAAGGTAAATTAAATTCTTTTTTTTTCGTCCATTTCCTGAGAATCATGAATTCATATATTATGCGTAGTCTGAGACATCATATTATGCATATGAGCATAGTCGTTTCAACTCTATGTTTATGTTCTTGAAACGACATTCTGGTTTGGGTAGTGCATACTAAGTTGGTTCACTTAACATCGCATAGGGTCAGAATAGAAAATTGCATTATTTTTTAACACTCTATGGTAGTTTAGAAATAATTATTATCAAAAAGCAATTGTTTGTTTGAGAAATTAATGTTTGTTTGTTTAACGAATTCTTGTTTCCCTTGTGTTTTGCCTTGTGATAGAGTCAAGAGAGTACGGAAACATGTATAGGCATTATTCGCAGGACGATGTGGCGTCGGCGGCGTATTAGTGATATTTATCGCGATGCGTTTGGTCAGCGTTCCCTCCGGCGTCCGCCAGCAATGTCCATACAAAACACGTTAAGCGGCAACGACAGCTGAACATTATAAATCACATGGAAATTTTTTTCTCCCCCACATTTGGTGTTCATGTCATATCCGCCGATTGTAATCCCTATTCTAATGTTATAAGGAAACGATAACAATTTCCGATCGAACAATCGCCTTGAGAGATATCGATAACGACCAACGATTATATACGGATAATAATGCACAAGTTTCAATTCACACTGTCGGGAATAAAAAATTATAATAGCGCCACTATCCGACGAATTGAAAATAATTCTTTGAGAATACCGAATTGAATAGGAATTAAAAAAAAAAACTTTTTAAAAATGTCCAAGTTCCAAGTTTTAAATTAATCATTTTTCTAAATCCTAAGAATTTGTCCGCATCCAGCGAACATGCGAGTACTTTGAGGAAGGCTTAACTCAAGTGTTAATATTAAAGACAGTATGTAAAACGGGTAATCCGATGTTTAAACGGTTTTCATCCGTAATTCATAGTAATGTATGGACTCGACTGGCGGAGCTCGGAGCATAAGTTGATTTATGGGTACGTACGAGTGTCATTGAAGTCATGCGTCAGGGACCAACACTGAACAGGCTAAACCAGCCAACAGTCCCTCCCGACTTCTTTTTTTTGCATCCTCCCAAGATAACACCAAAAGATTTCTTACCGCATTTCTTGTGAAGCCTCGAAATTATTTCTCTTTTTTAAAACTTCACTTTTTGAAATTTGAACAGTTGAGAATTTAAAATTGACTTACGGTTAACATAAATCTTGTAGGTTAAAGTTTCTAGCGAATCTTGATCTACTTCTAAAATGTACGTTCCGCCTTAATCTCATTGCATGAAGAAGAAGAAGAGGAGGAGGAGGAGGAGGAAGATGCTGCGATAGTGGTCCGACGAAATGTTTTTTCGTTTTGAATTATTGCGTCCGGAATATTACCCTCCCTTTTGTATGAAAGTATATAGATAACCGAAAGTCAGTAGGAGCTGAGATGATTGGCTTTTGAAAAAAAAGATGCGAGCCTTCCCTTTATGATTTATGTTTGTCTCTTGTCGATTTTTTAAAAATTATTTCATAATTAATTTTTTGATTTCAGGTGGTTTGAGTACAACGGCAATTGTTCGGGTTCAAATAACGGACGTCAATGACAATAGACCAATTTTTAATCCTAGAAATTATAACGTGACCTTGAAGAATACGGAACCAATTAGTGGCGCAATTTTAAGATTATCAGCGACAGATCAAGATGCTGGTCTTTTTGGTCAAGTTGACTTCCGGATATCAGGTGGCAATGAAGCTGGAATCTTTCGGATAGACAGAAGCACTGGTGAGATTCATGTGGCACGACCGAGTCTTCTGGCGAGGTCGTCGGTGCATCAGTTGAACGTGACTGCAACAGATGCTGCGGGTCTCAAGAGTTCAACGGACGCCGAG
The DNA here is from genome assembly GCA_032872505.1 of Leptopilina syphax. Lineage (NCBI taxonomy): Eukaryota > Metazoa > Arthropoda > Insecta > Hymenoptera > Figitidae > Leptopilina > Leptopilina syphax. Next base: position 37,335,352 of record CM065471.1, read on the forward strand.
GTTAGAATCACGGCGTCATCTTCTGTTCACAGATTAGCAATTTGTGAAAGGCCACGTTATACATTTATCGTTAAGGAAAATGTCGCTCAAAATTCTGTCGTTGGTACTATTAAGGATACTGGATCATCAACTGGTAAGTTGAAAACAAAATAATTATGATAAGGATCATAACTCATTATTTGTAACGCACGTAATTAAAAACGCAGAAAATTTAGTTTTCGCCTTAAATGCGAAAACATAATACGGAGTCATACCCAATATTAATGATGATGATGATGATGATTGATGATAAGCTTTCCAGACTAACTTGTTTAGGTATTGGAAACTTTTGCTCATCACTATTTATAAACATAACATTTCAAATTCTCCTGCCGTTTTTGATGAACCCATTTCCTGAAAACCGGACACCTATCTACAATTTCCATTTCTTGTTATCTCCGATCAGCAATGCAACTTTGCATTTAAACTCAATTAATATCTTAGACATGTAAATTTACAGGAGATCTTGATACATCATTGCGCGGCGTTAATGTTTTCTGAGTATAGTAAATTCTTGCAAGGGAGTGATTAATAGATTTCTGAAAAGTTGAATAAAAAAATAAGACTAAATATAAATAAAAAAAAAGGATTAAAAAGGAATTTGATGAAAAAGTTTTTCTCAAATTTACAAACGTCTTAGGGATTTAGAGATTTATCACACTATATGTTCACTTCCTATTTATTGGGAAGAGGTAATTTGACCACCAGTGAAGAACAGATCCAGGATCGATGACTCGATGATTACACGTAGGCGAGGGATAGAGGGAATCAGACACGTAGGAGGCGAATAACTTTTTTTTCTTCTTATTCTTGCTTTAGGTTTAACGTTAAGGGACTAGTGTTTATGTACAGTTATAAGGAATGAAATACCCTTCTTGAAGATATTGAACGATTGATATGGAAAATAAAAGAATATTTTACATTCAAAAGAGACTATTAATTAATATTTAGAAAATTTGTTTTACAATTTTCTCACTTCTTTAGAATTTCTGTCTTTTAAAACTAGAAAATTCGCATTTTAAAATCAATCGGAATTTTCAATTTTTAGAAAGTTAGTGACTATTCTGAAAAAATAGACACAGAACGTGAGATTTCCTGTGTGTGAAGATTTTTAGAATTTTTTTTTTACATTACAATTTCAAATTACTCTCTCGAAGTCTCAGGGGATTAGAAACTGAGAGTTTGAGAAATATTTTACGTGAACGTTAGTTTCTTTTATTTTCACATCTCTATTTACATTTCAAGTACAAAACACTTTGGAAAATTATTCCACGCGACGCTTTCGTGTTAGCATAGTCGTGTCACGACTGAGTATATAAACGATGCCAAGAATACATTTTATCGATCAGAACATTTATATTTAATTCTATCGACTATTTCTTTTAAGGAAAGATAAAAAATATTCCCATGCAAATCGATTTGATAGATTTTTTGTTGTTGTCAACAGTGTTATTGTATAAATTTATCTTTACGTTGCAAACGGATATCGTAATTAAGTTAACATTTATATTACATTTATTATCAATCCGGAATGTTATATTACATTGTTTGGGTTTATCTAACACTCCAAAATCACGTTTCCAAAGTAGATAATTAAAGATTAACGCGACAATTTGCAATGCAATATTAGATAGTTTAGGTTCAGCTAACATTCTAAATCCACGATGAAATATTACGTAGTTAACGTACTGATACCATTCGCAATCAGAAAATTAATATTAGCTAATCTAAGTCCATCAAGCATTCATAATCCAAGATGTGATTTTGGGTTGTGACGTTACATTTTTCATTATCAATACACAAATTAATATTAGGTATTGTAAATGCGTTTACCATTCCCAATCTGCAATGGAATTTTACTGTTTTATGTTCAGCAATCGTTCACAATCCGCAATGCAATATTAGATCTTTTAGGTACAACTATCACTCCCAATTTGCAATGAAATATTAGCTAATTGAAGTCTAGATAATATTTGCAATCCACATAATAATTTTAGGTATTGTAAATAGCTTTATCATTCCTAATCTGCAATAATTGATGCTTCAAGCTTAGCTAACTTTCCCAATCCGCATTGCAATATTAGGTAATTTATGTTCAGCAATCCGGAATGAAATATTAGCTAAATTGAAGATATTAGCTTATTGAAGATCTGTAATGCATTTGATGATTTAGGTTTAGCCAATATTCCCCATCAGCGGTACAATATTTAGGTGATCTATTCCAAAAATCTTTATGGCAATATTAGGTGATTCATGTCCATCTATCATTCACAATTCGCAATGTAATTTTGAGCAGTTACGGTTCATGTAACATTCTCAATTTTTTATTCAGTATTGGGTAATTTAATGACATCTATGGTTCTCAATCTGCAATGCAATATTAGATCATTTAATTACTTCTATTACAATTACAATCCTCAATGCAATTTTGGGTGGTTAAGTTTCAGCTAACATTCCCAATCAGCATTAAAATATTAGCTAATTGAAGTCTAGATATAATTCACAATTCGTAATGTACTTTAGGGTGGTTTAGTGTCATTTTCAATTCCTTGATGAAAAATTAGGTAATTAACGTTCAACTATCATTTGCAATCTGCAGTACAACATTAACTGGTTAATTGCAAGTTACTATTGGATCATTTAGGATAAGCTGTTGAAACCTGGTGGAAAATTTCCTAATTTCATTAGAACTAAAATTCTCTCACTTGTGTTAATGTTGGTTGAGACACACGATAGACACCAACAGAAAGAAGCAAATTGCTTGGGAAAAAAATAAACAACCAAAAGTCACGAGTTGAGTTTTAAGATGGGACTTTAAAAGGAAAGAGAGAAGTGTCGTTGCCTTGCTCTGGTGAAATCGCGTGTATAAGTTAAGAAACGTATACATTGATATGCGACGAATTTGCATATGCGGGCCAAGCAGCAAAACAATACGACCACCAGTATGGCACCCATGGTTTTAAAGTACCGGCAATAGCGGAATCTATAACGCTGTTCATGGGACGGAGGGATACGTACTTTACAGGGTGTATCAGTTATAGCGCATTGAGCGCAGGTCGTGACGTGGCCTATCTTGCATCGGATGTACCTCCAGTGTGGAAACACGGATACGTACCTCCATCCCCTTGGACCCTACGTTCCGTCCTCTTTCTCTCTCTCTCTCTTTCTTTCTTCATCTTTTTTTCTTTTCACAACAAATATACAAAAGTATGCTTCTTTCTTCAAAACCACCTGTTTACAATCATTCTCTCTTTGTCTTAAGAAGAAGAAAAAATCAACGACACATAAATTTGTAAGAGATTAACCGATCTTTTTTTTTTCGTTTCCACAATGAAGTTCTGATCGATTTCGATGGAGCTTCATAAGTTACAATATTCATCAGATATCTTTTTCTTAGAGGACTGTCGCTGATGATGCAGAAAAAAAAACTTATATAATGTGAATATTTTCTGATACTCCAAAGTGATTGTAAAATGAATGATCAATTTTTTAGGCATTGTGATAAAAAAAAGGAAGTTTTCTTGGGAATTACGCAAATTTTTTTGAGAGGCAAGAGAAGTTTTGCTATCTTTCATGAATCTTTAGTTCACTCGAGATGGTAGAAACAAATCCGAGTGTGCGACTTGCCAGAAAATTTGAAAGTTCAGTGAAAGCATGACTAGTGCCTGAATTATATTAAGATTGATAACAATGATGTCTCACGAATAGTACAAAGTAAATTTTAATTCAGACTAATTTTTAAAAAGAGTATTTATTATAAATCTGCTGAATCAGGGTTGTCACAAGAACTCAACTTTATGTTTTTTCCTGATTTCGAGATAGAATTTTAACTTTTTCCCTGACCCTAAAGAATTGTAAAAATTTTCAAAAACATCAATAACTTCATTTTTAAATAAATATTTAATTATTATTTTTCCTTTCGAATTAAAATTCTTCAACGATTCTAAAATTCAAAACAATTCGAAATTTAACAACTTCAAAAAAATATTTAAAAACATGAAGAAATGGATCACTCCTAGTCTTCGACTCCGAGTGATCGATTTCTTCATGTTTTTATAATAATTAAAAATAACCCAATAATAGAATTATTATTTTATATAAAAATATTGTTACTCTAACTTCTTTGAAATTATTTTTATCATTTCAATTCACCTATTATTTTCTAGAATTTTCAACTAAAATTCTTCTTTAAATCAATTATTTTTAATAATTCTTGAAAAAGTTCTTTATGGGAATTTTCAAATCCATTTGTTACAATTCAATTTTACCATAAATTTCGATTAGTAAGAAATTTTTTATTTAAATACATATTAGAATATAAAATATTCTGATAAATTCAAAAAAAAAATTCAAATAAAATTTTTCGAGAAAATTAGTTTAACAGAACTTTTAATTTAAAAGAATGAAAATTTCAGATTTTTAAAGATTTTAATTTGAAACCTTTCCAAAATTCAATTATTTTTAAAAATTTAAAAAAAAAATAAAAAATTTTAAAAATTTAATTATTTTTTAAAATTTTAACCGAAATTCATTTCTAAATAAATTTTTATTAGAAAATTCTACGAGAATTCAATTATTATTTAAAGAGAAAAATATAATAATTTGTTGAATAATTCAAATGTTTCTTAAAACTAAATTTTTATGAAGAAGTTTATTAACAACGTTTGAAAATAATTAATTTCTTTTAAGGAATTTAGTTAAAAATTTACAGAAAATTATTAAATTAAATAACTTGAACACAATGAAAGAAATTCTAATTCTAATTCTAATTCTAACTTTATAACAATTTTTGAAAATAATTAAAAAGCTTTTGAAGAATTTTATAAAAAAATTTAAAAAATAATTGAATTCATCAGAAGAATTTGAATAATAATTTATAAAAATAATTGCATTAATGCGATTTTGTTTAAATAATGGAATATTGTCAAGAATTTTATTGCAATTTGAAACCTTTTCGAAATTCAATTATTTCTAAAAATTCACGCTTTCATGCTTTTAATATTAAATTATTATCTAAATTTTTAACCGAAATTCATTTTTAAATAAATTTTTAATAGAAAATTCTACGAAAATTCAATTATTTAAACACAAAAATAAATAATTTATTGAATAATTGAATGTCTTTAAAAACTGAATTTTTATGAAGAATTTTATTAACAATCTTTGAATTTTTTTGATGAATACTATTATTTATGAAAATAATTGAATTTTACAACGAATTATTGTAAAATTCCTAAAAATAATTGAATTTTGTCGAATAATTTTGCAATTTATAAAGATAATTGAAATGTTGACAATTATGTTTTTAGATTTCTTGAAAATAATTGAATTTCTGCGAAGAATTTTATTAATTTTAAAAATATGTGAATTCTTATGATGAATCAATTTATTTATGAAAATAATTGAATTTTACAACGAATTTTTGCATGATTCCTAAAAATAATTGAATTTTGTCGAAGAATTTTGCAATTTATAAAGATAATTGAAATGTTGTAGAGATTTTTTTTTTAATTTTTGAAAATAATTGAATTTTACAATGATTTTTTTTAAAATTTCTGAAAATAATTAAAGTTTGTCGAAGAATTTTGCTATTCATTTATAAAAATAATTGAAATGTCACCATTTTTTTTAAATATTTCGAAAATATTTGAATTTCTGCGAAGAATTTTATTAAATTTGAAAGTAATTGAATTCTTCTGATGAATCAAATTATTTATTAAAATAATTGAATTTCTGCAAATTATTTTATTACTTTTTAAAAGAATTGAATTCTTCTGATAGATTTTGATATTTATCCAAAATAATTGAATCTTGGAAAAGAATTTTATTAAAATTCTTCAAAATAATTGATTTTATGGGAAGAATTTTGTTGTTTATCAAGATAATTGAATATTCTTTTGCAGAATTACTTAAAATTTTTGAAAATAATTCATTTTCTTGGACGAATTAAAAGTTATTTATTTATAATTGAATTATAACAACGAATTTTATTATGTTATTGAATAATTAAATTTGAAATTCAGCGATGAAAATAATTCAATTCCTAAAAGAAATTTTATTCTTTATAAAAATAATTGAATATGTTTTCGTAGAATTGTATAAAAAATTTTTTTCAATAATTAAATTTTGTTGACAAATTTTTTGAAAATAGTGAAAATTGAAAATCATTGAAACATTTGGAAAATATTTGAATTTTGCAAAGAATTTTATTAAAATTCCTAAATGTAATTGAATTTCAGTGATGAATTTTGTTATTTATGAAGGTAATTGAGTTGGAACTTTGGAAATGTATAATATTAAAAATTTCATTCTTGTCAAATATATAAAAAAATTGAAGGTTTTCTATTAGAATTTGCGATAAGTTTATAAGTTTACGAGGCAAAGAAAAAAGACAAATTCAGTATTTTCTTATGAATTCTAGAAAATTAATTTTTTCCAGTACTTTTAATAAAAATTGAGGGCTCGGATCGAAGAACCGACGCTTTGCAATGTTCTGTGCGTTTACAAGCGTCGCGTTGGTTCTTCGACCCGAGCCCTCAATTTCTGACTTTTTCCCTGATTTTCCTGACCAATTCTATTTTCCCTGATTTTTTCCTCAATTCCCTGATTTTTCTGACTTGTGGCAACCCTGTCAGGATCACCATTGGGGCAAAGAATTGTCAACTGATTCTTGGTTCTCGCGTTCTTTCATTTTATTCACTTGTAACTTTCAACATTCTTTTCCCTTTCTATTCCTCTCATCTTTAAAGTTACTTTTTTCTCGTCTTCCCTTTTTTAACCCCACCTCTCCTCACTTTATATGCTGTTAGTCTCAAAGTCAAGCAAAGCGGCGATATTTAAAGCGTATGCAAAGAGTGCACCAACAGAGGGTGGATGGTGAGGACGCGAGAGGGAAATGGGATGAAGAGAAACAGAAATAAAGAAAAAAACATACCGAACAATGGCGGCTTGCGTTCGGCTGCCCGGAATCCGACTCGCTACGATTTATGTGACCTCGACAACGACGGTCCTCATCCTCTCCTTCTATCTCTTTTACTCTTCTATTCGATTCCTCGAGAGTTGAAGAATCTTCCCAAGAGGACTCTCTCGATATAATTTCTCCTGAATTTCAACGAAAATGAAATTTTGAAATTTTTCTTCATTTAGAATTATTAAATTAAAGGTAACAGTAAAGAAGACAAGAAGTAAAAAAAATTGGTTAGAATTGTGATAATTGGGAATGAAAGTTCACATGGAAAAATTAGATATTCTCGTGTTTGTCGATTTGTTGAATAAAGTCGTGTTCTTAGAATTAAAAAAATATTCCAACATTTCATTCTCGGGATTTTCTATTCACTAATCAAGATACGTACATCGATGACCTTTCTCTCTCAATTGCAATTTACTCACTGGTGATCAAAAATAAGTTTTTGCAAACTGCGTTATAAGAGGTTTTAATCTCACATTGTAATCTCGGGAGAACTTTGACTTTTCCGAGTGTTCAATAGTCTAATAGAAACGCTTTATCGTCGATTTAAATCCCTTGTCGCTTTCAATCCATAAATTTACAAACTAACCAGAAGCGAGCAATATTTTAAAATTGCTCAACATTTTCACCTCTTTCTCTATGTCTCTAAAATACACTTTCTGAATTTAATTTCAATATTTCAAATATCAATTTTTTGATAAAAGTTTAAAAAAAAACCTATTTATGAATACTTTTCTCGCAGTGTTTCTTTTATTGAATAAGAAAAAATAAGTTCTTCTGTACCCACGCTAAATGGTCGACGCAGTCATCGCGCGCCGACTTAAAGTTATCCGCATGTGGTGGTAAAACGCCAAGGTAGAAACGACAAGACAATGGCCGGCGACAATAAGGCCGGATCTCGGTGAAAAATAATTTCAACGAACAAAAAAAAATAAAAAATTTATGCTTGTGGTTGGAGCCTACCATAGACAACAAACTAAAGGGCACACACCAACCAGGTCTGAATTCTTCTTAAGTACAACACGATTGTGTAAATACCCGACAACAACCTTCATCATTTCATGCGGCTAATTCTCCCATAGTCCCTTTCATATACTATATTATATTGAATAACATTTTTTTTTATCTAAAAAAAATCGAATTTCTAGAAGAGTGGAAATTTTTTTTTTTCTGAATAAAAAAAGAAATAGAGAAGATAGATCCTACTGATGCTATTACACCCATTCTTATCCACATTACAGTTGTTGTTGGCGCAGCTTCTGACTAGAAAGATATATACATTTCCTTGTATTCATACGTCATGTTCACCAAGAGACATGTACTCCGATTTAACTGGGAGGATCGTTAGTTGGCAAAAGCCTCGAAATTACATTCATAGCGAATATAATAAACTACTCTACATTCCTTTTTCGATCTTTTTGAGAAAACATAGCCCTTTAAGAGTGAATTTAAAAAAAAAAAAATTGACAGACAACTTTTTATACACATATATGAGGGAATGGAGATTTATTTCCCTTTAGAGGGTAAATTTTTAATGTTTGTCTGATTTATTTACAAAGCGCTAGTCTTTGAGCTATAAGAGAACTAATGCAAGGTTGACACAAAAATTTAATTTTGTTTTTCCCTGACATTTCCAGACTTTTTTCCAGACTGATCTTAACTTTTTCTCTGACCCTAACGAATATTCTGATTCACTCTAAAAATGATTAGATAGTCGAAAAAAATTTTCTATTACATTTATTTACGAATTTTCTTAATTGTAAAATTATTCTAAAACACAAATGACTTTATTTTTATAAAATAAAAATAAATATTTAATCATTATTATCCTTTCGTAGAAATTAAAATTCTTCAAAACATTCAAATTCAAATCTTTTGAAATTCAATAATTGATAAAAATATTATTGGAAAACATGAAGAAATGGATCACTCCGAGTCTTCGACTCGGAGTGATCGATTTCTTCATGTTTTATAATATTTTAAAATGACTGAGTGAAAAAATCATTAATTTATATTTTTAGAATATTATTACAGTATAAAAAAATTTTATACTTCAAAATTATTTTCATCATTTCAATTCAATTATTATTTTCTACAATTTTTAACTAAAATTCTTCTTTAAATCAATTATTTTGAAAAATTTTTGAAAAAGTTCTTCTTGAGAATTTTCAAATCAATTTGTTTACAATTCAATTTCAAGTAAAATTTCGATTATTCGGAAATTCTTTAATGAAATGTAGATTAGGAAATAAAAACTTGAAATAATTTTAAAAAATTTTAATTAAGTTTTTTGAGGAAAATTAATTCTAAAGAATTTTTAATTAAAAGTTTGAAAAATTTAGATTTTCAAAGATTTTAATTCGAAACCTTTACAAAATTCAATTATTTCTAAAAATTGAAATTATTAGTATATTCTCAAAAATTCAATTATTTTCTAAAACTTTAACTGAAATTAATTTTTAAATCAATTTTTATTAGAAAATTCTACGAGAATTCAATTATTTAAATACAAACATAGATAATTTATTGAATAATTGAATGCTTCTAAAAATTGAATGCTTGTACATAATTTTATCAACAAATTTTCAAATAATGGAATTCTGTCGACGAATTTTAATAAAATTCTTAAGAATGATTACATTGTCCAAGGGATTTGCTTAAAATTGTATTTAAAATAATTGAAATTTTGCAATGAGTTTTATTATTTGCTTTCGAAAAAATTTATAAAAATTCTATTCTTAATAATTAAATTCCTGTGAAATTTTCATTTTTTTTGAAAAATAATTGAATATTCGTGTAGAATTTTTTCAGAATTGTTTATTAATAATTGAAATCTTATGAAAAACTTTATTTAAATAGTAAAATATTGATAATTATTGAATAAAGAAAACTTTTTAAAATTAAATTAAATTTTCCATGAATTTTATTGAAATTTTTGAAAATAATTGAATTTTATTATTATTTTATTTTTCAATTATTTTGAAAATAATTGAATTCTTATAATGAATACTATGATTTATGAAAATAATTGAATATTGCAACGAATTTTTTTGAAAATTTCTGAAAATAATTGAAGTTTATCGAAGAATTTTGATATTCGTTTATAAAGATAATTGAAATGTTGACGATTATGTTTTTAGATTTCTTGAAAGTAATTGAATTTGTGCGAAGAATTTTATTAATTTTGAAAATAATTGAATTCTTATGATGAATAAAATTATTTATGAAAATAATTGAATTTTGCAACGAATTGTATTAAAATTTCTAAAAATAATTGAATTTTGTCGAAGAATTTTGCTATTTATAAAGATAATTGAAATGTTAACAATTTTTTTTTTAGATTTTTTGAAAATAATTGAATTTTGAAAATAATTGAATTTCTGCGAAGAATTTTATTAATTTGAAAAATAATTGAATTCTTGCGATGAATCAAGTTATTTATATGAAAATAATTGAATTTTACAACGAATTTTTGCAAAATTCCTAAAAATAATTGAATTTTGTCAAAGAATTTTGCTATTTATAAAGATAATTGAAATGTTGACAAGAATTTTTTTTAATTTTCAAAAATAATTGAATTTCTGCGAAGAATTTTATTAATTTGAAAAATAATTGAATTCTTGCGATGAATCAAGTTATTTATGCAAATCAAGTTATTTATTCAAATAATTGAATTCTACAACGAATTTTTGTAAAATTCCTAAAAATAATTGAATTTTGTCGAAGAATTTTGTTTTTCATTAATAAAGATAATTGAAATGTCAACAATTTGTTTTAGATTTTTCAAAAAAAATGGAATTTTCGAAAAGAATTTTGATATTTATTAAGATTGAATTTTTCCATAGAATTGCGTTAAAATTGTTAAATGACATTAGTAATAACAGAGTGAGGTATCAGATTCAAGTAAAGAAGACTAATCCGTCACTTGTCCTAGAATTGAAGACGTTATCTCTGAATTGAATCGACCGTTAATGTCCTGAAAGCGAAGGATATGTCACGACACGTCAATATAACATTAAACACAGTGATTGAAGATCTGATCGAGAAATGAAAAATGAAAAAAAAATATGAAGAGGCAGATGGCAAAAATGAAAAAAGTATATAGTATATAGGTAACTCTAGAGAATGAATCGAAAAAGAAATATTGAAGAAATAAAAAAAAATATGAGAGAATCGAAGAAATAGAAATAAGGAAAAAGGGTTGAATACAAGACAGAGAGAGGCAGAGAGAGAGAGAGAGAGGGAGAGAGAAGAACAAGCAAGACCCCCGTCAGCGACAGCGTGCCTTTCCCGCGGTATCGCTTCTTCATCGCATTCGTCGCGTCGTTCGACCTGCGGCTAATCATCATTATTTAATTACGAGATTGTTTTTATTCACCAAAGGTATATATCGCCTCCCGCGTATACGAAAACCAAGTTTCAATTTACGTATACGAAATTAATTCGTAATTCTTAATTAAAAACAACCGAATTCTTAATTGAATATCATTAAAAGTGAAATATCAAGAATACTTTTTCAAAATTTATTATTTGCCGATCTCGTTTAAAATTATACAATGTCGAATAGAATTTTATCAAATATTATTTATATCAGAATTCAAATCGATTTCAAACTAATCTAATTGATTTTTAATTTCGTATTGTATCCGCCATTTTGAATTTTCAAATTCTGACACCATATTCGTAATTATCGACCCCAAAAATCCCCGAGTAGTGAGTTTCAAGCGAATTTAACCGATTTTCAATTTTATGTCCGCCATTTTGTATCCGCCATTTTGAATTTTGAAAATCTGACTTCAGATTCGTCATCGAACCCTAAAAACCCCCTGGTGACAATTTTCAAGTAAATTTTATTGACTTTTAATTTCCTCGACCGCCATATTGGTCCCGACATTTTGAATTTTCAAATTCTGACATATTCATATTCGTCAATATCGATCCCAAAAACCCCCGAGTTGCAAATTTCAAGTGAATTTAGTCGATTTTTAATTTTTTATGTCGGTTATTTCGAATTTTGAAAATCCGACTTTAGATTTGTAATCATCGACCTCAAAAACCCCCAAGTAGCGAATTTTAAGCAAATTTAGTCGATTTTTAATTTTCATGGCCGCCATATTGGGTCCGCCATCTTGAATTTTAAAAATCTGACTTTAAATTTGGAATTTGCGATTCCAAAAACTCCCGGGTAGCGAGTTTCAAGCGAATTTAGCCGATTTTTAATTTTATGTCCTCCATATTGTATCCGCCATTTTGAATTTTGAAAATCCGACTCCAGATTTGTAATTATCGACCTCAAGAACCCCCAAGTAAGGATTTTTAATCGAATCCAATCGATTCTTAATTTCCATGGTCGCCATATTGGATCCGCCATCTTGAATTTTGAAAATCTGACTTCAAATTCGTAATTAGACCCCAAAAAAAGCCCGGGTGACAAATTTGATGTCAATTTGATTTAATTTTAACGTTATCGACCGCCATATTGTGTCCGCCATCGTGAATTTTGAAAATCTGACTTCAGATTCGTAATTAGCAGTAATTCAGGTTCGAGAACCTCTCTACAATGTATTTATATTTCCTAGTGGCTATTAACGTTTCCAACCGGTGATATCGTAATCGACAATGGATTACCACCCCAACGCTGACTTCCCACTCGCTTAAAGGAAATCATCCGTTACGAGTTAATTATTAGTAAAATAAGAAAACAATTCAGTGTTTGAATCAGTTTTTTCAAATTTATTTTTTAAAATATTTTTTAAATAGTAGGTATTTGACCTTAATTTTTATCTTTCAATTCCTGCCTCCGTACATAAAAGGAAAAATTGACAAATAAAATTTATCAATTATGTATATTTTCATTTTCTAATTAGATAAACGATTCCTCCGAAGAAAGAGGAGAAAAATAAATTTTAAATAAATTTTAAAAAATAAATTTAAAAAAATAAATTTTTATAGATATTTTCTTTGCAATTGACAGTTTCCATTGGTTTGCTAATATCTCTGCATATCCACGCGAGTTTCAATTAAATTGCCATTGGAACAAAACCAGTTTAGAAACCAGATTTTCTCATCAAATAAACCAGTAGCTATTTGATGAGACAAACTTCTCTCTTCGATCGTTTCTAGATTCTGTTTGGCTAAATATTTTTTTTATTTTCTCAATCGCAAATAGACACTTAGCGAGACGAATTACCCGAACTGATTAGAAGTCATGACGATAAATGTACGGAGATAAGGTGTTTGGGGGAAAAAACTCCCTATGATATGATTTTCATAGTAAGTGGTAGCTCAAGTTACCTAATGAACACTTTATCGAATCCAGAAGTTGATATTTATTTTTTATTTTTTTTTATTCTTGGGGTATTTTATAAATAAATTATTATCAGGAGTGAGAATAGTGGTAGTGGAGGCGGATGAGATGGCGTTCACAGAGAGAGAGGCGCTTGAAGGAAGAAAAAAGAAAGACATTAGGAATCGGGATGCTGCGACTGTAACGTCTCTGAACACACGGTGGGAGCGCAAGTGAGTCGTGCCCATGAAGGGATCTCGGGTGGGAGGGGAGGAAGAGGAGGAGGAGGTATAGAGTCAAGGGAAGAAGACCACGCACGAGAAAACGGGAGTCAAGGAACTAGAAATGAATTCCACCTGTGTGAGAGATAGAGAAGGTAGAAAGAAGAAGAAGAGAGCGAGGAGAGAGCAAATCAACACTGGAGACACTGGAGAGACAAAAAAATATCTTCAAGAATATTCTTTTAACTTAAGGAAAGGAAAAAATTCTTTTTCCAAAAATAATTAATTTTCAACGTTGGATCTAAAAATTACAATAGAGGCTTTTAAGTAATTAAAGTGATTATATTTTCGCTATGGAGGACACAAAATATTAAAATCAATGAATGATCCAGGAATATTGGCAATCGTTGACGCGTGCCGATCTTCTGATTAATAGTCGACAAGAATAAATTTTCTAACAATAATAATTTTCTGCTTTAAAATGTTTACGAGAATTTATAGTTTTAAAAAATTCAATTTTCCCCCCCGTAGAAATAATTTGTAATTGCAATTGATTTATTAATTATTTATTTAGCCAGAAGGTAAACGAGTTTTGAAGGAACTCAAAAAGGAATTAAATTCCGATAATCGAGCGCTTTTTCAAAAAGTATTTCTCGATCGGAATTCCTATACTTGTCGGTGTGTGTATCTCTATCGAGAGTGTAGCATTTGAATCGATCCTCCTCTTCGCTGAAGCCGCTTCCTGCAAAACAGAGATTGTTTTTAGGTCTAGAAGGGGAGTTTGCCTCTATACGCTCATCGCTGAAAAGGAAACGTATAGTATTTGCTTGTAAGATGTACAAGGACGAAAGGGTGCTCATTACTAATTCTCACTATCTCTTTGGCTCACTTCATTCTCTCTATTGGCTCTCTCTTTCTCGGATTCTCATTCGATAAAAAGTCGCTCTTAATTCGCATCACGGGTGCTGCTGCTTCTACTGCTACTTCCACTGCTGCTGCAAAACGTTCGTCTCAACTAAAAGAGGACCCTTGAAACGATTTCTCCCAAGAAGAGAGTCTCGAACTGTGCGGCGAAATGTAGAAATAAAGAAGAAGAAGAAGAAGAAGAAGAAGAAGAAGAAGCGGGACGAGAAATGAAAGAAAAGAAAAATATACGGTGGACAATTTTTCGAATTAATCGAATTTGCAAGCGATTTGTCTTCGTTACACCCACCCAGGTAAGCCACAGCGGGTAACCAAGAAGGGGATGACGAGTCGACTTTTTTTTCGCACATTGAGGACACGCATATGTCGACACCACGAGTTTCTAAATTAACAAAAGATGATCTTCAGGGTTGACACAAAAAAAACTTAATTTTCTCTTTCCCTGACTTTTCCCTGATTTACAAACAAAATTGTCACTTTTTCCCTGAAACCTAAAGAATTGTAAAATTTTTCCAAAACATCAATAACTTCATTTTGAAATAAACATTTAATTATTATTTTTCCATACGAATTGAAATTCTTCAACGATTCAAATTCAAAACAATTTGAAATTTAACAACTTAAAAAAAATATTATAAAACATGAAAAAATGAATCACTCCGAGTCTTCAACACGGAGTGATCGATTTAATTCATGTTTTTATAATAATTAAAAATAACCCAATGATAAAATTATTATTTTATATAAAAATATTGTTACTCTAACTTCTTCGAAATTATTTTCATCATTTCAATTCACCTATTATTTTCTAGGATTTTCAACTAAAATTCTTTTTTAAATCATTTTTTAAATGATTTAAATTTTAATTTTGAAAATTCTTGAAAATGTTCTTTATAAAAAATTTTCAAATCCATTTGTTTACAATTCAATGTCACCATAAATTTTGATTATTAGGAAATTTTTCATTTAACTAGATATTAGAAAAAAAAACCTCTAATAAAGTCAAGAAAAAATTCAAATAAAATTTTTCGAGAAAATTAGTTTAACAGAATTTCTAATTTAAAATTATAAAAAATTCAGATTTTCAAATATTTTAATTTCAAACCATTTTAAATTTCAATTATTTCTAAAAATTGACGCTATACTGCTTTTAATATTCAATTATTATCTCTTTAACCGAAATTTATTTTTAAATAAATTTTTATTAGAAAATTCTACGAGAATTGAATTATTTAATTTAAATACAAACATAGAGAATTTATTGAATAATTAAATGTTTCTTAAAATTAAATTCTTTAACATAATGTTATGAAAAAATTTCTAAATAATCAAAATTCTGCAATGAGTTTTATTATTTATGAAAATAATTAAATTATTGTGAAGAATTTTGCAAAAAAAATTAAAACAAATGATTTTTTTCGATAAAATTTATGCAAATTCTATTTTTAATAATTGAATTCCTGGGAAATTTTTATTTTTTTTTTAACAATAATTGAATATTTGTGTAGAATTTTATCAAAATTATTGTTTAATAATTGAATTCTTTTGAGAAATTTTATTAAAATCATAGAATATTAAAAATCATTGAATTAAGAAAAATTTTTGAAAATGAAGTTTATTAAAATTTTTAAAAATAATATTGAAGTTTATTACTTTCGAAAATAATTGAATTATTGAGATTATTTAGGAAAATAATTGAATTTTGCAATTAATTTTATTAAAATTCCTGAAAATAATTGAATTTTTGTTGAAGAATTTTGCTATTCATTTAAAAAGATAATTGAAATGTTGATATTTTTTTTTATTTTTTGAAAATAATTAATTTTTTTTAAAGAATTCAAATAAAATTTTATAGAAATTTATTAAATTAAAGAATTTTATCACAATTTTTAAAAATAATTAAAAACTTTTGAAGAATTTTATTAACATTTTTAAAAATAATTCAATTCATGAGAAAAATTTAAATAATAATTTATGAAAATATTTGCATTAATGCAAAGAATTTTATTAAATTTTGTTTAAATAATTGAAATTTTGCCAAAAATTTTATTGCAATTTTTGAAAAGAATTTACTTCTTAAGAAGAAATTCGCTACCTGTTTATAAAAATAACTAAATTCTTGACGAGAATTTAAAAAAAATTTTTGAAAATAATTTAATTCCTGCAAAGTATTTTATTACTTTTCAAAAGAATTGAATTTTTCTCATAGATTTTGATTTTTATCTAAATAATTGAAATTTTTTAATTAGAAAAGAATTTTATTAAAATTCCTTAAAATAATTGATTTTATGGGAAGAATTTGATTGTTTACCAAGATAATTGAATATTCTTTTGCAGAATTACTTAAAGATTTTTGAAAATAATTCATTTTTTGCGACGAATTAAAAGTTATTTATGAAAATAATTGAATTATTACAAAGAATTTTATTATGTTATTGAATAATTAAATGTTTCTTAAAATTGAATTCTTTCGTCGAGTTTCAATAAAATTTTTAAGAATAATTGTATTTTTTGAGAAATTTATTTAAAATTGGATTAAAAATATTTGAAATTCAACGATGAAAATAATTCAATTCCTAAAAGAAATTTTATTCTTTATAAAAGTAATTGAATGTTTTCGGAGAATTGTATAGAAATATTTTTTCCAATAATTAAATTTTGTGACAAATTTTTTAAACATAGTAAATATTGAAAATCATTGAATTGAGAAAAAATTTGGAAAATAATTGAACTTTGCAAAGAATTTTATTAAAATTTTTAAATGTAATTGAATTTCAGTACATTTTTGTTATTTTTGAAGATAATTGAGTTAAAACTTTGGAAACAATTAAATAATATTAAAAACTTCATTCTTGTTAAAAATATTTAAAAAATTGAAGGTTTTGTATTAGAATTCGTGATATGTTCATAGTTTACAAGGAAAACAAAAAATACAAATTCAAAATTTTCTTATGAATTCTAAAAATTTAATTTTTTCCAGTACTTTTAATAAAAATTCCTGACTTTTCCCTGGATTCCCTGACCAATTCTACTTTCCCTGACTTTTCCCTGAATTCCCTACTGATTTCCCTGAGTTGTGTCAACCCTGATTTTGTTCGAAAATGAGAACAAGAAAAATTTAACTTTCAAATTAAATATTTCTTAAACACTATTTTGAAATCTTTTTCCTTTATTTTATTCCATATCATCAATTGAAAATATTTTCTAAATGCAATGTTTACAAAAATTCCCCTCAATTCTTGACGATCCAAGAGAAAAATCACAAAAATATTTAGAAAAGCGATATCAGCTGATCAGAAAACGACCGCCATTTTAACGCATGCGCAGAAATTTTCTCCAAAATTCGAAGTGTTGAACACAATATTTAACATTCAGTTGAAAAATTCATCGAAAAGAAAGCATTCTCACCAAGCAAATTTTATGATCCGTTCCTCACGAATAGTTTGTCCCCGCTTTTTTGCAATGCATCGCGATTGTAATTTATTTGCTCGATAAATACTCAGCGAATCCTTTCTCGCAACCGGTAATTCCCCGAGTAATGAGTTGTGTGACCAGGGGTGCTGTGCACAGAGAGACACATTTCTGTGATATAAGCGTGGAATCCATTGAAATTTTACAACCAAAGAGAAATCATTATTCTCACACCGCACCGCGCATATTCTAAACTTCTTCTTCTTCTTTTTGGTAGAGGGCAAGAAATCAAAGCTCTGTATTTATTAAACTGTTTATCATTCACATAATGGCTGAAACATTTTTAAGTTTCCTCTCTCTCTCTCTCTCTCTCTTACTCTTAAAAACGAGTTATGAAATTATAAAATATATCGCACAGTTGTTGGAAAGAAAATGATGTTTTTGCGATGAAGAAAATTGTAGAAGGGGAAAAATTGTGAAATGGATAGAATGAGTAGATATCGGGAGGGGGATTAAAAAAAATAAATTCAACGTTACTGGTTGCGATATACATATCATATAGGTACGTGAGTGGTTGAGCTGAAGTACGTGAGGTGCCTGAACTCGTACACCGGTGTGTACTTCTTGTACGATGCCGCATTTATACACTTAGAATGGCATATAAACTTACTACAGGTCGGTATGCATGGGTGTAGAAATAGAGGTTTATAAATTATGCTATTCACGTATCCCGGTACCCATCTTTAACTCTCCGCCGATGTCATTCAACGTTACTTGACAATCCATCGAATTCTAGAGCATTTCACAAAAAATTTAGCATTTGGATCAAAATTTTTGAATTTTATTATGTCCCCCCAACATTTTGATTCTATACTAAAATTCATATAAAAAAAAATTCACAAGAAACTATAAACCAAGGGGGTGATACGTTTCCTTCCCTAATTCGAACATAAGTAGAACCAATTTTTCAATTTTGTGCGAAATAAACTGAAGAACACTAGGAAATAGAAACACTGGGAAATACTCGAATGTTTCCAACGAATCGAAATCGTAAATTGAAGAAAGAAGCGGAATTGCAGAAATTATGCGATTCAGGTTCTCCTAAATATAGCATATGAACCTTGAAGTTGTAAATCAAGTTGGGAACATTCGATCCTTTGCTCCATTACAAATTAGTCTCTTCGTTCCTAATTAGTCGAATTAACGCGATACAAGACCACAAGGTCACTGAACAAACTATATTTTTATTCCCTTTTTTCCCTTTCTATTAATTCCTCTTGAATTTTTGCTGTCTCGAATTACACTTTCCTTTTAATTAGCGCTTTTTTATTCATCAACATCATCAGCAATATTAATCATCATTAAATTATAATACAGTTTTTTTTTTCGATTCTAAATAGAATACAATTCTTTGTTCTAAATTGTCACGAAATTTTTCATTTTACAAAAATAATTTTTGTACTAACCCTTGTTTTTTTTTTTTTTTGCTTTTCTTTTTTTGCAGGAGTTGAAAGATCGATAAGATTTTATCTAGTCAGTGAGGAAATGGATTTCTCCATTGATCCAAACTCGGGTATTGTGAGGACAAGACAACTTCTGGATAGAGAGACTCGAGATAAATATATCCTGAGCATCGAGGCACGAGATGGACTCTCCGTTGGTTACTGTCAGGTGAGTGAATACTGTGGTAATAATAACTAACGATTATCGCACCAAGAATATATCTTTTGCCTTTTTAATATCCTTATAGGTATATATATATATACAAATAAATAGCGCAAGTGGTGTATACGCCCTTCTTGTTTTGCAAAGCACGCTAAAAGATTTACCATCAAGCTAAACCTACAATTTTCAAATAATGACTTCACAAAGTAGAATATATACTCTTTTTCGCGAACGATCTTTAGATGCATGTAATTTAACATCATGATAAGTATTTATGAAAAATCTTGAGTAAATATTTTTTTACACATTTCAATTGATTGTTTCTAGGGTAATTAATTTATCAACTAGTCATGTAGTTTCACAAAATCTGTTAAATAATCACTAATCAGATTTGTGTTTAGATAATGACAATATTCTTATTTCTCATTTAACTTTTCTTTGATCGTAAAGTTTGTGAATAGAATTAAAAAAAAACTTTTTGCGTAATGGAATATTGAAAATGTTTAATTAAGAATGAATTATGTTTACTATTATCTTGAATAAATTGTCAGTAGGAGACAGTAGTCGGCAGTCTCTTTGAAGTACAATTTCCCAAGTTTTCATGTTCGCTTTGACATTCAATGGAAGCATTTGTTCACATTTGTTCACATTTGTTTCGTGATAACCAAAAAAGTAGCTAATGTTTTTTTTGGAATTTGATGAAATGAATAAATCGTTTTAATGTTTTAATTTTTTTTTTTTGATTTTTCCAGATCGAGCTGACAGTTGAGGATGTGAACGATAATCCACCATCGTTTCCAACAAACACGGTACGAATATCCGTTCCGGAATCTCATCCATTACATACGCCGTTGTATGTTGCGCATGCATGGGATCCGGACTTGACACCAACGTCACCAATTCGTTACATCTTGGCGCAAAACAGCAACGATCTCTTTGGTATTGATGCTCGACTTGGAGAATTGTATCTCGCTCGTAGATTGGATTACGAGACACAGCAGAGGCACAGTCTCTTGATAAGTGCTCTCGATGGCGCTGGTCTCTCGGCGAATCTCAGTCTCAGTGTCGAGGTGCAGGATGTGAATGACAACCCCCCAGTGTTCGAGAGGAACGAGTATCACGTTGAAGTACCCGAAGGCGCCAGACTCGATTCACAGGTGAGAAAAATCTTCATTACACGCCCGTCACAGAAAGCATTTGTTTATCAGAGTCACGATTACATATCACGGAATTCTTCATCGTTTCATCTGATGGCGAAAACTGTCTCAATCTCCAATTCCAATTTATGATTGGAATCCTAATTCCAATCCTGATTGGAATATTAAACCTTAATTCTAGAATGTCTTCCAGATGATACCAATTTTCTTGGGGGTCCTTTTCTTCAGTTAAAGATTTAACTGAAGAAAAACACTCCCAAGAATATTGGGAGTCTTCTTCTTCAGCTAAATTTTTAACTAAAGAAAAAACTCCCAAGAAGGACCCCAACTTTCTTGGGAGTCCTTTTCTTCAGTTAAAGATTTAGCTGAAGAAAAAGACTCCTGAAGAAAATTTGATGTCCTGTTTTCAGGAAGTCTCCTTCGAGAACCATAACTCAATTTTCCTCAATTAGATACAATAAGAAGCGCAAGGACGTTGATTAACCGTAAAATTGCCGAATCAATTTCCGATTGTTAAAAAGAAGCAAAGAATGAAGGGGGAAACTTGAGTTATAAACGTAACCCTTCACCCGTAATGGTGTACAGTTAAGCACATGATTGCCATCTTCCACGTCACATTGCCTCTCATTGTCGGCCTCTGGATTTCTCACCTCTTCCAGCTCCCTTCTCTCCTCTTCCATCTCCATCAATCATCCTTGACTCCTGCGAATGAAACCTCATTGGTAAGAAAGGCAACAGTGGACAATAACCAAGATCATGTAATTTCATCCCTTTGTTCTTCGTCTATTTTCTACACTTTCTCACGCTCCTTTCAATTAATTTTATTTTTCTTATTAAAAATATCGATTCTATAATCACCTCAATGAAATTTATCTTCCTGTTCTATTTTTAAACGTTTCGTTCAGTTATGTTCTAAAATGAAACGTTTGTTTCAAAACAATTCAGAATTGGAGTAACAATTGAGATGCTATTGGATTCTATTCCTTGTAGGTTATATAAATTTCGAGGATTTATTTGAAAGATTTACTCACAAGAAAGTGGAAAATATTAAGAAATATCATAATTACCTGTTTGTACATGGGAGAATAATTATTAATTCAACAAAATATTGTTAAAATTTATTATTTTGATAACGATTCCCTTGGATATAAAATTACAACTCTCTGTAGTTGTAAATTTCAGTTTTGTCACCTGTCAGTGAAGGTTAGTCTACTTCTAAATACCGAACGTCGGTAAAGTAGTTTTTTTCCAAAAAGACATGAAACCACGGTATTTTTGAATTCCACATAATTCCCAATAATAAAAGTCTCCTATTCTTTCCTCTAATTCCAGATTTTACAAGTAACAGCCGTTGATCTTGACACCGGAAACAATGCAAGATTGAGTTATCGTCTACAAGGTTCATCAAAATTTCGAATAAGTTCAAATATGGGATGGATTTTTCTCGCTCAAAATCTCGATCGCGAAACAACGGATCGTTATGCACTCACTGTTCTTGCAACTGACAATGGTTCACCAGCAGCTACCGCCAGTGCATCAGTATTAATAACAATTCTCGACGACAATGACAATGAACCAAACTTTGAAAAGGAATTTTACAGTTTTGAACTATTGGAGAATTTACCATCCGGTACATTGGTGGGTTCGGTAACAGCCTCTGATCCAGATCTTGGTAAAAACGCCCTCTTGAGATATGCAGTGGTCCAAGCTAATAGCAGTTTCACCGTTGATCCCGATACTGGTAAGTTTAATTATTATTTTTGCTAAATAAAAAAAAAATTACTTTGAATTTAAAACGGTAGTTTTCCACTTGGTTTATCTGGTATCCACTTGGTATTCTCAAGATAAGAAATGATAGAGTGTCATTTCTTTTTTCGTTTACGTGTCGAGGCGAATTATTGGCTTGAAAGAAACGTCAAACACGAACGTCTTTAAAGAGGATCTTGAGAGAGTTTACACTTAAATATAGAATACCATGATTGACCCGCAGACTTGTATGCTCTTGAAAATTCCTTTTTGTTGAGGGTTTTTTTTTTTAATGAACCATTCAAATTGAAAGTCTTTTATAGTAACTTTTTTTTTATCAATACTTCATTCTTCAAGGACGACGATTTTCAAATATTAGAGTTGAGTTACATGAGAAGTGCATTAGCTACCATTACTAATGCTATTTCTCCTTTCGTTTCTTTTTCATTTGCTTTTATGGAAATGGTACAATATTGAAAATGCGGCAGAATTTATAGTCTTTTTTTCCCTTATTTAAATACCTCCATAATTGGAAAATAGAATATAATCATATGGGTGTGGATGAAGATTAAAAACTAGAAGATGAAAAAAAAATGCAAGTGACACGCAAATTTGTTTTGAAAGGATATATTTAACGGTATTTGGGAGATCTTTGTAATGGTTTTTTTTCTCCCGTCTCTAGAAACCTTAATTATCTGTTAATGAGATAACTGCTTTGCACCGGTGCAAAAGAAAGGAGACACGCTGTGCTTTCTTTCTTCCATCGATCTCGTAATTACATGAGGCTCGTTTCACGGCCGTGTTCGCCATAACACTTTAGACATGATTACAATATCCATGTAACGAGATGCAGTTTCATTAGAATAAGAAGAATTAGATGACTAATCACATAACATTCCTTTCGTAATTCTTGAGACAAAGAATTTCTTTGTTGAAAATCTGATAAGAGATAAGAGTTGATGATGAATTTTTTTTAACTTTCAAATAGGTGAAGTGACAACTCGTGAGCCATTGGATCGTGAATCGAAAGGAGTTCACGAATTGGTTTTGGAAGCACGTGATCAGGGAACACCGTCGAGGGCAGCGCGTGTACCACTGAAAGTCACTGTTCTCGATGTGAATGACAATTCACCGGAGATTGTTGATCCTCAAGGTGATGTTGTGAGCGTACGGGAGGAGCAACCATCCGGAACTGAAGTAGCTAGGGTTCGAGCATTGGATTCCGATCTTGGAGAAAATGCCTCAGTCACTTATACAATTCTTAAAGGTATGTTTTTTTTTTGTTTTTGATACACCTGACTTTATCCGTTCCTGTAATCTGAAAACTATTTTCAAAAAAGATAAAATAAAATATACTCACTTCGAGAAGCTAAAATTAGAATCTTGTTTTAAAATTACAGATCGCGACTCGGATGGCTACAATGTCTTCACCATTGATCCTATCACTGGAATGATCAGAACGAAAGCAGTTCTCGATCACGAGGAGCGTAACGTTTATCGATTGTCGGTGAGAGCAAGCGACGCCGGGCGTCCACCCCGTCACAGTGTTCGAGCACTTCGAGTCGAAGTTCTTGCCTTGGCCGATAATCGACCGACATTTACGAGCAGCAGTCTAACATTCAACGTGAGTAATTTGGTCAAACTTTAATTAATTATTTAATAAAATTCATCCAATTAAGATACGAATTACTTCTCCCGAAATTAGAACCTTCCCTTGACTCGTAAAACTTTATAGCATAGCATCATTAAAATAATAGGATAGGGTGATACAAAAACACGATTTTTGGGTTATAAAACGAACTCATCTACTTTGTAGATAATTACTTTTGTAACAACAACATAAAACAATTACCGAATGTTGGGAACCAATGATTATTTTTCAGGTAAGGGAGGATGCAACAATTGGAAGTGCCGTTGGTTCCGTCTCCGGTGCAGGACCAGCAGGAAGAGTCGCCTACAATCTTAATTCCCTAACGCCAATTACTGATTATCCGGCATTCGATGTTGATCGCAGTTCTGGACAATTAGTCGTAGCTCATTCACTCGATAGGGAAAATACAAGTGAATATCATTTGGAAATTCGTGCCTTGGATACAACATCAATTGGTAATCCGCAGAGTATTGCGGTTTCGGTGAAGATTATAATCGAGGACGCCAATGATAATTCACCGCGCTGGCCACAGGATCCGATCATAGTTAGAGTCTCGGAACGAACTATGATAGGCCTAACGATTTATAATCTCACTGCAACTGATCTTGACAGTAGTCCCAATGGTGATTTAAGATATGGCCTCGTTGCGGAATTTCCACCAAGTGGAAGTTTCGCCGTCGACTCACTAACCGGGGCACTGACACTCGCCAAACCATTAGATCGTGAGGAAAGAGCTGAATACACCCTGATAATTGAAGCCGTTGATCGAGCGCCACCTGGCGAACAACTTTCTTCTACCGTTACGGCGAGAATTATCGTTCTAGATCAAAATGACAACGATCCGGTGTTTGTTGCTCCGGAAACAACGAGAATTCCCGTCACACCTGATCTTCTACCTGGTGAGTTAAAATTCTCTTTCTTCTACTTGAATTCCTTCTACTACTTGATCCTTCCGCTTTCAAATTTCAAAAGTGGATGAGGCAATTAATTCTTAATATTCTTTCGTAGGCGCTGTTCTCACACGAGTTGTCGCTGTGGACAAAGACGTAGACGACAACGGTCGAGTATCGTACGTAATTACTTCCGGAAATGAAGAAGGAAGATTCTCGGTTGGTTACGACTCGGGATTGGTAACACTCCTAAAACCAATGATCAGACCCCTGGAACTTGAAATAACAGCCAATGATCATGGTTCACCGCCTAGAAAAGCGACAATAAAGTTGTCACTAAATCTTGCTTTTGGACAAACCAGTGGACCACCAAGACTTTTACTCTCCAATCCAATTGCAAGAGTTTCCGAACTTCTACCCATTGGATCAGCTGTTTTGAATGTTGCCGGTCCTGCAATCGCAGATCAAGGTAAGATTAAATTTCCCATTACCACTAATCTAAAGATTCATAAAAAGTTCCCTGAACTTCTTAAGATAAACTAATGTTTACCAATTCTCATAATCCGATAATAACCCTTGAAATCTTGAGTTATTTCTGAAAAATTTATTGATCATTGAAGAAGATTATTCAGATTCTTAAAGTTTTTAATGTCCACGATGGGGGGAAAAAAGTGAACAAGTCTTGTAGAACAAGATCTGTTCTTTTTTATTTGCACTCAAGGTTTTAGTTTGCACTCTCTTCGTAAATGTAATGATGGCATCTTGAATTGTTGGAAAAAGGAGTTGCTTTACAAAAGATTTGAACGAGTGTACGTGATCGCAGCATGGGTTAATAGGAAAGAATTGCTATGAAAATACCTCGAATAATTGCCTTGAATCCTGCCGTGCGAGCATTACAGTAAATTGAGTCAAATGACTCACGCTTGTCTCCTACTTCTTGGGGCACTGAAGAATTCTACAAGAAACGGCAAACAACGGTTTTTTCCTACTTCCTTGGCTTAATGTCCGGGAAGACTAGAAAGTGTGATCCTTAAATAGAAATTGAACTCAATTGGGTGGAGGGATTTTTTAAGGGATCAGGGGGAATACTAGTCTTTTTAATGTGACTCGTACGATACCGGTTTAGTTATTTAGATATTCGCAAATCTAAATCTATATTCTGGTTTTAATGTTCAAGACCACCTTGGAAGTTGGAATTAATATTAGTCACAAATGTCGGGAATAAATTGAGTGAGTCGCAGAAAGTAAATGAATTGTGTGCT
This sequence comes from Leptopilina syphax, assembly GCA_032872505.1. Classification (NCBI taxonomy): domain Eukaryota; kingdom Metazoa; phylum Arthropoda; class Insecta; order Hymenoptera; family Figitidae; genus Leptopilina; species Leptopilina syphax. Next base: position 37,361,571 of record CM065471.1, read on the forward strand.
TCCTCAATTCTCCCTAACCGGATGTTGTATAAACGCAAATTACTGTTAGTGCTTCATAAAGTTATTTGCAGAGAATGTATTGTCCGTTTTTATATTCGGGTGGAATTTCCTCCATTGATGATTTGCTGATTGGGGGACATGAACCGCCTACAGATGGCAGCATCAGTAAACATTTTGCTTACTTGCAGTCCGAGGCAGGGCGAGGAACTAAAATATTTTGGAGGTTGTCATAAGTAGCTGTAAAAAAATTGATAATGTGCGGGAGTATGCAAGTAGCATTTCTCCAGAATGATGAATCATTGGTCCTCCGGGAAAAGATGGTGAGACTGCTGGAGAAAGAGGAAGAAAAGGTGGAGAAGACAAACAATGGTCACATATATCATCGTGCCGCCATTCAGCCGCGGTACGCATAGGCAAATCACCGCCATACTTACATACTGGCGTTGGAACATGTTTAAGTACCACAGTGGACCATCCAACCGTCATCACAGATCTATACTAACGCAACGATTGAAATAGTGTACCCAACACACCATACCAATGTGAAATCAAGTTGTGTATGTGTGTTTGTGTGTGTAACGCTTTGTTCTAAACCCGCTAAAAATGCACCGACAGGCTAAACACGTCGTCCTCTGGAATTTGAGAATCGTATGCATTAAGGGACAAGAAACCATGCTGGAGAGAATGAGGGAAAGGAGAGAAGCGCTATCACGACCATCCTCTTGTTTGCCCCCGAGCACTACTAAGCAATACGCTCTAAGCCTTTTCCATTTGCAGTACATTTATCGCAAACCAGATTCACTATTACTATTTATTCCTTTTATTCAATTTTATCAGGGGACTTTTGTCGTCTCCAAACGGCTATCAATTACTTCAGATCGAAATTAATACAAACTGGTAATTCAATCCTTGAAGAGTTGTATGCAAACGGAACAAATTCCTCCCTAATGAAAATTCAAATTAAAACCATCCACTCTATTGGGAATTTCAAAACATACAAATTCCGCTTTATGCCAAAACGCTAATTGTAATTCATTATCATTACAGGAAACGTAACCTTCAGCATTCCGAAAGGCGTCGCTTCGGATAAATTTATCATCTCGTCAAGTGGAGTCGTCACACTTCGTTCCCCTCTGGATCGAGAGGAGATTTCCCATTATTCAGTACCCGTGCTTGCGAGATCAGCCAAACTGCTCGATCTCACAACACTGGAGGTCGAAGTTCTAGACGAGAATGATAACAATCCGGAATTCAAATCAGGATCCTGTTATCGATTAGAGTTACCGGAGAATCAAGAAGCCGCTGCTGTTCACACCATCGCAGCCGTCGATGCCGACGAGGGAAAGAATGGAGAAATATTCTACAGTATAGTCGGTAAGTTTTCCCTCCCTCCCTCTCGCAAATGCGAGTATTCCTAATTTTAAATCGTTCTGTAGACGCTACTAAAGGCAAAAAGTCGATCCAGTGATTAAATTAACCTAATTATTTACAGGCGGCAACATTGGATCAAAATTCCGTCTCGACTCATCGACAGGTGTTCTTTCGATGTCGAGCCTCGACAGGGAGACCGTATCCAAATACATACTGACAATATCCGCGAAAGACAAGGGTCGACCTAGTCTCGAGAAACGTTGCAATCTCACTGTCATCGTTCTCGACGTAAATGACAATGCTCCATCATTCATTCAAAATCAATACAGCGATTCAAGATCAAGAATCGGTCAAAATCAAGAGTACGGAAATTTCAACTCTCCATACGCTCCTGCCTATCATCCCGGAAGATATTTCACAACAATATCCGAGGACATTTCCCCCGAATCAAGTGTCATGCAAATTAAGGCTCTCGATCCCGACCAAGGGGATAATGGAAAGGTTACATACGCAATTGCTGACGAGACAACCTGGTTCTTTAAGATCGATAACCTCACTGGCGTCATCTCAACCTCTGGGTAAGTTTAAATTTAAATAAAATTATAGGCAAGAAAGAAATAAAATTTATTTGTTTGAATAGATTATTGTTATAATTGTTGCATTCCAAGTAAATGAGTTGATATTCATTTCCTGTTTTTTTCCCCTACGGTTTAATTTCATACTGGCGTTAATTACCACGACCTTTATTGCCCACCCGATTAGGATCAGGAGAATATAATGTTCATGGAAGATCGTAAAAGGAAGGGAGAGCGGGAGGGTGGACGCGTGGTAGGGACGTCATAAAATTATAAAGTCAAAGGCATTAGACGATTCCTTATGCATTACCCGTATGGGTTTTACTTTGAACGGTATTCCGCGTCGAGGAAACTGGTATCTGTGTATTTTCTTTCCTTGACGGAGATGCTAACGAAGATGTCGCGACTTTTCACTGGCTTCCGTTCAAGGTAAACGAGAAAAACGATCATCAAACGATCATTGTTAATTGCAACGATCCACTATCTCTCATCCGGTCGACACGTAATATTACTTTACGCTGATCGCGAGCAAATGAGAAATTAACTTTCATGGGGGAAAAATAGAAACTTGAACATTTTCTTTGGTAATTAAAATATGTTGAGAGTTTCGCTTCTTGTGGGATAAAATTGATTGAGAACAAATGTTTTTTTTTTAAATGTTAAGATCGAAATTGGTGAATATTAATATCCATTTAGTAATTTTTGTTCCTGTTTCGTTCGGCTCGAGTGAAATAATACCGCTTGAGGGAAGAGGAACGATGTCGATGATAGTTAAAAGAAGGTGGAGGATTCGCTGGCGCGGAGGGGGGAACTTTTGCAGCGCGACAGCAGTGTGTCATTTCAGCGAGGCACCATGTGGCATTTCAATGCATTATTTTAGCCGGCAAAAAGCCTGATATGCAAAACCAGCCACGGCTCCTTCGTTCCTTGCTTCTTTTTCTGGTCTTCTTTCCCTTCTCTCGTTCATCCCACTCGGCTCTTCGTGATTCGCAAACAGAAGTCGGCTTCTTCGTGTTGTCGTTACTTTTAGAATCCATGTTACCGCTACTTGCTCACCCAGCATTCGCTGAATTTCAACTTCATTGGAGCAACATTCTTAAAACTAAATTGAAAATTTATTTTCTCAATTAAAAAAAAAAACTGTCATTTGTAATTATAAAATCTTTTCACTGAATTTAACAGGTTTTAATGTTTTCTTTACAGACCGCTGGACAGAGAGCGACAGAGTAGCTATAATTTCTTAGTGGTTGCAACCGACGGTGGAAAGAACGACGCTAAACGAACATTGATTCCAGTGGAAATAAATATTGCGGATGTTAACGATAATTCGCCTGTTTTTGAGGAATATCCTTTTGAGGCAAGCGTACCAATTGGCACACAACCGGGACAAAATATATTGAGAGTGAAAGCAACTGACGCTGATCATGGACCAAATAGTGAAATTGTTTATACATTCCTTCGGGAGCATGAGAAACCAAAATTTAGAATTCATCCGAGTACTGGTGTTGTTACGGCAACATCATCACTTGCACAAGAGAATGGTAAGGTCTACCATTTGGAAGTTATTGCCAAAGATAAGGGAAATCCTCCCCTGAGTGCTAGGGGTTTGATTAAAATTCGTGTTGGCGATCTAGCGGAATTGACTCCAATGCTTAAATTTCAAAATGACACCTACGAAGTTACTGTTCAAGAAAATTCACCAAAAGACACTGAAATTCTTCAAGTGACTGCCGTACGTTCCGACGGTAGACGACAACGAATTTCCTATTCTATAGGAACTGGAAATGATTTTCGTAGTTTTTACATTGACGAGGAGTCAGGTATGGTTCGCGTCAACGATCCAGCGAGAATTGACGCTGAACTGTGGCATGATCACAGTACGAATTCAGAAATCAGTAACGAAAGATCGGCCAATTCATGGGGTAGATCATTCGATGGACAAGTCATCAAGGAATTGCCCAGAGAAAGTTCAAAACATGTTTTGACACTAGTCGCCAGAACAACGGGACCGGAACCTTTGGAAGCTTACGCTAAACTGATTGTACGTGTTTCTGATGTTAACGACAATCCACCAATTTTCACACAAAATCAATATTCCGCAACTGTTTTAGAAGGGAACAGCAAAGGGGATTTTGTAGTTAAGGTAAGTGAAACATCTTGGAGGAGAATTGATGAAGTTTATTGTCAGGAAATTGAAATCTTATTGATTAATCTTTATCTAATTATAGCTTACAGTAAGTGATGCGGATCAGGGTTTAAATAGTAGAATTCTCTATCATATTGTTGATGGCAATCCAGACAATGCTTTTACAATTAATCCACCGAACAGTGGGGAAGTGAGGACCAACATTGTTCTTGATCGGGAAATTCGGGAGCAGTATCGTTTGACAATCATTGCCACGGATCAAGGGAATCCTCAATTAACCGGAACAACAGCGCTCAGTGTTCGAGTAATTGACATCAATGACAATCAACCCACGTTCCCGTCAACTCCTCAGAGTGTCATTTTCGTCTCCGAAGGTAAGAATATATTTTTAATTGATTTTTAAATTGCGATGTTGAATCACAACCAAATTAGAATCTCCAATAGTTCATCCAGTAATTAACCCAGGACTTTAGTTCCTGTATTTTACATTGTGACGTTGAACACCCAACCAAATTTTCCAAAAGTAACGAAACTCTTTAGTTAGAAATATTTTCCGGTGCGAAAATATTCTCAATCGTATAAACTATATTCAGATAAATAAAATTCAGTAACTTTGGAATGAGACAAAACGATCATGCTCCGCCTGCTCATGGAATATGTGAAAGGCAAACTTGATTTATTACTCTCCGCTTAAAAATCGCTCTCGTGATAAATAGTTCAGCAGCTGCATGGCAAAAATATCTTCGAAAGGTCATTATATTTTAACCTTTCTCCCAGACAAAATTGAGAAACATTTGATGAAATATTTTTTTTAGATGAAACTTGAACACTTTAATAAATTAATTTATCAGTTTTTGATAGAAAAAATTTCAAAGCTTCGCTTCAATTAAGATTGAGAATTGATCAGTTCGTTCAACTTCCATTGAATTGTATCTGTCAATGAAGGAACAATATGGGGGTTTCTCATCGACGGTAGGAAACTAAAGAAGAAAAAAAGAGAAATGAAGTGAGTGAAGAACCGCAGCAGCCAGTACTCACCTAAGTTATGCAGATTGTTCCGAACAGTTGGACTTTAATGCTGGCATAAATCCTTTACCACTTAACTTTATACTTTAGGAGTGCTCCCTACTTCTTTTCTCTCTCTCTCCTTCTCTTCTTTTTTCGATTCAGACGCCTTTCGTCTCACTCGATCCACTTTCTTTCATCAAAGGGTCACAGAGAATGTTTTTGGGGTGCAATACTTATTCTGCGTGGGCGATCACACTATACCTGTTGTTGCTCTTCGTTTTCCAGCTCCTCAACTTTCTGACCCGAAACACACAGCTCATCTTCACTTATTACCACGCTCCTCTATACTTTGTCTTCAGGACTTGTGAAAAATGAATCGTGAATCTCAAGAATGCAATTCTTTTTTCACCTAATACAATTTTCAATTTTTGAGCTTGAAATTGATTTTTGAAAAATTAGTTCCATGATTTATGATTTACGTTTGAAGGTGATTTTCGAAAATTCGTAAATTGATAAGGGAAAATTTAAAAGATTTAAAATAGTTATTAATCGAGTAGGTAGTGAATATTAATGAGAAACCACGTCTACAGTGGGTAGACTATTTTTTCCTTTGTTTTGTTGAAAAAAAAGAATACATTCGAAACAGGATATTATCTGTTAGACATGTGTCATTCTGCAAGTACTTCCTGATTTTGATCTCAACAGTTCTTGGGGTCTCATTTTTAGTTTAATGTGCACATGTTCGTGGTACAAGGACAAGGTCGCTCTTGAAACCGATTTACACGACATTAACGGTCTGACTAAATTTACGAGCAACGTTTTATACAGCTACGTCCTTAGTCGCCTTCATTCTTTCTATAGCTTACTTCATAACTCCATGACGTCCCTTAGAATGTTCGTATATATTTTTTCCCCTCTACAACCAACTACTAGATTATCCACTATTTTCGATTTTAAACTAACGCTTCTGATTTATAGTCTCAAGATCCCGATAACTTCACGGGATCTGTAGGTTTTTTTTTAAATTGACTCGAGTTTCAAATGATCCTTAATATGAAGTGAAGGGATCTCTATATACAATGTTGCAGTGTGTCAAGATAACTTAGAAGTTTATTTCTCACGTGAGCAGTGAAATTTGATAGTGGACGGAGAATAATGTTGATGTTTTCTTTTCCAGGTACTCCAATTGGATCAGTGATTACGGAGATCACGGCAAATGATGTCGACAGTTCACCAGTTCTTACTTATCGTTTTGGCAACACATCAGATCCGGGACCATTCAGCATAGATCGTTACAGCGGTCGTGTGGTGTTGAAAAATTTTCTCGACGCCGAAACTCGTGCGGAGTATGTTCTTCAAGTTATTGCCAGTGATAGTATCCATGAAGCAACAACTGCCTTGACGATACGAGTCACCGATCTTAATGACAATGCTCCGGAATTTTTGCAAGCTGCTTACGTCGCCACTCTTTCCGGTAAGTTTGAATAATAATCTAATTTTTGTGCTCAAAGAGTAATTTTGATTACTCTTCAATGTTCTGATTTTTGAAAGGAAAAAAGTGCTTAACGCGAAAAAACTACTGAATTCCCAATAAATACCTAATCCTGTATTTTACATTGACGTATTTTATATGACGTTGAACCCTGAGTGGTGTCGGAAATGATGCTAACCACTACAATATCAAATAAGATTTTAAATCCTAAAAAGAGGGCTGGGAAGTAGAAAAAAGAATTAGAAGAATGAGAGGAAGATTGAAAAAAAGGGAAAAGAGAATTTGAGAGTGAAAGGAAAGGGAGAATGGAGGAGTGTACGAACGCCTTGCACATAAATAAATGTGAGGACAACGTTTCGCCAGACAGCCGAAAGCCGCCTCCTTTGGTGGATCGTTGCTTCTTTCGAGGGCTCTCGAAACTTATTAAAAATACATAGCCGCGCGGCTTAATGGTGCATTCGCGGGTGGTCAGGGGGACGAGGACAACGAGCTTGCAAATTTGCATCTTCCCTCGCTTACATAAGTATCACGATTCCCAAATACTTTGTTCTCTTATCGAAATTCTTTTTTCGATCCACAACGAAAATTTCTTTAATTTTTCGAATAATCCTCGGAATAATCTCAGTCATAATTATCCTCTATGCAAATATATCAACTGCTGAAAAATTAGGAGCACTATTTTTCTTTCTATTTTTTCCCCTTCCCAATAAATGTCAATTAATTCTGGAATTTTATTTTTGTTGCAGAAGAACATACGGAGATGCAGGAGATTTTGTCAGTGAATGCAACAGACAACGATCTTACGGAAGATAATTCACGAATTCGTTACCGACTTATGCATTTAAAGAAAGGTTTCACGGTTCATCCAACAACTGGTGGAATTACCGTGAACAGAACAGCGATACCTAAACCCCTGCCAAAAGAAGTGGAACTTATTGTCGTCGCTGAGGATTCGGGTAAACCAACATTGATGACCGTTTGTTCAGTGGTGGTGAGATTGGGCAGTTTGAAGAGAGCATTACCCGGTAGGGATTATAAGTTGACAATTAAGGAGAATGCATCAAGAGGCACTGCACTGATGACACTAGCTGAAGTTGATTTACTGGATGGTGATATCATCGCTGGCGATGAGAACGGAATGTTTGAAATATTGCGCGGCACTTTAGTGCTGGCGAAGAATTTGGATCGCGAACGAAAAGAGAGATATATATTAAGACTTGGACCTAAGGACGAGAATTCAACAACTGGTTCCCTCGTTGGTGATGATCCAGTCACGGTGGTGATAACAGTGGATGACGTCAATGATAATTACCCTAGATTTCTAGAGGAACATCATCAGGTTTCGATAAGAGAGGATACGATGATAGGTACTGTGATCGCGACCCTAAAAGCCAAAGATGACGATCTTGCTGGTAGTCCTGCGGCGACTCTGGTCTATAACATCACTTCGGGAAATGATTTGGGACTCTTTAGAATCGATAATAATTCTGGCTCTTTACAAGTAAATAATACATTGGACTGCGATTTAGCTTCGGAGTTTCATAATCTTGTGGTGATGTCATGTGACAGTGATTTGATTACACCGCTTTGTGCTTTGGCGCGTATTCGAATTCATCTTGAAGACGTGAATGATAATTCGCCAAAGTTCCCTGTATCGGAGTACCTTGAATTTGTTGGGGAGAATGAACCAATTGGTACGACCGTCTTCTCTGCACGAGCCTCGGATTTGGATCGGGGAATATTTGGAATGTTGAACTACACAATCATGTCAGCAGCCGCGACTGGATTTTCCGATATTGATGATAGTTGGAGACTATTTTCGGTTGATGCGAAGACGGGAGCTGTTACCACCCGAGCTGTTTTTGATTACGAACAGAGGAATCGTTATGCTTTTGCTTTGCGGGCCACGGACACCGGGGGAAGGATTGCGACTGTAAGGGTTCGGGTTGAAATTGACTCGAGGGACGAATTTTATCCACAGTTTACGGAAAGGATGTACAGATTTGGAATTAGGAGTGGAGCGCAGATTTTGGCTGGTACAGTGATTGGGTATGTGACGGCGACTGATAGGGATAAGGGACCTGATGGACGGGTTGTTTATCAGATGACTTCGCAACATCCTTACTTTAAATTGAACCGAACGACCGGTGCGTTGATTGTTAAGCAGAAGTTAATGCATTCGAATATTGAAGTAGAGGGATCTTCCAGATTGGTCGTTAGTGCTAGTTCTGGTAGACAGGGATCGTTGTCGAATATGACGGTCGTGGAAGTTAGTGTGGTTGATAATGATGATTATATTCTATCCCGGGGAGCGACATCGTTGAGTCCTTCAAATATCGGCACTAATATGGCTGTGGCGACTTCTAACGGTCTCGCTGATTGGGCTTTGGGACTCTTGATCGCCCTATTGTTACTAGTCCTCGCTTTTGGTTCCATCTTCCTCTATCTTCATATTAGAAACCGACGTCACAAGAAACCGGGAACGAAACCCGGACTAAATGGAGACAGTAACGCGGCAGCGAGCAATAGTTACGTGGATCCAAGTGCGTTTGACACAATTCCAATCAGAAGTGTCACCGGAGTGGGAAATTCGGGAAATTGTTCCGTAACGGACGGTGTGAGGGAAAGAGCGTCTTGTCAGTTCGCTCCGCCTAAATACGACGAAATTCCCTCCTATGGTACTTCTGGACAATCCGGACAACAGCAAGCAACGTCCGAACTTTCGGGCAGCGATCAGTCGGGTTCCTCCGGTCGTGGTTCGGCCGAGGACGATGGAGAGGATGAGGAAATTCGGATGATCAATGAAGGACAAACGCACGGGGACTCGGCGAGTGATTTATCGGTTCACAACACTCAGGAGTATTTGGCGAGATTGGGAATTGTCGATCCTCCCACTGGAACACCGAGACGACCTCCAGAAGCCCTACCATTGGATAGTCTCCATCTCTTTGAGGATGAAACGGCGACGGAGGCTGATATCGCCACTCTAATTTACGGGAAAATTGGCGATCCCAGTAGACCAACATCGGGACTGGAAGTTCCGGGTAGTGGACCTTCAATGAACGGATCTTTAAGTTCGATTGTTCATAGTGAAGAGGAATTAACTGGGTCTTATAATTGGGACTACCTGCTGGATTGGGGTCCTCAGTATCAACCGCTTGCTCATGTGTTTAGTGAAATTGCAAGACTTAAAGACGATGCTGCTAGTGTTCAAAGTGGTAATTCGGGAAGTAGTGGGAAAGCGAAATCTGTACATAAAGCACCGCCGCCACCGCTACTCACTTCCGTTGCTCCTAGATCACTTGCAGCGCCTGCGTTAGCGCGAGGCATTTTGCCCAGGTCGCCTATTAGTCACGATGCTTCAACATTCCCCTCAGCAGCGTTGAGTCCTAGTTTTTCGCCCTCACTATCGCCCCTAGCGACCAGGAGTCCTAGTATCAGTCCTCTAGTGCCACCCGCGACGCAAAGGAATAGTCAAGGTCATCCCAGGGGGATTCCAGTCACCGATGCCGAGCTTAGAATCTGATAGTTTACCCAATTGCCCCCCTATTTTGTTATCGAGTGACTGAATCCCCCCAGCAAAGTTGGCTGAAAATTTTATCCCCTTTTTTTGAAAATACCTAACAGCCATCTTTGCGAGTTTATATTTAAGTAAATTAATATGTGATAAATTGTTTTTAGCTAGAGGGAGAGAGAATGACAGACCTCATTGTATACGTCGCAATAAAGAGTTTTTTTTCTCAAATTCTCTTTCTCAAAAAAAAAGAAACTGTAAATTAGATTTTTTTAGATAAATTTGAAGCGTGCGATAATTGCCAAGCGATAGATTAGCGTTTCAAGAATGAATATAATAATTTCTTTTTTAATCCTCAGGAGACTGCAATTCAAATTTTGAGCTTAGCCTCTTTTGTATAGTTATAAAAATATGAAGGTATTAGATAAGGCGAACTGCTGTAAATAGGTGGATAAATGAGCTTCGCTTCAAAGCGATGTTTTTAGAATTTAAGTAGATTTTGTAAATAAAAGAAAACGGTAAAAAAAATTTTAATAATCAAAACTTAGACCATTGTAAACGATGAGACGATTTCATTTTGTAGGACAAGTTTAGCTTTCTTTGTACAGTAATTATAAAATTAAGACGATTGAGTAATTTCAGTCGTTCTTGTTTCAACATTTTGAAATCGTCTCGTCGCATAAAAAAAGGAAAACCATGAGAGAACTGATTATTATTTACATCGTGGTTTATTCAGATTAAAAAAACGTTTCAAAGACTGCTAAAAAATGAAAAAAATTAAATTTCAATCTGAATTTTCAAATTCAAGTTTTCAGGTTTATTTTTTTACAACGGTTTGTCGAAATGTTTGTTCTTTGATATTTTGTACTTTTTTTGCAGAAGTAATATCGTTTTGTGTATAGAATGTCTTTAAATAATGTAATAAAGAAATTAGGCGCAAAAAAATTATTTATTTAGCGTTGATTTACTTCTGTTGATAATGTATGCAATAAAAAAATGCATTTTCCTTCAAGTTGCATTTTAAAATGTTATATGTCACAAACTCATATTTATATGTATATGCGTATAGGTATATATAATAGACGATACTTAGGATTCATTTTGTATAAATTGTTTTTACCCTTTGTACAAATTTTCTAATTGCGCTTCTCTTTGAAGCATTTTAATAAATGAATTTTTTTAGCAAATTAATTGTTTTTTTTATATCTAATACCTGAGAATGAAGAATTCTAAACCTAATAATCCTTTCCTATACCGCTTCCTAATTGAGTTTCTATTCTATTTTATTAACTTCTGCCATCTTTAAAGATTTCGTGTAAGCATTTGAATTTTCTCATTTCTTTTCTAGTTTCTAAACATTCTTTCATCAAAATTTTTGTTACTTTTTAATCTGCAAAGGATTGCTTCTTCTGAATCATAAATAAGTAATTGATTAAAACATAGATCTTCACCTTTTTCCAAATGTAAAGCTGTATCAGATTCTGATAGTAAATTTAAAACTGAATTTTGTAACAAAATAATTCTCTGCTTATGTCATTACAATTAATTACATGAGCATTTATAGAAGCAAAAAACAGAATTATTATACAGTCTTATACTCTTTCTAAAATGGACTGCTTTTGTATAAAGTCTTTAATCAAAGAATTTATGCAGTAGTGGACATTTCACTTATTGATCTTAAGTAATACTCATATTCAAGTTTGGCGCTCACAAAAGTAAAAATGACTGCTTAAAGAAGCTTCGTTTGCCTCTGCTGATAATGCTAAAATTCACAGAACCACCAAAAGGGAATCTATATGTAAACAAAGATTACCTTTTGCTGGTTATAGTAGAACTACCGACTGCGGAACATATAAAAAATAGTGCATTTTACAACCACAGTATAGCGCCACTACTTGTTTCTCATTTAAACAGTTTTATCATCAAGCAAACCTGAACAATTAGTATCTATTTGTAATTCCAGAGTAATCAATAAATTCACTAATTTGTTTTGCATCAAATTATCCAGACACCCAACAGTGCAATTTTCTCTTCTATTCTCTTTAGCAAACGGCCACTTATTCATCTCTATCCTATTCAACATGCCGACATTTAAAATAGTCATCGTTTCAAAAAACAAGCACTGGAAAAGGAAAATATGAAATTTTAAAATTTAAAAACAAAATTATTTTAAAAATACAGTAGTTTATTTGTTGATTTTACCAATTATAAACGGCGCAAGTAGTTAATTTATTAATTTTGACTTATTCTGGACATAGCAAGTAGTTTATTTGTTGATTTTGAGCAATTTTGGGCGGCGCAAGTGGATTATTTATTGATTTTGACTTATTTTGTGGTCCGCAAATAGTTGATTTCTTGATTTTTACCAATTCTGGACGGCGTCAGTCGTTTATTTAGGGTCTGTTCAAAAAATACGTAACGTTTTTTGGGGGTGGGAGGGTCAAGCTATTTGTTACGGTCAGCAGATAAAATGGCGCTAATGTATACAATATTGCGTTACATGGGAAGGGGGGGTCCAAATTTCCGAAAAATAGCGTTACGTATTTTTTGAACGGCACCTTATTGATTTTGACTAATTTTGGGCGACTCAAGTAGTTTATTTGTTGATTTTGAGCAATTTTGGCAAAAAACAAAACTCTAATGAAATTACTGAAATTTTTTTTTCTTCAAAAGGGGGGACCTTTCCAACTTTTTTATTTTTGCAAAAATTTTAAGGTCTTTTTCAAAGCACTATAACTTTTTACCTGTGCTATATATCATGCTCTAATTAGAACCAAATGAAAGCTTGAAAGTTGCCCTACATTTATGATACAGTTTGAATTGGCTGGGATGAAGATTTCGGGATTTTTTTGGCAAAAAACAAAACTCTAATGAAATTACTGAAATTTTTTTTCCAAAAATTTTAAGGTCTTTTTCAAAGCACTATAACTTTTTACCTGTGCTATATATCATGCTCTAATTAGAACCAAATGAAAGCTTGAAAGTTGCCCTACATTTATGATACAGTTTGAATTGGCTGGGATGAAGATTTCGGGATTTTTTTGGCAAAAAACAAAACTCTAATGAAATTACTGAAATTTTTTTTTCTTCAAAGGGGGGGACCTTTCCAACTTTTTTATTTTTGCAAAAATTTTAAGGTCTTTTTCAAAGCACTATAACTTTTTACCTGTGCTATATATCATGCTCTAATTAGAACCAAATGAAAGCTTGAAAGTTGCCCTACATTTATGATACAGTTTGAATTGGCTGGGATGAAGATTTCGGGATTTTTTTGGCAAAAAACAAAACTCTAATGAAATTACTGAAATTTTTTTTTCTTCAAAGGGGGGACCTTTCCAACTTTTTTATTTTTGCAAAAATTTTAAGGTCTTTTTCAAAGCACTATAACTTTTTACTTGTGCTATATATCATGCTCTAATTAGAACCAAATGAAAGCTTGAAAGTTGCCCTACATTTATGATACAGTTTGAATTGGCTGGGATGAAGATTTCGGGATTTTTTTGGCAAAAAACAAAACTCTAATGAAATTACTGAAATTTCTTTTTCTTCAAAGGGGGGGACCTTTCCAACTTTTTAATTTTTGCAAAAATTTTAAGGTCTTTTTCAAAGCACTATAACTTTTTACCTGTGCTATATATCATGCTCTAATTAGAACCAAATGAAAGCTTGAAAGTTGCCCTACATTTATGATACAGTTTAAATTGGCTGGGATGAAGATTTCGGGATTTTTTTGGCAAAAAACAAAACTCTAATGAAATTACTGAAATTTTTTTTTCTTCAAAGGGGGGGACCTTTCCATCTTTTGTACCTTTCCAACTTTTTTATTTTTGCAAAAATTTTAAGGTCTTTTTCAAAGCACTATAACTTTTTACCTGTGCTATATATCATGCTCTAATTAGAACCAAATGAAAGCTTGAAAGTTGCCCTACATTTATGATACAGTTTGAATTGGCTGGGATGAAGATTTCGGGATTTTTTTGGCAAAAAACAAAACTCTAATGAAATAACTGAAATTTTTTTTTCTTCAAAGGGGGGGACCTTTCCAACATTTTAATTTTTGCAAAAATTTTAAGGTCTTTTTCAAAGCACTATAACTTTTTACCTGTGCTATATATCATGCTCTAATTAGAACCAAATGAAAGCTTGAAAGTTGCCCTACATTTATGATACAGTTTGAATTGGCTGGGATGAAGATTTCGGGATTTTTTTGGCAAAAAACAAAACTCTAATGAAATTACTGAAATTTTTTTTTCTTCAAAGGGGGGGACCTTTCCAACTTTTTTATTTTTGCAAAAATTTTAAGGTCTTTTTCAAAGCACTATAACTTTTTACCTGTGCTATATATCATGCTCTAATTAGAACCAAATGAAAGCTTGAAAGTTGCCCTACATTTATGATACAGTTTGAATTGGCTGGGATGAAGATTTCGGGATTTTTTTGGCAAAAAACAAAACCCTAATGAAATTACTGAAATTTTTTTTTCTTCAAAGGGGGGGACCTTTCCAACTTTTTTATTTTTGCAAAAATTTTAAGGTCTTTTTCAAAGCACTATAACTTTTTACCTGTGCTATATATCATGCTCTAATTAGAACCAAATGAAAGCTTGAAAGTTGCCCTACATTTATGATACAGTTTGAATTGGCTGGGATGAAGATTTCGGGATTTTTTTGGCAAAAAACAAAACTCTAATGAAATTACTGAAATTTTTTTTTCTTCAAAGGGGGGGACCTTTCCAACTTTTTTATTTTTGCAAAAATTTTAAGGTCTTTTTCAAAGCACTATAACTTTTTACCTGTGCTATATATCATGCTCTAATTAGAACCAAATGAAAGCTTGAAAGTTGCCCTACATTTATGATACAGTTTGAATTGGCTGGGATGAAGATTTCGGGATTTTTTTGGCAAAAAACAAAACTCTAATGAAATTACTGAAATTTTTTTTCCAAAAATTTTAAGGTCTTTTTCAAAGCACTATAACTTTTTACCTGTGCTATATATCATGCTCTAATTAGAACCAAATGAAAGCTTGAAAGTTGCCCTACATTTATGATACAGTTTGAATTGGCTGGGATGAAGATTTCGGGATTTTTTTGGCAAAAAACAAAACTCTAATGAAATTACTGAAATTTTTTTTTCTTCAAAGGGGGGGACCTTTCCAACTTTTTTATTTTTGCAAAAATTTTAAGGTCTTTTTCAAAGCACTATAACTTTTTACCTGTGCTATATATCATGCTCTAATTAGAACCAAATGAAAGCTTGAAAGTTGCCCTACATTTATGATACAGTTTGAATTGGCTGGGATGAAGATTTCGGGATTTTTTTGGCAAAAAACAAAACTCTAATGAAATTACTGAAATTTCTTTTTCTTCAAAGGGGGGGACCTTTCCAACTTTTTAATTTTTGCAAAAATTTTAAGGTCTTTTTCAAAGCACTATAACTTTTTACCTGTGCTATATATCATGCTCTAATTAGAACCAAATGAAAGCTTAAAAGTTGCCCTACATTTATGATACAGTTTAAATTGGCTGGGATGAAGATTTCGGGATTTTTTTGGCAAAAAACAAAACTCTAATGAAATTACTGAAATTTTTTTTTCTTCAAAGGGGGGGACCTTACGCTCTTTTGTACCTTTCCAACTTTTTTATTTTTGCAAAAATTTTAAGGTCTTTTTCAAAGCACTATAACTTTTTACCTGTGCTATATATCATGCTCTAATTAGAACCAAATGAAAGCTTGAAAGTTGCCCTACATTTATGATACAGTTTGAATTGGCTGGGATGAAGATTTCGGGATTTTTTTGGCAAAAAACAAAACTCTAATGAAATAACTGAAATTTTTTTTTCTTCAAAGGGGGGGACCTTTCCAACTTTTTAATTTTTGCAAAAATTTTAAGGTCTTTTTCAAAGCACTATAACTTTTTACCTGTGCTATATATCATGCTCTAATTAGAACCAAATGAAAGCTTGAAAGTTGCCCTACATTTATGATACAGTTTGAATTGGCTGGGATGAAGATTTCGGGATTTTTTTGGCAAAAAACAAAACCCTAATGAAATTACTGAAATTTTTTTTTCTTCAAAGGGGGGACCTTTCCAACTTTTTTATTTTTGCAAAAATTTTAAGGTCTTTTTCAAAGCACTATAACATTTTACCTGTGCTATATATCATGCTCTAATTAGAACCAAATGAAAGCTTGAAAGTTGCCCTACATTTATGATACAGTTTGAATTGGCTGGGATGAAGATTTCGGGATTTTTTTGGCAAAAAACAAAACTCTAATGAAATTACTGAAATTTTTTTTCCAAAAATTTTAAGGTCTTTTTCAAAGCACTATAACTTTTTACCTGTGCTATATATCATGCTCTAATTAGAACCAAATAAAAGCTTGAAAGTTGCCCTACATTTATGATACAGTTTGAATTGGCTGGGATGAAGATTTCGGGAATTTTTGGCAAAAAACAAAACTCTAATGAAATAACTGAAATTTTTTTTTCTTCAAAGGGGGGGACCTTTCCAACTTTTTTATTTTTGCAAAAATTTTAAGGTCTTTTTCAAAGCACTATAACTTTTTACCTGTGCTATATATCATGCTCTAATTAGAACCAAATGAAAGCTTGAAAGTTGCCCTACATTTATTATACAGTTTAAATTGGCTGGGATGAAGATTTCGGGATTTTTTTGGCAAAAAACAAAACTCTAATGAAATTACTGAAATTTTTTTTCCAAAAATTTTAAGGTCTTTTTCAAAGCACTATAACTTTTTACCTGTGCTATATATCATGCTCTAATTAGAACCAAATGAAAGCTTGAAAGTTGCCCTACATTTATGATACAGTTTGAATTGGCTGGGATGAAGATTTCGGGATTTTTTTGGCAAAAAACAAAACTCTAATGAAATTACTGAAATTTTTTTTTCTTCAAAGGGGGGGACCTTTCCAACTTTTTTATTTTTGCAAAAATTTTAAGGTCTTTTTCAAAGCACTATAACTTTTTACCTGTGCTATATATCATGCTCTAATTAGAACCAAATGAAAGCTTGAAAGTTGCCCTACATTTATGATACAGTTTGAATTGGCTGGGATGAAGATTTCGGGATTTTTTTGGCAAAAAACAAAACTCTAATGAAATTACTGAAATTTTTTTTTCTTCAAAGGGGGGGACCTTTCCAACTTTTTTATTTTTGCAAAAATTTTAAGGTCTTTTTCAAAGCACTATAACATTTTACCTGTGCTATATATCATGCTCTAATTAGAACCAAATGAAAGCTTGAAAGTTGCCCTACATTTATGATATAGTTTGAATTGGCTGGGATGAAGATTTCGGGATTTTTTTGGCAAAAAACAAAACTCTAATGAAATTACTGAAATTTTTTTTCCAAAAATTTTAAGGTCTTTTTCAAAGCACTATAACTTTTTACCTGTGCTATATATCATGCTCTAATTAGAACCAAATAAAAGCTTGAAAGTTGCCCTACATTTATGATACAGTTTGAATTGGCTGGGATGAAGATTTCGGGATTTTTTGGCAAAAAACAAAACTCTAATGAAATAACTGAAATTTTTTTTTCTTCAAAGGGGGGGACCTTTCCAACTTTTTTATTTTTGCAAAAATTTTAAGGTCTTTTTCAAAGCACTATAACTTTTTACCTGTGCTATATATCATGCTCTAATTAGAACCAAATGAAAGCTTGAAAGTTGCCCTACATTTATTATACAGTTTAAATTGGCTGGGATGAAGATTTCGGGATTTTTTTGGCAAAAAACAAAA
Source organism: Leptopilina syphax (assembly GCA_032872505.1). Taxonomy (NCBI): domain Eukaryota; kingdom Metazoa; phylum Arthropoda; class Insecta; order Hymenoptera; family Figitidae; genus Leptopilina; species Leptopilina syphax. The sequence goes on from CM065471.1 coordinate 37,379,442, forward strand.
CTCTAATGAAATTACTGAAATTTTTTTTCCAAAAATTTTAAGGTCTTTTTCAAAGCACTATAACTTTTTACCTGTGCTATATATCATGCTCTAATTAGAACCAAATGAAAGCTTGAAAGTTGCCCTACATTTATGATACAGTTTGAATTGGCTGGGATGAAGATTTCGGGATTTTTTTGGCAAAAAACAAAACTCTAATGAAATTACTGAAATTTTTTTTTCTTTAAAGGGGGGGACCTTTCCAACTTTTTTATTTTTCCAAAAATTTTAAGGTCTTTTTCAAAGCACTATAACTTTTTACCTGTGCTATATATCATGCTCTAATTAGAACCAAATGAAAGCTTGAAAGTTGCCCTACATTTACGATACAGTTTAAATTGGCTGGGATGAAGATTTCGGGATTTTTTTTGGCAAAAAACAAAACTCTAATGAAATTACTGAAATTTTTTTTTCTTCAAAGGGGGGGACCTTTCCAATTTTTTTATTTTTGCAAAAATTTTAAGGTCTTTTTCAAAGCACTATAACTTTTTACCTGTGCTATATATCATGCTCTAATTAGAACCAAATGAAAGCTTGAAAGTTGCCCTACATTTATTATACAGTTTAAATTGGCTGGGATGAAGATTTCGGGATTTTTTTGGCAAAAAACAAAACTCTAATGAAATTACTGAAATTTTTTTTCCAAAAATTTTAAGGTCTTTTTCAAAGCACTATAACTTTTTACCTGTGCTATATATCATGCTCTAATTAGAACCAAATGAAAGCTTGAAAGTTGCCCTACATTTATGATACAGTTTGAATTGGCTGGGATGAAGATTTCGGGATTTTTTTGGCAAAAAACAAAACTCTAATGAAATTACTGAAATTTTTTTTTCTTCAAAGGGGGGGACCTTTCCAACTTTTTTATTTTTGCAAAAATTTTAAGGTCTTTTTCAAAGCACTATAACTTTTTACCTGTGCTATATATCATGCTCTAATTAGAACCAAATGAAAGCTTGAAAGTTGCCCTACATTTATGATACAGTTTGAATTGGCTGGGATGAAGATTTCGGGATTTTTTTGGCAAAAAACAAAACTCTAATGAAATTACTGAAATTTTTTTTTCTTCAAAGGGGGGGACCTTTCCAACTTTTTTATTTTTGCAAAAATTTTAAGGTCTTTTTCAAAGCACTATAACATTTTACCTGTGCTATATATCATGCTCTAATTAGAACCAAATGAAAGCTTGAAAGTTGCCCTACATTTATGATATAGTTTGAATTGGCTGGGATGAAGATTTCGGGATTTTTTTGGCAAAAAACAAAACTCTAATGAAATTACTGAAATTTTTTTTCCAAAAATTTTAAGGTCTTTTTCAAAGCACTATAACTTTTTACCTGTGCTATATATCATGCTCTAATTAGAACCAAATAAAAGCTTGAAAGTTGCCCTACATTTATGATACAGTTTGAATTGGCTGGGATGAAGATTTCGGGATTTTTTTGGCAAAAAACAAAACTCTAATGAAATAACTGAAATTTTTTTTTCTTCAAAGGGGGGGACCTTTCCAACTTTTTTATTTTTGCAAAAATTTTAAGGTCTTTTTCAAAGCACTATAACTTTTTACCTGTGCTATATATCATGCTCTAATTAGAACCAAATGAAAGCTTGAAAGTTGCCCTACATTTATTATACAGTTTAAATTGGCTGGGATGAAGATTTCGGGATTTTTTTGGCAAAAAACAAAACTCTAATGAAATTACTGAAATTTTTTTTCCAAAAATTTTAAGGTCTTTTTCAAAGCACTATAACTTTTTACCTGTGCTATATATCATGCTCTAATTAGAACCAAATGAAAGCTTGAAAGTTGCCCTACATTTATGATACAGTTTGAATTGGCTGGGATGAAGATTTCGGGATTTTTTTGGCAAAAAACAAAACTCTAATGAAATTACTGAAATTTTTTTTTCTTCAAAGGGGGGGACCTTTCCAACTTTTTTATTTTTGCAAAAATTTTAAGGTCTTTTTCAAAGCACTATAACTTTTTACCTGTGCTATATATCATGCTCTAATTAGAACCAAATGAAAGCTTGAAAGTTGCCCTACATTTACGATACAGTTTAAATTGGCTGGGATGAAGATTTCGGGATTTTTTTTGGCAAAAAACAAAACTCTAATGAAATTACTGAAATTTTTTTTTCTTCAAAGGGGGGGACCTTTCCAACTTTTTTATTTTTGCAAAAATTTTAAGGTCTTTTTCAAAGCACTATAACTTTTTACCTGTGCTATATATCATGCTCTAATTAGAACCAAATGAAAGCTTGAAAGTTGCCCTACATTTATTATACAGTTTAAATTGGCTGGGATGAAGATTTCGGGATTTTTTTGGCAAAAAACAAAACTCTAATGAAATTACTGAAATTTTTTTTCCAAAAATTTTAAGGTCTTTTTCAAAGCACTATAACTTTTTACCTGTGCTATATATCATGCTCTAATTAGAACCAAATGAAAGCTTGAAAGTTGCCCTACATTTATGATACAGTTTGAATTGGCTAAGATGAAGATTTCGGGATTTTTTTGGCAAAAAACAAAACTCTAATGAAATTACTGAAATTTTTTTTCCAAAAATTTTAAGGTCTTTTTCAAAGCACTATAACTTTTTACCTGTGCTATATATCATGCTCTAATTAGAACCAAATGAAAGCTTGAAAGTTGCCCTACATTTATGATACAGTTTGAATTGGCTGGGATGAAGATTTCGGGATTTTTTTGGCAAAAAACAAAACTCTAATGAAATTACTGAAATTTTTTTTCCAAAAATTTTAAGGTCTTTTTCAAAGCACTATAACTTTTTACCTGTGCTATATATCATGCTCTAATTAGAACCAAATGAAAGCTTGAAAGTTGCCCTACATTTATGATACAGTTTGAATTGGCTGGGATGAAGATTTCGGGATTTTTTTGGCAAAAAACAAAACTCTAATGAAATTACTGAAATTTTTTTTTCTTCAAAGGGGGGGACCTTTCCAACTTTTTTATTTTTGCAAAAATTTTAAGGTCTTTTTCAAAGCACTATAACTTTTTACCTGTGCTATATATCATGCTCTAATTAGAACCAAATGAAAGCTTGAAAGTTGCCCTACATTTATGATACAGTTTGAATTGGCTGGGATGAAGATTTCGGGATTTTTTTGGCAAAAAACAAAACTCTAATGAAATAACTGAAATTTTTTTTTCTTCAAAGGGGGGGACCTTTCCAACATTTTAATTTTTGCAAAAATTTTAAGGTCTTTTTCAAAGCACTATAACTTTTTACCTGTGCTATATATCATGCTCTAATTAGAACCAAATGAAAGCTTGAAAGTTGCCCTACATTTATGATACAGTTTGAATTGGCTGGGATGAAGATTTCGGGATTTTTTTGGCAAAAAACAAAACTCTAATGAAATTACTGAAATTTCTTTTTCTTCAAAGGGGGGGACCTTTCCAACTTTTTAATTTTTGCAAAAATTTTAAGGTCTTTTTCAAAGCACTATAACTTTTTACCTGTGCTATATATCATGCTCTAATTAGAACCAAATGAAAGCTTAAAAGTTGCCCTACATTTATGATACAGTTTAAATTGGCTGGGATGAAGATTTCGGGATTTTTTTGGCAAAAAACAAAACTCTAATGAAATTACTGAAATTTTTTTTTCTTCAAAGGGGGGGACCTTTCCAACTTTTTTATTTTTGCAAAAATTTTAAGGTCTTTTTCAAAGCACTATAACTTTTTACCTGTGCTATATATCATGCTCTAATTAGAACCAAATGAAAGCTTGAAAGTTGCCCTACATTTATGATACAGTTTGAATTGGCTGGGATGAAGATTTCGGGATTTTTTTGGCAAAAAACAAAACTCTAATGAAATAACTGAAATTTTTTTTTCTTCAAAGGGGGGGACCTTTCCAACATTTTAATTTTTGCAAAAATTTTAAGGTCTTTTTCAAAGCACTATAACTTTTTACCTGTGCTATATATCATGCTCTAATTAGAACCAAATGAAAGCTTGAAAGTTGCCCTACATTTATGATACAGTTTGAATTGGCTGGGATGAAGATTTCGGGATTTTTTTGGCAAAAAACAAAACTCTAATGAAATTACTGAAATTTTTTTTTCTTCAAAGGGGGGGACCTTTCCAACTTTTTTATTTTTGCAAAAATTTTAAGGTCTTTTTCAAAGCACTATAACATTTTACCTGTGCTATATATCATGCTCTAATTAGAACCAAATGAAAGCTTGAAAGTTGCCCTACATTTATGATACAGTTTGAATTGGCTGGGATGAAGATTTCGGGATTTTTTTGGCAAAAAACAAAACTCTAATGAAATTACTGAAATTTTTTTTCCAAAAATTTTAAGGTCTTTTTCAAAGCACTATAACTTTTTACCTGTGCTATATATCATGCTCTAATTAGAACCAAATAAAAGCTTGAAAGTTGCCCTACATTTATGATACAGTTTGAATTGGCTGGGATGAAGATTTCGGGATTTTTTTGGCAAAAAACAAAACTCTAATGAAATTACTGAAATTTTTTTTTCTTCAAAGGGGGGGACCTTTCCAACTTTTTTATTTTTGCAAAAATTTTAAGGTCTTTTTCAAAGCACTATAACTTTTTACCTGTGCTATATATCATGCTCTAATTAGAACCAAATGAAAGCTTGAAAGTTGCCCTACATTTATGATACAGTTTGAATTGGCTGGGATGAAGATTTCGGGATTTTTTTGGCAAAAAACAAAACTCTAATGAAATAACTGAAATTTTTTTTTCTTCAAAGGGGGGGACCTTTCCAACATTTTAATTTTTGCAAAAATTTTAAGGTCTTTTTCAAAGCACTATAACTTTTTACCTGTGCTATATATCATGCTCTAATTAGAACCAAATGAAAGCTTGAAAGTTGCCCTACATTTATGATACAGTTTGAATTGGCTGGGATGAAGATTTCGGGATTTTTTTGGCAAAAAACAAAACTCTAATGAAATTACTGAAATTTCTTTTTCTTCAAAGGGGGGGACCTTTCCAACATTTTAATTTTTGCAAAAATTTTAAGGTCTTTTTCAAAGCACTATAACTTTTTACCTGTGCTATATATCATGCTCTAATTAGAACCAAATGAAAGCTTAAAAGTTGCCCTACATTTATGATACAGTTTAAATTGGCTGGGATGAAGATTTCGGGATTTTTTTGGCAAAAAACAAAACTCTAATGAAATTACTGAAATTTTTTTTTCTTCAAAGGGGGGGACCTTTCCAACTTTTTTATTTTTGCAAAAATTTTAAGGTCTTTTTCAAAGCACTATAACTTTTTACCTGTGCTATATATCATGCTCTAATTAGAACCAAATGAAAGCTTGAAAGTTGCCCTACATTTATGATACAGTTTGAATTGGCTGGGATGAAGATTTCGGGATTTTTTTGGCAAAAAACAAAACTCTAATGAAATAACTGAAATTTTTTTTTCTTCAAAGGGGGGGGACCTTTCCAACATTTTAATTTTTGCAAAAATTTTAAGGTCTTTTTCAAAGCACTATAACTTTTTACCTGTGCTATATATCATGCTCTAATTAGAACCAAATGAAAGCTTGAAAGTTGCCCTACATTTATGATACAGTTTGAATTGGCTGGGATGAAGATTTCGGGATTTTTTTGGCAAAAAACAAAACTCTAATGAAATTACTGAAATTTTTTTTCCAAAAATTTTAAGGTCTTTTTCAAAGCACTATAACTTTTTACCTGTGCTATATATCATGCTCTAATTAGAACCAAATGAAAGCTTGAAAGTTGCCCTACATTTATGATACAGTTTGAATTGGCTGGGATGAAGATTTCGGGATTTTTTTGGCAAAAAACAAAACTCTAATGAAATTACTGAAATTTTTTTTTCTTCAAAGGGGGGGACCTTTCCAACTTTTTTATTTTTGCAAAAATTTTAAGGTCTTTTTCAAAGCACTATAACTTTTTACCTGTGCTATATATCATGCTCTAATTAGAACCAAATGAAAGCTTGAAAGTTGCCCTACATTTATGATACAGTTTGAATTGGCTGGGATGAAGATTTCGGGATTTTTTTGGCAAAAAACAAAACTCTAAAGAAATTACTGAAATTTTTTTTTCTTCAAAGGGGGGGACCTTTCCAACTTTTTTATTTTTGCAAAAATTTTAAGGTCTTTTTCAAAGCACTATAACTTTTTACCTGTGCTATATATCATGCTGTAATTAGAACCAAATGAAAGCTTGAAAGTTGCCCTACATTTATGATACAGTTTGAATTGGCTGGGATGAAGATTTCGGGATTTTTTTGGCAAAAAACAAAACTCTAATGAAATTACTGAAATTTTTTTTGCAAAAATTTTAAGGTCTTTTTCAAAGCACTATAACTTTTTACCTGTGCTATATATCATGCTCTAATTAGAACCAAATGAAAGCTTGAAAGTTGCCCTACATTTACGATACAGTTTAAATTGGCTGGGATGAAGATTTCGGGATTTTTTTTGGCAAAAAACAAAACTCTAATGAAATTACTGAAATTTTTTTTTCTTCAAAGGGGGGGACCTTTCCAACTTTTTTATTTTTGCAAAAATTTTAAGGTCTTTTTCAAAGCACTATAACTTTTTACCTGTGCTATATATCATGCTCTAATTAGAACCAAATGAAAGCTTGAAAGTTGCCCTACATTTATTATACAGTTTAAATTGGCTGGGATGAAGATTTCGGGATTTTTTTGGCAAAAAACAAAACTCTAATGAAATTACTGAAATTTTTTTTCCAAAAATTTTAAGGTCTTTTTCAAAGCACTATAACTTTTTACCTGTGCTATATATCATGCTCTAATTAGAACCAAATGAAAGCTTGAAAGTTGCCCTACATTTATGATACAGTTTGAATTGGCTAAGATGAAGATTTCGGGATTTTTTTGGCAAAAAACAAAACTCTAATGAAATTACTGAAATTTTTTTTCCAAAAATTTTAAGGTCTTTTTCAAAGCACTATAACTTTTTACCTGTGCTATATATCATGCTCTAATTAGAACCAAATGAAAGCTTGAAAGTTGCCCTACATTTATGATACAGTTTGAATTGGCTGGGATGAAGATTTCGGGATTTTTTTGGCAAAAAACAAAACTCTAATGAAATAACTGAAATTTTTTTTTCTTCAAAGGGGGGGACCTTTCCAACATTTTAATTTTTGCAAAAATTTTAAGGTCTTTTTCAAAGCACTATAACTTTTTTTATTTATGATACAGTTTGAATTGGCTGGGATGAAGATTTCGGGATTTTTTTGGCAAAAAACAAAACTCTAATGAAATTACTGAAATTTTTTTTGCAAAAATTTTAAGGTCTTTTTCAAAGCACTATAACTTTTTACCTGTGCTATATATCATGCTCTAATTAGAACCAAATGAAAGCTTGAAAGTTGCCCTACATTTACGATACAGTTTAAATTGGCTGGGATGAAGATTTCGGGATTTTTTTGGCAAAAAACAAAACTCTAATGAAATTACTGAAATTTTTTTTTCTTCAAAATTTTAAGGTCTTTTTCAAAGCACTATAACTTTTTACCTGTGCTATATATCATGCTCTAATTAGAACCAAATGAAAGCTTGAAAGTTGCCCTACATTTATGATACAGTTTGAATTGGCTGGGATGAAGATTTCGGGATTTTTTTTGGCAAAAAACAAAACTCTAATGAAATTACTGAAATTTTTTTTTCTTCAAAGGGGGGGACCTTTCCAACTTTTTTATTTTTGCAAAAATTTTAAGGTCTTTTTCAAAGCACTATAACTTTTTACCTGTGCTATATATCATGCTCTAATTAGAACCAAATGAAAGCTTGAAAGTTGCCCTACATTTATGATACAGTTTGAATTGGCTGGGATGAAGATTTCGGGATTTTTTTGGCAAAAAACAAAACTCTAATGAAATTACTGAAATTTCTTTTTCTTCAAAGGGGGGGACCTTTCCAACTTTTTAATTTTTGCAAAAATTTTAAGGTCTTTTTCAAAGCACTATAACTTTTTACCTGTGCTATATATCATGCTCTAATTAGAACCAAATGAAAGCTTAAAAGTTGCCCTACATTTATGATACAGTTTAAATTGGCTGGGATGAAGATTTCGGGATTTTTTTGGCAAAAAACAAAACTCTAATGAAATTACTGAAATTTTTTTTTCTTCAAAGGGGGGGACCTTTCCAACTTTTTTATTTTTGCAAAAATTTTAAGGTCTTTTTCAAAGCACTATAACTTTTTACCTGTGCTATATATCATGCTCTAATTAGAACCAAATGAAAGCTTGAAAGTTGCCCTACATTTATGATACAGTTTGAATTGGCTGGGATGAAGATTTCGGGATTTTTTTGGCAAAAAACAAAACTCTAATGAAATAACTGAAATTTTTTTTTCTTCAAAGGGGGGGACCTTTCCAACATTTTAATTTTTGCAAAAATTTTAAGGTCTTTTTCAAAGCACTATAACTTTTTACCTGTGCTATATATCATGCTCTAATTAGAACCAAATGAAAGCTTGAAAGTTGCCCTACATTTATGATACAGTTTGAATTGGCTGGGATGAAGATTTCGGGATTTTTTTGGCAAAAAACAAAACTCTAATGAAATTACTGAAATTTTTTTTTCTTCAAAGGGGGGGACCTTTCCAACTTTTTTATTTTTGCAAAAATTTTAAGGTCTTTTTCAAAGCACTATAACATTTTACCTGTGCTATATATCATGCTCTAATTAGAACCAAATGAAAGCTTGAAAGTTGCCCTACATTTATGATACAGTTTGAATTGGCTGGGATGAAGATTTCGGGATTTTTTTGGCAAAAAACAAAACTCTAATGAAATTACTGAAATTTTTTTTCCAAAAATTTTAAGGTCTTTTTCAAAGCACTATAACTTTTTACCTGTGCTATATATCATGCTCTAATTAGAACCAAATAAAAGCTTGAAAGTTGCCCTACATTTATGATACAGTTTGAATTGGCTGGGATGAAGATTTCGGGAATTTTTTGGCAAAAAACAAAACTCTAATGAAATAACTGAAATTTTTTTTTCTTCAAAGGGGGGGACCTTTCCAACTTTTTTATTTTTGCAAAAATTTTAAGGTCTTTTTCAAAGCACTATAACTTTTTACCTGTGCTATATATCATGCTCTAATTAGAACCAAATGAAAGCTTGAAAGTTGCCCTACATTTATGATACAGTTTGAATTGGCTGGGATGAAGATTTCGGGATTTTTTTTGGCAAAAAACAAAACTCTAATGAAATTACTGAAATTTTTTTTTCTTCAAAGGGGGGGACCTTTCCAACTTTTTTATTTTTGCAAAAATTTTAAGGTCTTTTTCAAAGCACTATAACTTTTTACCTGTGCTATATATCATGCTCTAATTAGAACCAAATGAAAGCTTGAAAGTTGCCCTACATTTACGATACAGTTTAAATTGGCTGGGATGAAGATTTCGGGATTTTTTTTGGCAAAAAACAAAACTCTAATGAAATTACTGAAATTTTTTTTTCTTCAAAGGGGGGGACCTTTCCAACTTTTTTATTTTTGCAAAAATTTTAAGGTCTTTTTCAAAGCACTATAACTTTTTACCTGTGCTATATATCATGCTCTAATTAGAACCAAATGAAAGCTTGAAAGTTGCCCTACATTTATTATACAGTTTAAATTGGCTGGGATGAAGATTTCGGGATTTTTTTGGCAAAAAACAAAACTCTAATGAAATTACTGAAATTTTTTTTCCAAAAATTTTAAGGTCTTTTTCAAAGCACTATAACTTTTTACCTGTGCTATATATCATGCTCTAATTAGAACCAAATGAAAGCTTGAAAGTTGCCCTACATTTATGATACAGTTTTGAATTGGCTGGGATGAAGATTTCGGGATTTTTTTGGCAAAAAACAAAACTCTAATGAAATTACTGAAATTTTTTTTCCAAAAATTTTAAGGTCTTTTTCAAAGCACTATAACTTTTTACCTGTGCTATATATCATGCTCTAATTAGAACCAAATAAAAGCTTGAAAGTTGCCCTACATTTATGATACAGTTTGAATTGGCTGGGATGAAGATTTCGGGATTTTTTGGCAAAAAACAAAACTCTAATGAAATAACTGAAATTTTTTTTTCTTCAAAGGGGGGGACCTTTCCAACTTTTTTATTTTTGCAAAAATTTTAAGGTCTTTTTCAAAGCACTATAACTTTTTACCTGTGCTATATATCATGCTCTAATTAGAACCAAATGAAAGCTTGAAAGTTGCCCTACATTTATGATACAGTTTGAATTGGCTGGGATGAAGATTTCGGGATTTTTTTTGGCAAAAAACAAAACTCTAATGAAATTACTGAAATTTTTTTTTCTTCAAAGGGGGGGACCTTTCCAACTTTTTTATTTTTGCAAAAATTTTAAGGTCTTTTTCAAAGCACTATAACTTTTTACCTGTGCTATATATCATGCTCTAATTAGAACCAAATGAAAGCTTGAAAGTTGCCCTACATTTATGATACAGTTTGAATTGGCTGGGATGAAGATTTCGGGATTTTTTTGGCAAAAAACAAAACTCTAATGAAATTACTGAAATTTTTTTTTCTTCAAAGGGGGGACCTTTCCAACTTTTTTATTTTTGCAAAAATTTTAAGGTCTTTTTCAAAGCACTATAACTTTTTACCTGTGCTATATATCATGCTGTAATTAGAACCAAATGAAAGCTTGAAAGTTGCCCTACATTTATGATACAGTTTGAATTGGCTGGGATGAAGATTTCGGGATTTTTTTGGCAAAAAACAAAACTCTAATGAAATTACTGAAATTTTTTTTGCAAAAATTTTAAGGTCTTTTTCAAAGCACTATAACTTTTTACCTGTGCTATATATCATGCTCTAATTAGAACCAAATGAAAGCTTGAAAGTTGCCCTACATTTACGATACAGTTTAAATTGGCTGGGATGAAGATTTCGGGATTTTTTTTGGCAAAAAACAAAACTCTAATGAAATTACTGAAATTTTTTTTTCTTCAAAGGGGGGGACCTTTCCAACTTTTTTATTTTTGCAAAAATTTTAAGGTCTTTTTCAAAGCACTATAACTTTTTACCTGTGCTATATATCATGCTCTAATTAGAACCAAATGAAAGCTTGAAAGTTGCCCTACATTTATTATACAGTTTAAATTGGCTGGGATGAAGATTTCGGGATTTTTTTGGCAAAAAACAAAACTCTAATGAAATTACTGAAATTTTTTTTCCAAAAATTTTAAGGTCTTTTTCAAAGCACTATAACTTTTTACCTGTGCTATATATCATGCTCTAATTAGAACCAAATGAAAGCTTGAAAGTTGCCCTACATTTATGATACAGTTTGAATTGGCTGGGATGAAGATTTCGGGATTTTTTTGGCAAAAAACAAAACTCTAATGAAATAACTGAAATTTTTTTTTCTTCAAAGGGGGGGACCTTTCCAACATTTTAATTTTTGCAAAAATTTTAAGGTCTTTTTCAAAGCACTATAACTTTTTTTATTTATGATACAGTTTGAATTGGCTGGGATGAAGATTTCGGGATTTTTTTGGCAAAAAACAAAACTCTAATGAAATTACTGAAATTTTTTTTGCAAAAATTTTAAGGTCTTTTTCAAAGCACTATAACTTTTTACCTGTGCTATATATCATGCTCTAATTAGAACCAAATGAAAGCTTGAAAGTTGCCCTACATTTACGATACAGTTTAAATTGGCTGGGATGAAGATTTCGGGATTTTTTTGGCAAAAAACAAAACTCTAATGAAATTACTGAAATTTTTTTTTCTTCAAAATTTTAAGGTCTTTTTCAAAGCACTATAACTTTTTACCTGTGCTATATATCATGCTCTAATTAGAACCAAATGAAAGCTTGAAAGTTGCCCTACATTTATGATACAGTTTGAATTGGCTGGGATGAAGATTTCGGGATTTTTTTTGGCAAAAAACAAAACTCTAATGAAATTACTGAAATTTTTTTTTCTTCAAAGGGGGGGACCTTTCCAACTTTTTTATTTTTGCAAAAATTTTAAGGTCTTTTTCAAAGCACTATAACTTTTTACCTGTGCTATATATCATGCTCTAATTAGAACCAAATGAAAGCTTGAAAGTTGCCCTACATTTATTATACAGTTTAAATTGGCTGGGATGAAGATTTCGGGATTTTTTTGGCAAAAAACAAAACTCTAATGAAATTACTGAAATTTTTTTTCCAAAAATTTTAAGGTCTTTTTCAAAGCACTATAACTTTTTACCTGTGCTATATATCATGCTCTAATTAGAACCAAATGAAAGCTTGAAAGTTGCCCTACATTTATGATACAGTTTGAATTGGCTGGGATGAAGATTTCGGGATTTTTTTGGCAAAAAACAAAACTCTAATGAAATTAATGAAATTTTTTTTTCTTCAAAGGGGGGGACCTTTCCAACTTTTTTATTTTTGCAAAAATTTTAAGGTCTTTTTCAAAGCACTATAACTTTTTACCTGTGCTATATATCATGCTCTAATTAGAACCAAATAAAAGCTTGAAAGTTGCCCTACATTTATGATACAGTTTGAATTGGCTGGGATGAAGATTTCGGGATTTTTTTGGCAAAAAACAAAACTCTAATGAAATTACTGAAATTTTTTTTTCTTCAAAGGGGGGGACCTTTCCAACTTTTTTATTTTTGCAAAAATTTTAAGGTCTTTTTCAAAGCACTATAACTTTTTACCTGTGCTATATATCATGCTCTAATTAGAACCAAATGAAAGCTTAAAAGTTGCCCTACATTTATGATACAGTTTAAATTGGCTGGGATGAAGATTTCGGGATTTTTTTGGCAAAAAACAAAACTCTAATGAAATTACTGAAATTTTTTTTTCTTCAAAGGGTTTTAAGGTCTTTTTCAAAGCACTATAACTTTTTACCTGTGCTATATATCATGCTCTAATTAGAACCAAATGAAAGCTTGAAAGTTGCCCTACATTTATGATACAGTTTAAATTGGCTGGGATGAAGATTTCGGGATTTTTTTTGGCAAAAAACAAAACTCTAATGAAATTACTGAAATTTTTTTTCCAAAAATTTTAAGGTCTTTTTCAAAGCACTATAACTTTTTACCTGTGCTATATATCATGCTCTAATTAGAACCAAATGAAAGCTTGAAAGTTGCCCTACATTTATGATACAGTTTGAATTGGCTGGGATGAAGATTTCGGGATTTTTTTGGCAAAAAAACAAAACTCTAATGAAATTACTGAAATTTTTTTTTCTTCAAAGGGGGGGACCTTTCCAACTTTTTTATTTTTGCAAAAATTTTAAGGTCTTTTTCAAAGCACTATAACTTTTTACCTGTGCTATATATCATGCTCTAATTAGAACCAAATGAAAGCTTGAAAGTTGCCCTACATTTACGATACAGTTTAAATTGGCTGGGATGAAGATTTCGGGATTTTTTTGGCAAAAAACAAAACTCTAATGAAATTACTGAAATTTTTTTTGCAAAAATTTTAAGGTCTTTTTCAAAGCACTATAACTTTTTACCTGTGCTATATATCATGCTCTAATTAGAACCAAATGAAAGCTTGAAAGTTGCCCTACATTTATGATACAGTTTGAATTGGCTGGGATGAAGATTTCGGGATTTTTTTGGCAAAAAACAAAACTCTAATGAAATTACTGAAATTTCTTTTTCTTCAAAGGGGGGGACCTTTCCAACTTTTTTATTTTTGCAAAAATTTTAAGGTCTTTTTCAAAGCACTATAACTTTTTACCTGTGCTATATATCATGCTCTAATTAGAACCAAATGAAAGCTTGAAAGTTGCCCTACATTTATGATACAGTTTAAATTGGCTGGGATGAAGATTTCGGGATTTTTTTGGCAAAAAACAAAACTCTAATGAAATTACTGAAATTTTTTTTCCAAAAATTTTAAGGTCTTTTTCAAAGCACTATAACTTTTTACCTGTGCTATATATCATGCTCTAATTAGAACCAAATGAAAGCTTGAAAGTTGCCCTACATTTATGATACAGTTTAAATTGGCTGGGATGAAGATTTCGGGATTTTTTTGGCAAAAAACAAAACTCTAATGAAATTACTGAAATTTTTTTTGCAAAAATTTTAAGGTCTTTTTCAAAGCACTATAACTTTTTACCTGTGCTATATATCATGCTCTAATTAGAACCAAATGAAAGCTTGAAAGTTGCCCTACATTTATGATACAGTTTGAATTGGCTGGGATGAAGATTTCGGGATTTTTTTGGCAAAAAACAAAACTCTAATGAAATTACTGAAATTTTTTTTCCAAAAATTTTAAGGTCTTTTTCAAAGCACTATAACTTTTTACCTGTGCTATATATCATGCTCTAATTAGAACCAAATGAAAGCTTGAAAGTTGCCCTACATTTATGATACAGTTTGAATTGGCTGGGATGAAGATTTCGGGATTTTTTTTGGCAAAAAACAAAACTCTAATGAAATTACTGAAATTTTTTTTTCTTCAAAGGGGGGGACCTTTCCAACTTTTTTATTTTTGCAAAAATTTTAAGGTCTTTTTCAAAGCACTATAACTTTTTACCTGTGCTATATATCATGCTCTAATTAGAACCAAATGAAAGCTTGAAAGTTGCCCTACATTTATGATACAGTTTAAATTGGCTGGGATGAAGATTTCGGGATTTTTTTGGCAAAAAACAAAACTCTAATGAAATTACTGAAATTTTTTTTCCAAAAATTTTAAGGTCTTTTTCAAAGCACTATAACTTTTTACCTGTGCTATATATCATGCTCTAATTAGAACCAAATGAAAGCTTGAAAGTTGCCCTACATTTATGATACAGTTTGAATTGGCTGGAATGAAGATTTCGGGATTTTTTTTGGCAAAAAACAAAACTCTAATAAAATTACTGAAATTTTTTTTTCTTCAAAGGGGGGGACCTTTCCAACTTTTTTATTTTTGCAAAAATTTTAAGGTCTTTTTCAAAGCACTATAACTTTTTACCTGTGCTATATATCATGCTCTAATTAGAACCAAATGAAAGCTTGAAAGTTGCCCTACATTTATGATACAGTTTGAATTGGCTGGGATGAAGATTTCGGGATTTTTTTGGCAAAAAACAAAACTCTAATGAAATTACTGAAATTTTTTTTTCTTCAAAGGGGGGACCTTTCCAACTTTTTTATTTTTGCAAAAATTTTAAGGTCTTTTTCAAAGCACTATAACTTTTTACCTGTGCTATATATCATGCTCTTATTAGAACCAAATGAAAGCTTGAAAGTTGCCCTACATTTATGATACAGTTTGAATTGGCTGGGATGAAGATTTCGGGATTTTTTTGGCAAAAAACAAAACTCTAATGAAATTACTGAAATTTTTTTTGCAAAAATTTTAAGGTCTTTTTCAAAGCACTATAACTTTTTACCTGTGCTATATATCATGCTCTAATTAGAACCAAATGAAAGCTTGAAAGTTGCCCTACATTTATGATACAGTTTGAATTGGCTGGGATGAAGATTTCGGGATTTTTTTGGCAAAAAACAAAACTCTAATGAAATTACTGAAATTTTTTTTTCTTCAAAGGGGGGGACCTTTCCAACTTTTTTATTTTTGCAAAAATTTTAAGGTCTTTTTCAAAGCACTATAACTTTTTACCTGTGCTATATATCATGCTCTAATTAGAACCAAATGAAAGCTTGAAAGTTGCCCTACATTTATGATACAGTTTGAATTGGCTGGGATGAAGATTTCGGGATTTTTTTGGCAAAAAACAAAACTCTAATGAAATTACTGAAATTTTTTTTGCAAAAATTTTAAGGTCTTTTTCAAAGCACTATAACTTTTTACCTGTGCTATATATCATGCTCTAATTAGAACCAAATGAAAGCTTGAAAGTTGCCCTACATTTATGATACAGTTTGAATTGGCTGGGATGAAGATTTTGGGATTTTTTTGGCAAAAAACAAAACTCTAATGAAATTACTGAAATTTTTTTTTCTTCAAAGGGGGGGACCTTTCCAACTTTTTTATTTTTGCAAAAATTTTAAGGTCTTTTTCAAAGCACTATAACTTTTTACCTGTGCTATATATCATGCTCTAATTAGAACCAAATGAAAGCTTGAAAGTTGCCCTACATTTATGATACAGTTTGAATTGGCTGGGATGAAGATTTCGGGATTTTTTTGGCAAAAAACAAAACTCTAATGAAATCACTGAAATTTTTTTTCCAAAAATTTTAAGGTCTTTTTCAAAGCACTATAACTTTTTACCTGTGCTATATATCATGCTCTAATTAGAACCAAATGAAAGCTTGAAAGTTGCCCTACATTTATGATACAGTTTGAATTGGCTGGGATGAAGATTTCGGGATTTTTTTGGCAAAAAACAAAACTCTAATGAAATTACTGAAATTTTTTTTTCTTCAAAGGGGGGGACCTTTCCAACTTTTTTATTTTTGCAAAAATTTTAAGGTCTTTTTCAAAGCACTATAACTTTTTACCTGTGCTATATATCATGCTCTAATTAGAACCAAATGAAAGCTTGAAAGTTGCCCTACATTTATGATACAGTTTGAATTGGCTGGGATGAAGATTTCGGGATTTTTTTGGCAAAAAACAAAACTCTAATGAAATTACTGAAATTTTTTTTTCTTCAAAGGGGGGGACCTTTCCAACTTTTTTATTTTTGCAAAAATTTTAAGGTCTTTTTCAAAGCACTATAACTTTTTACCTGTGCTATATATCATGCTCTAATTAGAACCAAATGAAAGCTTGAAAGTTGCCCTACATTTATGATACAGTTTAAATTGGCTGGGATGAAGATTTCGGGATTTTTTTGGCAAAAAACAAAACTCTAATGAAATTACTGAAATTTTTTTTCCAAAAATTTTAAGGTCTTTTTCAAAGCACTATAACTTTTTACCTGTGCTATATATCATGCTCTAATTAGAACCAAATGAAAGCTTGAAAGTTGCCCTACATTTATGATACAGTTTGAATTGGCTGGGATGAAGATTTCGGGATTTTTTTGGCAAAAAACAAAACTCTAATGAAATTACTGAAATTTTTTTTTCTTCAAAGGGGGGACCTTTCCAACTTTTTTATTTTTGCAAAAATTTTAAGGTCTTTTTCAAAGCACTATAACTTTTTACCTGTGCTATATATCATGCTCTAATTAGAACCAAATGAAAGCTTGAAAGTTGCCCTACATTTATGATACAGTTTGAATTGGCTGGGATGAAGATTTCGGGATTTTTTTGGCAAAAAACAAAACTCTAATGAAATTACTGAATTTTTTTTTTCTTCAAAGGGGGGGACCTTTCCAACTTTTTTTATTTTTGCAAAAATTTTAAGGTCTTTTTCAAAGCACTATAACTTTTTACCTGTGCTATATATCATGCTCTAATTAGAACCAAATGAAAGCTTGAAAGTTTGCCCTACATTTATGATACAGTTTGAATTGGCTGGGATGAAGATTTCGGGATTTTTTTGGCAAAAAACAAAACTCTAATGAAATCACTGAAATTTTTTTTCCAAAAATTTTAAGGTCTTTTTCAAAGCACTATAACTTTTTACCTGTGCTATATATCATGCTCTAATTAGAACCAAATGAAAGCTTGAAAGTTGCCCTACATTTATGATACAGTTTGAATTGGCTGGGATGAAGATTTCGGGATTTTTTTGGCAAAAAACAAAACTCTAATGAAATTACTGAAATTTTTTTTGCAAAAATTTTAAGGTCTTTTTCAAAGCACTATAACTTTTTATCTGTGCTATATATCATGCTCTAATTAGAACCAAATGAAAGCTTGAAAGTTGCCCTACATTTATGATACAGTTTAAATTGGCTGGGATAAAGATTTCGGGATTTTTTTGGCAAAAAACAAAACTCTAATGAAATTACTGAAATTTTTTTTTGCAAAAATTTTAAGGTCTTTTTCAAAGCACTATAACTTTTTACCTGTGCTATATATCGTGCTCTAATTAGAACCAAATGAAAGCTTGAAAGTTGCCCTACATTTATGATACAGTTTGAATTGGCTGGGATGAAGATTTCGGGATTTTTTTGGCAAAAAACAAAACTCTAATGAAATTACTAAAATTTTTTTTTCTTCAAAGGGGGGACCTTTCCAACTTTTTTATTTTTGCAAAAATTTTAAGGTCTTTTTCAAAGCACTATAACTTTTTACCTGTGCTATATATCATGCTCTAATTAGAACCAAATGAAAGCTTGAAAGTTGCCCTACATTTATGATACAGTTTGAATTGGCTGGGATGAAGATTTCGGGATTTTTTTGGCAAAAAACAAAACTCTAATGAAATTACTGAAATTTTTTTTTTCTTCAAAGGGGGGGACCTTTCCAACTTTTTTATTTTTGCAAAAATTTTAAGGTCTTTTTCAAAGCACTATAACTTTTTACCTGTGCTATATATCATGCTCTAATTAGAACCAAATGAAAGCTTGAAAGTTGCCCTACATTTATGATACAGTTTGAATTGGCTGGGATGAAGATTTCGGGATTTTTTTGGCAAAAAACAAAACTCTAATGAAATTACTGAATTTTTTTTTTCTTCAAAGGGGGGGACCTTTCCAACTTTTTTATTTTTGCAAAAATTTTAAGGTCTTTTTCAAAGCACTATAACTTTTTACCTGTGCTATATATCATGCTCTAATTAGAAGCAAATGAAAGCTTGAAAGTTGCCCTACATTTATGATACAGTTTAAATTGGCTGGGATGAAGATTTCGGGATTTTTTTGGCAAAAAACAAAACTCTAATGAAATTACTGAAATTTTTTTTCCAAAAATTTTAAGGTCTTTTTCAAAGCACTATAACTTTTTACCTGTGCTATATATCATGCTCTAATTAGAACCAAATGAAAGCTTGAAAGTTGCCCTACATTCATGATACAGTTTGAATTGGCTGGGATGAAGATTTCGGGATTTTTTTGTCAAAAAACAAAACTCTAATGAAATTACTGAAATTTTTTTTTCTTCAAAGGGGGGGACCTTTCCAACTTTTTTATTTTTGCAAAAATTTTGAGGTCTTTTTCAAAGCACTATAACTTTTTACCTGTGCTATATATCATGCTCTAATTAGAACCAAATGAAAGCTTGAAAAGTTGCCCTACATTTATGATACAGTTTGAATTGGCTGGGATGAAGATTTCGGGATTTTTTTGGCAAAAAACAAAACTCTAATGAAATTACTGAAATTTTTTTTTCTTCAAAGGGGGGGACCTTTCCAACTTTTTTATTTTTGCAAAAATTTTAAGGTCTTTTTCAAAGCACTATAACTTTTTACCTGTGCTATATATCATGCTCTAATTAGAACCAAATGAAAGCTTGAAAGTTGCCCTACATTTATGATACAGTTTGAATTGGCTGGGATGAAGATTTCGGGATTTTTTTGGCAAAAAACAAAACTCTAATGAAATTACTAAAATTTTTTTTCCAAAAATTTTAAGGTCTTTTTCAAAGCACTATAACTTTTTACCTGTGCTATATATCATGCTCTAATTAGAACCAAATGAAAGCTTGAAAGTTGCCCTACATTTATGATACAGTTTGAATTGGCTGGGATGAAGATTTCGGGATTTTTTTGGCAAAAAACAAAACTCTAATGAAATTACTGAAATTTTTTTTTCTTCAAAGGGGGGGACCTTTCCAACTTTTTAATTTTTTGCAAAAATTTTAAGGTCTTTTTCAAAGCACTATAACTTTTTACCTGTGCTATATATCATGCTCTAATTAGAACCAAATGAAAGCTTAAAAGTTGCCCTACATTTATGATACAGTTTGAATTGGCTGGGATGAAGATTTCGGGATTTTTTTGGCAAAAAACAAAACTCTAATGAAATTACTGAAATTTTTTTTTCCAAAAATTTTAAGGTCTTTTTCAAAGCACTATAAACTTTTTACCTGTGCTATATATCATGCTCTAATTAGAACCAAATAAAAGCTTGAAAGTTGCCCTACATTTATGATACAGTTTAAATTGGCTGGGATGAAGATTTCGGGATTTTTTTGGCAAAAAACAAAACTCTAATGAAATTACTGAAATTTTTTTTCCAAAAATTTTAAGGTCTTTTTCAAAGCACTATAACTTTTTACCTGTGCTATATATCATGCTCTAATTAGAACCAAATGAAAGCTTGAAAGTTGCTCTACATTTATGATACAGTTTGAATTGGCTGGGATGAAGATTTCGGGATTTTTTTGGCAAAAAAACAAAACTCTAATGAAATTACTGAAATTTTTTTTTCTTCAAAGGGGGGGACCTTTCCAACTTTTTTATTTTTGCAAAAATTTTAAGGTCTTTTTTAAAGCACTATAACTTTTTACCTGTGGTATATATCATGCTCTAATTAGAACCAAATGAAAGCTTGAAAGTTGCCCTACATTTATGATACAGTTTGAATTGGCTGGGATGAAGATTTCGGGATTTTTTTGGCAAAAAACAAAACTCTAATGAAATTACTGAAATTTTTTTTTCTTCAAAGGGGGGGACCTTTCCAACTTTTTTATTTTTGCAAAAATTTTAAGGTCTTTTTCAAAGCACTATAACTTTTTACCTGTGCTATATATCATGCTCTAATTAGAACCAAATGAAAGCTTGAAAGTTGCCCTACATTTATGATACAGTTTAAATTGGCTGGGATGAAGATTTCGGGATTTTTTTGGCAAAAAACAAAACTCTAATGAAATTACTGAAATTTTTTTTCCAAAAATTTTAAGGTCTTTTTCAAAGCACTATAACTTTTTACCTGTGCTATATATCATGCTCTAATTAGAACCAAATGAAAGCTTGAAAGTTGCCCTTCATTTATGATACAGTTTGAATTGGCTGGGATGAAGATTTCGGGATTTTTTTGGCAAAAAACAAAACTCTAATGAAATTACTGAAATTTTTTTTTCTTTAAAACCTTTCCAACTTTTTTATTTTTGCAAAAATTTTAAGGTCTTTTTCAAAGCACTATAACTTTTTACCTGTGCTATATATCATGCTCTAATTAGAACCAAATGAAAGCTTGAAAGTTGCCCTACATTTATGATACAGTTTAAATTGGCTGGGATGAAGATTTCGGGATTTTTTTGGCAAAAAACAAAACTCTAATGAAATTACTGAAATTTTTTTTCCAAAAATTTTAAGGTCTTTTTCAAAGCACTATAACTTTTTACCTGTGCTATATATCATGCTCTAATTAGAACCAAATGAAAGCTTAAAAGTTGCCCTACATTTATGATACAGTTTGAATTGGCTGGGATGAAGATTTCGGGATTTTTTTGGCAAAAAACAAAACTCTAATGAAATTACTGAAATTTTTTTTTCTTCAAAGGGGGGGACCTTTCCAACTTTTTTATTTTTGCAAAAATTTTAAGGTCTTTTTCAAAGCACTATAACTTTTTACCTGTGCTATATATCATGCTCTAATTAGAACCAAATGAAAGCTTGAAAGTTGCCCTACATTTATGATACAGTTTGAATTGGCTGGGATGAAGATTTCGGGATTTTTTTGGCAAAAAACAAAACTCTAATGAAATTACTGAAATTTTTTTTTCTTCAAAGGGGGGGACCTTTCCAACTTTTTTATTTTTGCAAAAATTTTAAGGTCTTTTTCAAAGCACTATAACTTTTTACCTGTGCTATATATCATGCTCTAATTAGAACCAAATGAAAGCTTGAAAGTTGCCCTACATTTATGATACAGTTTGAATTGGCTGGGATGAAGATTTCGGGATTTTTTTGGCAAAAAACAAAACTCTAATGAAATTACTGAAATTTTTTTTCCAAAAATTTTAAGGTCTTTTTCAAAGCACTATAACTTTTTACCTGTGCTATATATCATGCTCTAATTAGAACCAAATGAAAGCTTGAAAGTTGCCCTACATTTATGATACAGTTTGAATTGGCTGGGATGAAGATTTCGGGATTTTTTTGGCAAAAAACAAAACTCTAATGAAATTACTGAAATTTTTTTTTCTTCAAAGGGGGGGACCTTTCCAACTTTTTTATTTTTGCAAAAATTTTAAGGTCTTTTTCAAAGCACTATAACTTTTTACCTGTGCTATATATCATGCTCTAATTAGAACCAAATGAAAGCTTGAAAGTTGCCCTACATTTATGATACAGTTTGAATTGGCTGGGATGAAGATTTCGGGATTTTTTTGGCAAAAAACAAAACTCTAATGAAATTACTGAAATTTTTTTTTCTTCAAAGGGGGGGGACCTTTCCAACTTTTTTATTTTTGCAAAAATTTTAAGGTCTTTTTCAAAGCACTATAACTTTTTACCTGTGCTATATATCATGCTCTAATTAGAACCAAATGAAAGCTTGAAAGTTGCCCTACATTTATGATACAGTTTGAATTGGCTGGGATGAAGATTTCGGGATTTTTTTGGCAAAAAACAAAACTCTAATGAAATTACTGAAATTTTTTTTCTTCAAAGGGGGGGACCTTTCCAACTTTTTTATTTTTGCAAAAATTTTAAGGTCTTTTTCAAAGCACTATAACTTTTTACCTGTGCTATATATCATGCTCTAATTAGAACCAAATGAAAGCTTGAAAGTTGCCCTACATTTATGATACAGTTTGAATTGGCTGGGATGAAGATTTCGGGATTTTTTTGGCAAAAAACAAAACTCTAATGAAATTACTGAAATTTTTTTTTCTTCAAAGGGGGTACCTTTCCAACTTTTTTATTTTTGCAAAAATTTTAAGGTCTTTTTCAAAGCACTATAACTTTTTACCTGTGCTATATATCATGCTCTAATTAGAACCAAATGAAAGCTTGAAAGTTGCCCTACATTTATGATACAGTTTGAATTGGCTGAGATGAAGATTTCGGGATATTTTTTGGCAAAAAAAAAAACTCTAATGAAATTACTGAAATTTTTTTTTCTTCAAAGGGGGGGACCTTTCCAACTTTTTTATTTTTGCAAAAATTTTAAGGTCTTTTTCAAAGCACTATAACTTTTTACCTGTGCTATATATCATGCTCTAATTAGAACCAAATGAAAGCTTGAAAGTTGCCCTACATTTATGATACAGTTTGAATTGGCTGGGATGAAGATTTCGGGATTTTTTTGTCAAAAAACAAAACTCTAATGAAATTACTGAAATTTTTTTTCCAAAAATTTTAAGGTCTTTTTCAAAGCACTATAACTTTTTACCTGTGCTATATATCATGCTCTAATTAGAACCAAATGAAAGCTTGAAAGTTGCCCTACATTTATGATACAGTTTGAATTGGCTGGGATGAAGATTTCGGGATTTTTTTGGCAAAAAACAAAACTCTAATGAAATTACTGAAATTTTTTTTTCTTCAAAGGGGGGGACCTTTCCAACTTTTTTATTTTTGCAAAAATTTTAAGGTCTTTTTCAAAGCACTATAACTTTTTACCTGTGCTATATATCATGCTCTAATTAGAACCAAATGAAAGCTTGAAAGTTGCCCTACATTTATGATACAGTTTGAATTGGCTGGGATGAAGATTTCGGGATTTTTTTTGGCAAAAAACAAAACTCTAATGAAATTACTGAAATTTTTTTTGCAAAAATTTTAAGGTCTTTTTCAAAGCACTATAACTTTTTACCTGTGCTATATATCATGCTCTAATTAGAACCAAATGAAAGCTTGAAAGTTGCCCTACATTTATGATACAGTTTGAATTGGCTGGGATGAAGATTTCGGGATTTTTTTTGGCAAAAAACAAAACTCTAATGAAATTACTGAAATTTTTTTTTCTTCAAAGGGGGGGACCTTTCCAACTTTTTTATTTTTGCAAAAATTTTAAGGTCTTTTTCAAAGCACTATAACTTTTTACCTGTGCTATATATCATGCTCTAATTAGAACCAAATGAAAGCTTGAAAGTTGCCCTACATTTATGATACAGTTTGAATTGGCTGGGATGAAGATTTCGGGATTTTTTTGGCAAAAAACAAAACTCTAATGAAATTACTGAAATTTTTTTTTCTTCAAAGGGGGGGACCTTTCCAACTTTTTTATTTTTGCAAAAATTTTAAGGTCTTTTTCAAAGCACTATAACTTTTTACCTGTGCTATATATCATGCTCTAATTAGAACCAAATGAAAGCTTGAAAGTTGCCCTACATTTATGATACAGTTTGAATTGGCTGGGATGAAGATTTCGGGATTTTTTTGGCAAAAAACAAAACTCTAATGAAATTACTGAAATTTTTTTTTCTTCAAAGGGGGGGACCTTTCCATTTTTTTTATTTTTGCAAAAATTTTAAGGTCTTTTTCAAAGCACTATAACTTTTTACCTGTGCTATATATCATGCTCTAATTAGAACCAAATGAAAGCTTGAAAGTTGCCCTACATTTATGATACAGTTTGAATTGGCTGGGATGAAGATTTCGGGATTTTTTTGGCAAAAAACAAAACTCTAATGAAATTACTGAAATTTTTTTTCCAAAAATTTTAAGGTCTTTTTCAAAGCACTATAACTTTTTACCTGTGCTATATATCATGCTCTAATTAGAACCAAATGAAAGCTTGAAAGTTGCCCTACATTTATGATACAGTTTGAATTGGCTGGGATGAAGATTTCGGGATTTTTTTGGCAAAAAAACAAAACTCTAATGAAATTACTGAAATTTTTTTTTCTTCAAAGGGGGGGACCTTTCCAACTTTTTTATTTTTGCAAAAATTTTAAGGTCTTTTTCAAAGCACTATAACTTTTACCTGTGCTATATATCATGCTCTAATTAGAACCAAATGAAAGCTTGAAAGTTGCCCTACATTTATGATACAGTTTGAATTGGCTGGGATGAAGATTTCGGGATTTTTTTGGCAAAAAACAAAACTCTAATGAAATTACTGAAATTTTTTTTTCTTCAAAGGGGGGGACCTTTCCAACTTTTTTATTTTTGCAAAAATTTTAAGGTCTTTTTCAAAGCACTATAACTTTTTACCTGTGCTATATATCATGCTCTAATTAGAACCAAATGAAAGCTTGAAAGTTGCCCTACATTTATGATACAGTTTGAATTTTCTTCAAAGGGGGGGACCTTTCCAACTTTTTTATTTTTGCAAAAATTTTAAGGTCTTTTTCAAAGCACTATAACTTTTTACCTGTGCTATATATCATGCTCTAATTAGAACCAAATGAAAGCTTGAAAGTTGCCCTACATTTATGATACAGTTTGAATTGGCTGGGATGAAGATTTCGGGATTTTTTTGGCAAAAAACAAAACTCTAATGAAATTACTGAAATTTTTTTTTCTTCAAAGGGGGGGGACCTTTCCAACTTTTTTATTTTTGCAAAAATTTTAAGGTCTTTTTCAAAGCACTATAACTTTTTACCTGTGCTATATATCATGCTCTAATTAGAACCAAATGAAAGCTTGAAAGTTGCCCTACATTTATGATACAGTTTGAATTGGCTGGGATGAAGATTTCGGGATTTTTTTGGCAAAAAAACAAAACTCTAATGAAATTACTGAAATTTTTTTTTCTTCAAAGGGGGGGACCTTTCCAACTTTTTTATTTTTGCAAAAATTTTAAGGTCTTTTTCAAAGCACTATAACTTTTTACCTGTGCTATATATCATGCTCTAATTAGAACCAAATGAAAGCTTGAAAGTTGCCCTACATTTATGATACAGTTTGAATTGGCTGGGATGAAGATTTCGGGATTTTTTTGGCAAAAAAAAAAACTCTAATGAAATTACTGAAATTTTTTTTTCTTCAAAGGGGGGGACCTTTCCAACTTTTTTATTTTTGCAAAAATTTTAAGGTCTTTTTCAAAGCACTATAACTTTTTACCTGTGCTATATATCATGCTCTAATTAGAACCAAATGAAAGCTTGAAAGTTGCCCTACATTTATGATACAGTTTGAATTGGCTGGGATGAAGATTTCGGGATTTTTTTGTCAAAAAACAAAACTCTAATGAAATTACTGAAATTTTTTTTCCAAAAATTTTAAGGTCTTTTTCAAAGCACTATAACTTTTTACCTGTGCTATATATCATGCTCTAATTAGAACCAAATGAAAGCTTGAAAGTTGCCCTACATTTATGATACAGTTTGAATTGGCTGGGATGAAGATTTCGGGATTTTTTTGGCAAAAAACAAAACTCTAATGAAATTACTGAAATTTTTTTTTCTTAAAAGGGGGGGACCTTTCCAACTTTTTTATTTTTGCAAAAATTTTAAGGTCTTTTTCAAAGCACTATAACTTTTTACCTGTGCTATATATCATGCTCTAATTAGAACCAAATGAAAGCTTGAAAGTTGCCCTACATTTATGATACAGTTTGAATTGGCTGGGATGAAGATTTCGGGATTTTTTTGGCAAAAAACAAAACTCTAATGAAATTACTGAAATTTTTTTTTCTTCAAAGGGGGGGACCTTTCCAACTTTTTTATTTTTGCAAAAATTTTAAGGTCTTTTTCAAAGCACTATAACTTTTTACCTGTGCTATATATCATGCTCTAATTAGAACCAAATGAAAGCTTGAAAGTTGCCCTACATTTATGATACAGTTTGAATTGGCTGGGATGAAGATTTCGGGATTTTTTTTGGCAAAAAACAAAACTCTAATGAAATTACTGAAATTTTTTTTTCTTCAAAGGGGGGGACCTTTCCAACTTTTTTATTTTTGCAAAAATTTTAAGGTCTTTTTCAAAGCACTATAACTTTTTACCTGTGCTATATATCATGCTCTAATTAGAACCAAATGAAAGCTTGAAAGTTGCCCTACATTTATGATACAGTTTGAATTGGCTGGGATGAAGATTTCGGGATTTTTTTGGCAAAAAACAAAACTCTAATGAAATTACTGAAATTTTTTTTTCTTCAAAGGGGGGGACCTTTCCAACTTTTTTATTTTTGCAAAAATTTTAAGGTCTTTTTCAAAGCACTATAACTTTTTACCTGTGCTATATATCATGCTCTAATTAGAACCAAATGAAAGCTTGAAAGTTGCCCTACATTTATGATACAGTTTGAATTGGCTGGGATGAAGATTTCGGGATTTTTTTGGCAAAAAACAAAACTCTAATGAAATTACTGAAATTTTTTTTTCTTCAAAGGGGGGGACCTTTCCAACTTTTTTATTTTTGCAAAAATTTTAAGGTCTTTTTCAAAGCACTATAACTTTTTACCTGTGCTATATATCATGCTCTAATTAGAACCAAATGAAAGCTTGAAAGTTGCCCTACATTTATGATACAGTTTGAATTGGCTGGGATGAAGATTTCGGGATTTTTTTGGCAAAAAACAAAACTCTAATGAAATTACTGAAATTTTTTTTTCTTCAAAGGGGGGGACCTTTCCAACTTTTTTATTTTTGCAAAAATTTTAAGGTCTTTTTCAAAGCACTATAACTTTTTACCTGTGCTATATATCATGCTCTAATTAGAACCAAATGAAAGCTTGAAAGTTGCCCTACATTTATGATACAGTTTGAATTGGCTGGGATGAAGATTTCGGGATTTTTTTGGCAAAAAACAAAACTCTAATGAAATTACTGAAATTTTTTTTTCCAAAAATTTTAAGGTCTTTTTCAAAGCACTATAACTTTTTACCTGTGCTATATATCATGCTCTAATTAGAACCAAATGAAAGCTTGAAAGTTGCCCTACATTTATGATACAGTTTGAATTGGCTGGGATGAAGATTTCGGGATTTTTTTGGCAAAAAACAAAACTCTAATGAAATTACTGAAATTTTTTTTTCTTCAAAGGGGGGGACCTTTCCAACTTTTTTATTTTTGCAAAAATTTTAAGGTCTTTTTCAAAGCACTATAACTTTTTACCTGTGCTATATATCATGCTCTAATTAGAACCAAATGAAAGCTTGAAAGTTGCCCTACATTTATGATACAGTTTGAATTGGCTGGGATGAAGATTTCGGGATTTTTTTGGCAAAAAAACAAAACTCTAATGAAATTACTGAAATTTTTTTTTCTTCAAAGGGGGGGACCTTTCCAACTTTTTTTATTTTTGCAAAAATTTTAAGGTCTTTTTCAAAGCACTATAACTTTTTTACTGTGCTATATATCATGCTCTAATTAGAACCAAATGAAAGCTTGAAAGTTGCCCTACATTTATGATACAGTTTGAATTGGCTGGGATGAAGATTTCGGGATTTTTTTGGCAAAAAACAAAACTCTAATGAAATTACTGAAATTTTTTTTTCTTCAAAGGGGGGGACCTTTCCAACTTTTTTATTTTTTGCAAAAATTTTAAGGTCTTTTTCAAAGCACTATAACTTTTTACCTGTGCTATATATCATGCTCTAATTAGAACCAAATGAAAGCTTGAAAGTTGCCCTACATTTATGATACAGTTTGAATTGGCTGGGATGAAGATTTCGGGATTTTTTTGGCAAAAAACAAAACTCTAATTGAAATTACTGAAATTTTTTTTCCAAAAATTTTAAGGTCTTTTTCAAAGCACTATAACTTTTTACCTGTGCTATATATCATGCTCTAATTAGAACCAAATGAAAGCTTGAAAGTTGCCCTACATTTATGATACAGTTTGAATTGGCTGGGATGAAGATTTCGGGATTTTTTTGGCAAAAAAACAAAACTCTAATGAAATTACTGAAATTTTTTTTTCTTAAAAGGGAGGGACCTTTCCAACTTTTTTATTTTTGCAAAAATTTTAAGGTCTTTTTCAAAGCACTATAACTTTTTACCTGTGCTATATATCATGCTCTAATTAGAACCAAATGAAAGCTTGAAAGTTTTGCCCTACATTTATGATACAGTTTGAATTGGCTGGGATGAAGATTTCGGGATTTTTTTGGCAAAAAACAAAACTCTAATGAAATTACTGAAATTTTTTTTTTCTTAAAAGGGGGGGACCTTTCCAACTTTTTTATTTTTGCAAAAATTTTAAGGTCTTTTTCAAAGCACTATAACTTTTTACCTGTGCTATATATCATGCTCTAATTAGAACCAAATGAAAGCTTGAAAGTTGCCCTACATTTATGATACAGTTTGAATTGGCTGGGATGAAGATTTCGGGATTTTTTTTGGCAAAAAACAAAACTCTAATGAAATTACTGAAATTTTTTTTTCTTCAAAGGGGGGGACCTTTCCAACTTTTTTATTTTTGCAAAAATTTTAAGGTCTTTTTCAAAGCACTATAACTTTTTACCTGTGCTATATATCATGCTCTAATTAGAACCAAATGAAAGCTTGAAAGTTGCCCTACATTTATGATACAGTTTGAATTGGCTGGGATGAAGATTTCGGGATTTTTTTGGCAAAAAACAAAACTCTAATGAAATTACTGAAATTTTTTTTTCTTCAAAGGGGGGGACCTTTCCAACTTTTTTATTTTTGCAAAAATTTTAAGGTCTTTTTCAAAGCACTATAACTTTTTACCTGTGCTATATATCATGCTCTAATTAGAACCAAATGAAAGCTTGAAAGTTGCCCTACATTTATGATACAGTTTGAATTGGCTGGGATGAAGAATTTCGGGATTTTTTTGGCAAAAAACAAAACTCTAATGAAATTACTGAAATTTTTTTTTCTTCAAAGGGGGGGACCTTTCCAACTTTTTTATTTTTGCAAAAATTTTAAGGTCTTTTTCAAAGCACTATAACTTTTTACCTGTGCTATATATCATGCTCTAATTAGAACCAAATGAAAGCTTGAAAGTTGCCCTACATTTATGATACAGTTTGAATTGGCTGGGATGAAGATTTCGGGATTTTTTTGGCAAAAAACAAAACTCTAATGAAATTACTGAAATTTTTTTTTCTTCAAAGGGGGGGACCTTTCCAACTTTTTTATTTTTGCAAAAATTTTAAGGTCTTTTTCAAAGCACTATAACTTTTTACCTGTGCTATATATCATGCTCTAATTAGAACCAAATGAAAGCTTGAAAGTTGCCCTACATTTATGATACAGTTTGAATTGGCTGGGATGAAGATTTCGGGATTTTTTTGGCAAAAAACAAAACTCTAATGAAATTACTGAAATTTTTTTTTCTTCAAAGGGGGGGACCTTTCCAACTTTTTTATTTTTGCAAAAATTTTAAGGTCTTTTTCAAAGCACTATAACTTTTTACCTGTGCTATATATCATGCTCTAATTAGAACCAAATGAAAGCTTGAAAGTTGCCCTACATTTATGATACAGTTTGAATTGGCTGGGATGAAAGATTTCGGGATTTTTTTGGCAAAAAACAAAACTCTAATGAAATTACTGAAATTTTTTTTCTTCAAAGGGGGGGACCTTTCCAACTTTTTTATTTTTGCAAAAATTTTAAGGTCTTTTTCAAAGCACTATAACTTTTTACCTGTGCTATATATCATGCTCTAATTAGAACCAAATGAAAGCTTGAAAGTTGCCCTACATTTATGATACAGTTTGAATTGGCTGGGATGAAGATTTCGGGATTTTTTTGGCAAAAAACAAAACTCTAATGAAATTACTGAAATTTTTTTTTCTTAAAAGGGGGGGACCTTTCCAACTTTTTTATTTTTGCAAAAATTTTAAGGTCTTTTTCAAAGCACTATAACTTTTTACCTGTGCTATATATCATGCTCTAATTAGAACCAAATGAAAGCTTGAAAGTTGCCCTACATTTATGATACAGTTTGAATTGGCTGGGATGAAGATTTCGGGATTTTTTTGGCAAAAAACAAAACTCTAATGAAATTACTGAAATTTTTTTTTCTTCAAAGGGGGGGACCTTTCCAACTTTTTTTATTTTTGCAAAAATTTTAAGGTCTTTTTCAAAGCACTATAACTTTTTACCTGTGCTATATATCATGCTCTAATTAGAACCAAATGAAAGCTTGAAAGTTGCCCTACATTTATGATACAGTTTGAATTGGCTGGATTGAAGATTTCGGGATTTTTTTGGCAAAAAACAAAACTCTAATGAAATTACTGAAATTTTTTTTTCTTCAAAGGGGGGGGAACCTTTCCAACTTTTTTATTTTTGCAAAAATTTTAAGGTCTTTTTCAAAGCACTATAACTTTTTACCTGTGCTATATATCATGCTCTAATTAGAACCAAATGAAAGCTTGAAAAGTTGCCCTACATTTTATGATACAGTTTGAATTGGCTGGGATGAAGATTTCGGGATTTTTTTTGGCAAAAAACAAAACTCTAATGAAATTACTGAAATTTTTTTTTTCTTCAAAGGGGGGGACCTTTCCAACTTTTTTATTTTTGCAAAAATTTTAAGGTCTTTTTCAAAGCACTATAACTTTTTACCTGTGCTATATATCATGCTCTAATTAGAACCAAATGAAAGCTTGAAAGTTGCCCTACATTTATGATACAGTTTGAATTGGCTGGGATGAAGATTTCGGGATTTTTTTGGCAAAAAACAAAACTCTAATGAAATTACTGAAATTTTTTTTCCAAAAATTTTAAGGTCTTTTTCAAAGCACTATAACTTTTTACCTGTGCTATATATCATGCTCTAATTAGAACCAAATGAAAGCTTGAAAGTTGCCCTACATTTATGATACAGTTTTGAATTGGCTGGGATGAAGATTTCGGGATTTTTTTGGCAAAAAACAAAACTCTAATGAAATTACTGAAATTTTTTTTTCTTCAAAGGGGGGGACCTTTCCAACTTTTTTATTTTTGCAAAAATTTTAAGGTCTTTTTCAAAGCACTATAACTTTTTACCTGTGCTATATATCATGCTCTAATTAGAACCAAATGAAAGCTTGAAAGTTGCCCTACATTTATGATACAGTTTGAATTGGCTGGGATGAAGATTTCGGGATTTTTTTGGCAAAAAAACAAAACTCTAATGAAATTACTGAAATTTTTTTTTTCTTCAAAGGGGGGGACCTTTCCAACTTTTTTATTTTTTGCAAAAATTTTAAGGTCTTTTTCAAAGCACTATAACTTTTTACCTGTGCTATATATCATGCTCTAATTAGAACCAAATGAAAGCTTGAAAGTTGCCCTACATTTATGATACAGTTTGAATTGGCTGGGATGAAGATTTCGGGATTTTTTTGGCAAAAAACAAAACTCTAATGAAATTACTGAAATTTTTTTTCCAAAAATTTTAAGGTCTTTTTCAAAGCACTATAACTTTTTACCTGTGCTATATATCATGCTCTAATTAGAACCAAATGAAAGCTTGAAAGTTGCCCTACATTTATGATACAGTTTGAATTGGCTGGGATGAAGATTTCGGGATTTTTTGGCAAAAAACAAAAACTCTAATGAAATTACTGAAATTTTTTTTTCTTCAAAGGGGGGGACCTTTCCAACTTTTTTATTTTTGCAAAAATTTTAAGGTCTTTTTCAAAGAGCACTATAACTTTTTTACCTGTGCTATATATCATGCTCTAATTAGAACCAAATGAAAGCTTGAAAGTTGCCCTACATTTATGATACAGTTTGAATGGCTGGGATGAAGATTTCGGGATTTTTTTTGGCAAAAAACAAAACTCTAATGAAATTACTGAAATTTTTTTTTCTTCAAAGGGGGGGACCTTTCCAACTTTTTTATTTTTGCAAAAATTTTAAGGTCTTTTTCAAAGCACTATAACTTTTTACCTGTGCTATATATCATGCTCTAATTAGAACCAAATGAAAGCTTGAAAGTTGCCCTACATTTATGATACAGTTTGAATTGGCTGGGATGAAGATTTCGGGATTTTTTTGGCAAAAAACAAAACTCTAATGAAATTACTGAAATTTTTTTTTCTTCAAAGGGGGGGACCCTTTCCAACTTTTTTATTTTTGCAAAAATTTTAAGGTCTTTTTCAAAGCACTATAACTTTTTACCTGTGCTATATATCATGCTCTAATTAGAACCAAATGAAAGCTTGAAAGTTGCCCTACATTTATGATACAGTTTGAATTGGCTGGGATGAAGATTTCGGGATTTTTTTGGCAAAAAACAAAACTCTAATGAAATTACTGAAATTTTTTTTTCTTCAAAGGGGGGGACCTTTCCAACTTTTTTATTTTTGCAAAAATTTTAAGGTCTTTTTCAAAGCACTATAACTTTTTACCTGTGCTATATATCATGCTCTAATTAGAACCAAATGAAAGCTTGAAAGTTGCCCTACATTTATGATACAGTTTGAATTGGCTGGGATGAAGATTTTCGGGATTTTTTTGGCAAAAAACAAAACTCTAATGAAATTACTGAAATTTTTTTTTCCAAAAAATTTTAAGGTCTTTTTCAAAGCACTATAACTTTTTACACCTGTGCTATATATCATGCTCTTAATTAAGAACCAAATGAAAGCTTGAAAGTTGCCCTACATTTATGATACAGTTTGAATTGGCTGGGATGAAGATTTCGCGGGATTTTTTTGGCAAAAAACAAAACTCTAATGAAATTACTGGAAATTTTTTTTTCTTCAAAGGGGGGGACCTTTCCAACTTTTTTATTTTTGCAAAAAATTTAAGGTCTTTTTCAAAAGCACTAATAACTTTTTCAACCTGTGCTATATATCATGCTCTAATTAGAACCAAATGAAAGCTTGAAAAGTTGCCCTACATTTATGATACAGTTTGGAATTGGCTTGGGATGAAGATTTCGGGATTTTTTTTGGCAAAAAAAAACAAAACTCTAATGAAATTACTGAAATTTTTTTTTCTTCAAAGGGGGGGACCTTTCCAACTTTTTTATTTTTGCAAAAATTTTAAGGTCTTTAATCAAAGCACTATAACTTTTTTAACCTGTGCTATATATCATGCTCTAATTAGAACCAAAATGAAAAGCTTGAAAGTTGCCCTACATTTATGATACAGTTTGAATTGGCTGGGATGAAGAATTTCAGTTCGGGATTTTTTTGGCAAAAAACAAAACTCTAATGAAAATTACACTGAAATTTAATTTTTTTTTTTTCTTCAAAGGGGGACCTTTCCAACTTTTTTATTTTTTGCAAAAATTTTAAAGGTCTTTTTCAAAGCACTATAACTTTTTACCTGTGCTATATATCATGCTCTAATTAGAACCAAATGAAAGCTTGAAAGTTGCCCATACATTTATGATACAGTTTGAAATTGGCTGGGATGAAGATTTCGGGATTTTTTTGGCAAAAAACAAAACTCTAATGAAATTACTGAAATTTTTTTATATTTTTCCTTTTCAAAGGGGGTGACCTATTCCAATGACTTTTTTAGTATTTTTTGTTTTGCAAAAATTTTAAGGTCCTATTTTTTATTTTTCAAAAGGCACTATAATAAACTTTTTTACTTATAAAAAAAAATAACCGCTGTTGGCTATATATCATGCTCTAATTAGAACCAAATGAAAGGCTTTGAAAGATTGCCCTAGCATTTATGATACAGTTTGAATTGGCTGGGATGAAGATTTCGGGATTTTTTTTTTGGCAAAAAAAACAAAACCTCTAATGAAATTGACTGAAATTTTTTTTTCTTCAAAGGGGGGGACCTTTTTTTCCCAAACCACCCAAAAATAACAAAAATTTTAAGGGTGTTTTTCAAAGCACTATAACTTTTTTACCTGTGCTATATAATTCATGCTCTAATTAGAACCAAATGAAAAGCTTGAAAGTTGCCCTAACATTTTATGAAACAGTTTGAAATTGGCTGGGATGAGATTTCTGGATCGGGGATTTTTTTGGCAAAAAACAAAACTCTAATGAAATATACTGAAATTTTTTTTCTTCAAAGGGTGGGACCTTTCCAACTTTTTTAATTTTTGCAAAAATTTTAAGGTCTTTTTTTCAAAGCACTATAAACTTTTTACCTGTGCTATATACTCATGCACTAATAATTAGAAACCAAATGAAAGCTTGAAAGTTGCCCTACATTTATGATACAGTTTGAATTGGCTGGTATGAAGATTTCGGGATTTTTTTGGCAAAAAACAAAAACTCCTACTAATGAAATTACTGAAATATTTTTTTTTTTTTCTTCAAAGGGGGGGACCTTTCCAAACTTTTATTATTTTTTGCAAAAATTTTAAGGTCTTTTTTCAAAGACACTATAACTTATTTTGTATTAAATAATTACCTGTGCTAATATTCAATCATAGCGGTCGACTAATTAGAAACCAAATGAAAAGCTTGAAAGTTGCCCTACATTTATGATACAGTTTGGAATTGGCTTGGATGAAGATTTCGGGATTTATTTTTGGCAAAAAACAAAACACTAAATGAAATTACTCTGAAATTATTTTTTTCTTCCAAAGGGGGGACCTTTGCCAACTTTTTTATTTTTGCAAAAATTTTAAGGTCTTTTTCAAAGCACTATAACACTTTTTACCTGTGCTATATATCATGCTCTAATTAGAACCAAATGAAAGCTTGAAAGTTGCCCTACATTTATGATACAGTTTGAATTGGCTGGGATGAAGATTTCGGGATTTTTTTGGCAAAAAACAAAACTCTAATGTAAATTACTGAAATTTTTTTTTCTTCAAAGGGGGGAACCTTTCCAACTTTTATATTTTTTGCAAAAATTTTTAAGGTCTTTTTCAAAGCACTATAACTTTTTAACACCTGTGCTATATATCATTGCTCTAATTAGAACCAAATGAAAGCTTGAAAGTTGCCCTACATTTATGATACAGTATTGAATTGGCTTGGGATGAAGATTTCGTTCGCGGAGGATTTTTTTTGGCAAAAAAACAAAACTCTAATGAAATTACTGAAATTTTTTTTTCTTCAAAGGGGGGGACCTTTCCAACATTTTTTTTATATTTTATTTGCAAAAATTTTAAGGTCTTTTTCAAAAGCACTATAACTTTTATACCGTTGTTGTGGCTATATATCATGCTCTAATTAGAACCAAATGAAAAAGCTTGAAAGTTGCCCTACATTTATAGAATACAGTTTGAATTGGCTGGGATGAAGATTTCGGGATTTTTTTTGGCAAAAAACAAAACTCTAATGAAATTAACTACTGAAAATTTTTTATTTTTTCTCTCAAAGGGGGGGAAGACCTTTCCAACTTTTTTATTTTTGCAAAAATTTTAAGGTCTTTTTCAAAGCACTATAACTTTTTACCAATAATTTTAAAACCCTAGTGTTGGCTATATATCATGCTCCAAATTAGAACCAAATGAAAGCTTGAAAGTTGGCCCTACATTTATGATACAGTTTGAATTGGCTGGGAATGAAGAAGATTTCGGCGATTTTTTATTTGGCAAAAAACAAAACTCTAATGAAATTACTGAAATTTTTTTTTCTTCAAAGGGGGGGGACCTATACCAACTTTTTTATTTTGCAAAAATTTTTAAGAGGTCTTTTTCAAAGCACTATAACTTATTTATATTTACCTGTGCTATAATATCATGCTCTAATTAGAACCAAATGAAAGCTTGAAAGTTGCCCGTATAATAACATTTATGATACAAGTTTTAGAATTGGCTGGGATGAAGATTTCGGGATTTTTTTTTGGCAAAAAACAAAAACTCTCCTAATGAAATTACAATGAAATTTTTTTTTTCTTCAAAGGGGGGGACCTGTTATCCGCACTTTTTTATTTTTGCAAAAATTATTAAGGTCTTTTTCAAAGCATCACTATAACTTTTTACCAGTGCTATATATCATTCTCTAATTAGAACCAAATGAAAGCTTGAAAGTTGCCCTACATTTAATGATACAGTTTGAATTGGCTGGGATGAAGATTTCGGGATTTTTTTGGCAAAAAACAAAACTCTAATGAAATTACTGAAATTTTTTTTTTATTTTGCAAAAATTTTAAGGTCTTTTTCAAAGCACTATAACTTTTTACCTGTGCTATATATCATGCTCTAATTAGAACCAAATGAAAGCTTGAAAGTTGCCCTACATTTATGATACAGTTTGAATTGGCTGGGATGAAGATTTCGGGGATTTTTTTGGCAAAAAAACAAAACTCTAATGAAATTACTGAAATTTTTTTTTCTACAAAGGGGGGGACCTTTCCAACTTTTTTATTTTTGCAAAAATTTTTAAGGTCTTTTTTCAAAAGCACTATAAACTTTTTACCTGTGCTATATATCATGCTCTAATTAGAAACCAAATGAAAGCTTGAAAGTTGCCCTACATTTATGATACAGTTTGAATTGGCTGGGATGAAGATTTCGGGATTTTTTTGGCAAAAAAACAAAACTCTAATGAAATTACTGAAATTTTTTTTTCTTCAAAGGGGGGGACCTTTCCAACTTTTTTATTTTTGCAAAAATTTTAAGGTCTTTTTCAAAGCACAATAACTTTTTTAACCTGTGCTATATATCATGCTCTAATTAGAACCAAATGAAAGCTTGAAAGTTGCCCTACATTTATGATACAGTTTTGAATTGGCTGGGAATGAAGATTTTCGGGATTTTTTTTGGCAAAAAACAAAACTCTAATGAAATTACTGAAATTTTTTTTTCTTCAAAGGGGGGGACCTTTCCAACTTTTTTATTTTGCAAAAATTTTAAGGTCTTTTTCAAAGCACTATAACTTTTTACCTTGTGCTATATATCATGCTCTAATTAGAAACCAAATGAAAGCTTGAAAGTTTGCCCTACATTTATGATACAGTTTTGAATTGGCTGGGATGAAGATTTCGGGATTTTTTTTGGCAAAAAACAAAACTCTAATGAAATTACTGAAATTTTTTTTCCAAAAATTTTAAGGTCTTTTTCAAAGCACTATAACTTTTTACCTGTGCTATATATCATGCTCTAATTAGAACCAAATGAAAAGCTTGAAAGTTGCCCTACATTTATGATACAGTTTGAAATTGGCTGGGATGAAGATTTCGGGATTTTTTTTGGCAAAAAACAAAACTCTAATGAAATTACTGAAATTTTTTTTTCTTCAAAGGGGGGGACCTTTCCAACTTTTTTATTTTTTGCAAAAATTTTAAGGTCTTTTTCAAAGCACTATAACTTTTTATACCTGTGCTATATATCATGCTCTAATTAGAACCAAATGAAAGCTTGAAAGTTGCCCTACATTTATGATACAGTTTGAATTGGCTGGGATGAAGATTTCGGGATTTTTTTTGGCAAAAAAAACAAAACTCTAATGAAATTACTGAAATTTTTTTTTCTTCAAGGGGGACCTTTCCAACTTTTTTATTTTTGCAAAAAATTTTAAGGTCTTTTTCAAAGCACTATAACTTTTTACCTGTGCTATATATCATGCTCTAATTAGAACCAAATGAAAGCTTGAAAGTTGCCCTACATTTATGATACAGTTTGAATTGGCTGGGATGAAGATTTCGGGATTTTTTTGGCAAAAAACAAAACTCTAATTAAATTACTGAAATTTTTTTTTCTTCAAAGGGGGGGACCTTTCCAACTTTTTATTTTTTGCAAAAATTTTAAGGTCTTTTTCAAAGCACTATAACTTTTTACCTGTGCTATATATCATGCTCTAATTAGAACCAAATGAAAGCTTGAAAGTTGCCCTACATTTATGATACAGTTTGGAATTGGCTGGGATGAAGATTTCGGGATTTTTTGGCAAAAAACAAAACTCTAATGAAATTACTGAAATTTTTTTTTCCAAAAAATTTTAAGGTCTTTTTCAAAGCACTATAACTTTTTACCTGTGCTATATATCATGCTCTAATTAGAACCAAATGAAAGCTTGAAAGTTGCCCTACATTTATGATACAGTTTGAATTGGCTGGGATGAAGATTTCGGGATTTTTTTGGCAAAAAACAAAACTCTAATGAAATTACTGAAATTTTTTTTTCTTCAAAGGGGGGACCTTTCCAACTTTTTTATTTTTGCAAAAATTTTAAGGTCTTTTTCAAAGCACTATAACTTTTTACCTGTGCTATATATCATGCTCTAATTAGAACCAAATGAAAGCTTGAAAGTTGCCCTACATTTATGATACAGTTTGAATTGGCTGGGATGAAGATTTTGGGATTTTTTTTTTGGCAAAAAACAAAACTCTAATGAAATTACTGAAATTTTTTTTTCTTCAAAGGGGGGGACCTTTCCAACTTTTTTATTTTTGGCAAAAATTTTAAGGTCTTTTTCAAAGCACTATAACTTTTTACCTGTGCTATATATCATGCTCTAATTAGAACCAAATGAAAGCTTGAAAGTTTGCCCTACATTTATGATACAGTTTTGAATTGGCTGGGATGAAGATTTCGGGATTTTTTTGGCAAAAAACAAAACTCTAATGAAATTACTGAAATTTTTTTTTCGCAAAAATTTTAAGGTCTTTTTCAAAGCACTATAACTTTTTACCTGTGCTATATATCATGCTCTAATTAGAACCAAATGAAAGCTTGAAAAGTTGCCCTACATTTATGATACAGTTTGAAATTGGCTGGATGAAGATTTCGGGATTTTTTTGGCAAAAAACAAAACTTCTAATGAAATTACTTGAAATTTTTTTTTTCTTCAAATCTTCAAAGGGGGGACCTTTCCAACTTTTTTATTTTTGCAAAAATTTTAAGGTCTTTTTTCACCCTTTTCAAAAGCACTAATAACTTTTTAACCCTGTGCTATATATATCATGCACTAATTAGAACCAAATGAAAGCTTGAAAAGTTGCCCTACATTTATGATACACGTTTTGAATTGGCTGGGATGAAGATTTTCGGGATTTTTTTGGCAGGCAAAAAAAAACAAACTCTTAATGAAATTACTGAAATTTTTTTTTCTTCAAAGGGGGGGGACCTTTCCAACTTTTTTATTTTTGGCAAAAATTTTAAGGTCTTTTTTAAAGCACTATAACTTTTTAACCTGTGCTATATATACATGCTCTAATTAGAACCAAATAAAGCTATGAAATTTGCCCTACATTTATGATACAGTTTGAATTGTCCTGGGATGAAGATTTCGGGATTTTTTTGGCAAAAAACAAAACACCTAATGAAATTACTGAAATTTATTTTTTCTTCAAAGGGGGGGACCTTTCCAACTTTTTTATTTTTTTTTTGCAAAAATTTTAAGTTCGGTCTTTTTCAAAGCACTATAACTTTTTTAACCTGTGCTATATATCATGTCTCTAAATTAGAACCAAATGAAAAGCTTGAAAGTTGCCCTACATTTATGATACAGTTTTTGAATTGGCTGGGATGAAGATTTAACGGGATTTTTTTTGGCAAAAAAACAAAACTCTAATGAAATAACTTAACTGAAATTTTTTTTTTCTTCTTCAAAGGGGGGGACCTTTCCAAACATTTTTATTTTTGCAAAAAATTTTAAGGTCCTTTTTTTCAAAGGCACTATAACTTTTTACCTGTGCTCATATATCATAGCTCTAAATCTAATTAGAACCAAATGAAAGCTTGAAAGTTGCCCTACAATTTATGATACAGTTTTGAATTGGCTGGGATGAAGATTTTCGGGATTTTTTATTTTTGGCAAAAAACAAAAAACTCTAATGAAATTACTGAAATTTTTTTTTCTTCAAAGGGGGGGAAACCTTTCCAACTTTTTTATTTTTGCAAAAATTTTTAAAGGTCTTTTTCAAAGCACTATAACTCACAT
Source organism: Leptopilina syphax (assembly GCA_032872505.1). Classification (NCBI taxonomy): domain Eukaryota; kingdom Metazoa; phylum Arthropoda; class Insecta; order Hymenoptera; family Figitidae; genus Leptopilina; species Leptopilina syphax. Next base: position 37,419,844 of record CM065471.1, read on the forward strand.
TTAAACCTAGTGGCTATATATCATTGCATGCTCTAATATTATTAGAACCAAATGAAAGCTTGAAAGTTGCCCTACTAAGGCATTTATTGATACAGTTTGAAATTGGCTGGGATGAAGATTTCGGGATTTTATTTTGGCAACAAAAACAAAAACTCGTAATGAAATTACTTACTGAAATTTATTTTTTCTTCAAAGGGGGGGGAACCTTTCCAACTTTTTTATTAATTTTTGCAAAAATTTTACGGTCTTTTTCAAAGCCACTAATAACTTTTTAACCCTGTGGTCTATATATCATGCCTCTAATTAGAACCAAATGAAAGCTTAGATTGAAAAGATGCCCTACATTTTATGATACAGTTTTTGAATTGGCTGGGATGAATAATATCGGGATTTATTTTTTTTTTTTGGCAAAAAACAAAACTCTAATGAAATTAAACTGAAATTTTTTTTTCTTCAAAGGGGGGGACCTTATCCAACTTTTTTATTTTTGCAAAAATTTAAAGGTCTTTTTCAAAGCAACTATAACTTTATTAACTTACGCTGTGCTATATATCATGCTCTAATTAGAACCAAATGAAAGCTTGAAAGGTTAGCCCTACATTTATGATACAGTTTGAATTGTCTGGGATTGAAGATTTCGCGGGAGTTTATTTTGGCAAAAAAAAACAAAACTCTAAATGAAATTACTGAAATTTTTTTTTTCTTCAAAGGGGGGGGAACCTTTCCAACTTTTTTTATATTTATTTGCCCAAAAATTTTAAGGTCTTTTTTCAAAGCACTATAACAACTTTTTTACCTGTGCTATATGAAATATCGATCGCTCTAATTAGAACCAAATGAAGAGCTTGAAAGTTTGCCCTACATTTATGATACACGGTTTGAATTGGCTGGGATGAAGATTTCGGGATTTTTTTTGGCAAAAAACAAAACTCCTAATGAAATTACTGAAATTTTTTACTGAAATTTTTTTTTATCCAAAAATTATTAAAGGTTTCCCTTTTTCAAAAGCACTATTAACTTTTTACCTGTGCTATATATCATGCTCTAATTAGAACCCAAAATGAAGAGCTTGAAAGTTTGTGCCCTACATTTATGATACCAGTTCTGAAATTGGCTGGGATTGAAGATCTTTCGTTCGCGGGATTTTTTTGGCAAAAAACCAAAACTCCTAATGAAATTAAACTGAAATTTTTTTTTCTTAAAAGGGGGGGGACCTTTCCCTTTCCAAACTTTTTTTATTTTTGCAAAAATTTTAAGGTCCTTTTTCAAAGCACTATAACTATAATTTACTTTTTACCTGTTGTCTATATATCATGCTCTAATTTTAGAACCAAATGAAAGCTTGAAAGTTGCCCTACATTTTATGATACAAGTATGAATTGGCTGGGATGAAGATTTCGGGATTTTTTTTGGCAAAAAAACAAAACTCTAATAATGAATCTACTGAAATTTTTTTTTCTTCAAAGGGGGGGCACCTTTCCAACTTTTTTATTTTTTGGGCAAAAATTTTAAAGGTCTTTTTATTCAAAGCACTATAACTTTTTTACCTGATCTAATATATCCATGCTCTAATTAGAACCAAATGAAAGCTTGAAAGTTGCCGCTACATTTATGATACAGTTTGAATTGGCTGTGATGAAAGAAATTTTCGTGGATTTTTTTGTGCAAAAAACAGAAACTCAAATGAAATTACTGAAATTTTTTTTTTTTTTTTCTTCAAAGGGGGGGACCTTTCCAACTTTTTTATTATTGCAAAAATTTTAAGGTCTTTTTCAAAGCACAATAACTTTTTACCTGTGGCTATATATCATGCTCTAATAAGAACCAAATGAAAGTGCTTGAAAGTTGCCCTACATTTTTATGATGACAGTTATGAAATTGGCTTGGGATGAAGATTTCGGTGATTTTTTGGCAAAAAAAAACAAAACTCTAATGAAATTACTTAGAAATTTTTTTT